>LR812531.1:17470115-18070115 GCA_903798195.1 Danio kyathit | reverse complement strand
GAAAATGCAGCGTGTTTTTTAATGTGTATGCGTTGTGAAGATTTGCAGCACATGTACCGTCAAATGGATGAAGATCATTTCTTAATTTGCTGCTGTTTTTTGTAATTGCATGTATTTTCTTAAATTGCAACCCTCTCTGCCACTATAGGTCTGGGGATGTCTGGCTCCAAAATGACAATCAATCAATCAATCAATCAATCAATCAATCAATCAATCAATCAATCAATCAATCATATAAAAAAAGAAATATGAAAATATATAAATTAAAAATCAATGCTTAAAGAGGGCAACCCAGTGGCGCAGTAGGTAGTGCTGTTGCCTCACAGCAAGAACGTCGCTGGGTCGCAGGTTCGAACCTCGGCTGGGCTGGGTCAGTTGGCGTTTCTGTGTGGAGTTTGCATGTTCTCCCTGGGTTCGCGTGGGTTTCCTCCGGGTGCTCCGGTTTCCCCCACAGTCCAAAGACATGCAGTACAGGTGAATTGGGTAAGCTAAATTGTCCTTAGTGTATGAGTGTGAATGTGTGTGTGGAAGTTCCCAGAGATGGGTTGCGGCTGGAAGGGCATCCGCTGCGTAAAATCGTGCTGGATAAGTTGGCGGTTCATTCCGCTGTGGCGACCCCGCAAGGGACAAAGCCGACAAGAAAATGAATGAATGAATGCTTAAAGATTACATGCATAGATGAAAACAAGCCTTTGCAACCTATTGAAAACATCCAATCACATTTTTTAAGCAATATTAGAATCAATATTAGAATTAAAGTCACATTAGCTGTGACATTAGCTGTTTCCATCCACCATTTTTATGTGCATTTTTGAATATCCAATAAAAAACCTTAAATCAAATGTCAAGATACAAATGAAAAACTTATGTGCACAAGTCAGTAGGATAAATTTTTTACTCAATAAAAAATAATAATGGGAACACATTAACCAAACAAATTCCAGTATCAGGCATCCAAAAATCATATTAATAATATAATTCTTTCATTCATTTTTACTCATGCACACATACACTATGGCCAATTTAGTTGATTAAATTCACCTAAACCACATGTCTTTGGACTCAGGAGAACCCAGAGGAAACCCACACCAACATGAACATGCAAACTCCACACAGAAATGCCAACTGGCTCTGCCGGGACACGGACCAGTGACCTTCTTGCTGTGAGGCGACAGTCCTAACCATGGAGTCACCATGTTGCCCCATATTAATAATAAATAAATAAATATTGAATGTGATTTTGTATTAGATCACATTGATCATATGAGTGATAGTGTAAGTTTTATTTGCATCTTTGGAGCTACTGTTTCATACACTTCTCAATGTCATTTTTTATTCTCATATGGTGTTTGCATGTTAATTTTGACCCTGCTTACATCCTTCTGCAGAGGAAGTTTTCAAAATTGAAAATTGAATGAGAGTTTATTCGTCAGCAAGAAGGGTTAATAGAAAGATATACAACGTGGTTCAAAGAATAAGTATAGAATTTAATCAAACAGTTTTGTAGCATCTGTCTAATTGGTAGGGAAGTAATTAAAGAGACACAGCCTTTAGGGACTCTCTGCCAGACTCTCTGCTCAAATGGGAGATGAGAATGTGTGTGTGCTGTTGTGTGTGTCGTTTAGACAGCGAGATTAGGCTCCACTTCAGTTTAATTTTTCTGTCTGATGCAATAGACAGGTAGGTAATTTAAACATCTCCATCAGCATGGCGATGAGGACCACGTGATTATGCACGTATATGCAAACAGACTTACTGGTTATGATGTCATTAAAGGGTCATTAAACACTCATGAATGTTAATTACTGTAGCATATGCACAAGAGCATGTTGTTTGACATTAATTTCATACAATCCAACAATGCTTTTTTTTTTTTTCCAGTACAAATATTTAATCATTTAAAGATCGAGTTTTGGCATGATGTGATTGACACACTGCAGTGATTGGTAAATGACAACTGGCAAATGAATATGAGAAGTGATACATATTATCTTGCATAGTGTGTCATGGTGAATGACAACCTAGGATGGCTGGGAGACTTCACATCCTGACAAAAAGACTAAATTTATTTATTTGTTGGTTCTCTGTGTCAGGTTCAATCACATCTATATCGTTGATCAAAAGGAGTAGGAAATACACTGTCCACTATTGTTTTTTTTTTTTCTTTTGGGGGATTTTTCTGATTCCGGGTCACAACAAAGTATGCCCTTTCAGTAGCCATTGTTTGTTTACACTCATTTTTCGCCAGTTACCTGTTTTGCATTTTCAATGACATCATGCACATCATTAAAAAAGGCCCACATACATACTTTTCTGGAAAATTATCTGTAAGTTGTTGTAAAGAGATCATGTTCAGACCATTTGAAATAAAATAAAATAAAATAAAATGAAAAAATGAAATAAAATGAAATTAAATTAAAAAATTAAAGTAAATAAG
This sequence comes from Danio kyathit, assembly GCA_903798195.1. NCBI lineage: Eukaryota > Metazoa > Chordata > Actinopteri > Cypriniformes > Danionidae > Danio > Danio kyathit. Next base: position 18,067,678 of record LR812531.1, on the reverse strand, counting down.
CTAATTTAAATATAAAATAAAATAAAAATAAAATAAAATAAAAAAATGAAATAAAATAAAGTAAAGTAAAATAAAAGAAATGTTACAGCATTTTTTCCAGAATGAAAAGTTGTAACATTAAATGGCTGTAATTTGGCTGTGCGTAAACAGCACAATTTTGAATTTACTGAATTTATAGCAATTTACTGGTATTACTATATGAAAGGGGTTAATGAATGGTCAGAAAGCAACATGTAGTCCTCTTGTCCACAACAGGAATGTAGGAGTCAAAATTACATAATCTGATGCAGTGATGCAATAGTAATATGTAGTCTAAAACCACCGTGAGGGCTGCTTAAGGAATAGGGTTACAGTCATCAGTGCAATTCTAGATATAACTATGGAAACTAATTGTATTGCATGCGTTGATATGTATTGCAAGCATGCAAATTGTGCATTTGTGAAATCAAGAATTACATTTGAAGTTATTTACTGTTTACATATTTACTGTAAGACAAGACTGTTTTGCATTTGAATTGTCATGATTTTCTTTATTTTTTGAAAGAATGAAGATGTTTTGAAATATGTCTCAGTATTGTTTGTCTGTACAATGGAAGTCTATTGAGTCCATTTTAAACTGTATTTTACCATTTTAATTCATATTTACATTAGCATTTGACAGACAATTTCATACAAAGCGACTCGCATTCCATTGAATGTAAATCAAACCCACAACAAGTGTCATGCTTTACTTTTTGTTCTAAAGAAAGGCATGGTCTGTATTTATATGCTGTTGAATATTTGATTATTGCATGTTTGTTAATAACAGATCATAAACAAATAAATCATTATTTTTTATTCATTCTTTTTCCTTTGGCTTAGTCCCTTATTTATCTGGGCTTGCCACAGCAGATTGAACCGCCAACTATTTTGGCGCATGTTTTACACAGCGGATGTCCTTCCAGCCGTAACCCAGTACTGGAAAACATCCATACACTCTCACATTCACACTCATACACTACGGTAGGGCTGCACAATATATAATTTCAGCATCGATATCGCAATGTGTGAATTTGCAATATTGCAATATTGTGAATTTGCAATATAAGTTTATTTAAATTATTTGGACACAAGATTAGATTTGATTAATTTGATTAATTTGCTTTATATTAGGGCTGGGCCGATAAACTATATTATATGGAATTGCGATAAAATTTATGTCGATAACAGTGATAATATTTTTACTCTATATTGATCTAAAAGCCAATCACACAGGAGAAATGTGCAACTATGGGAATCTAGAAGTGTGTTGATAGTAGAGGTGCACCAAATCGGCCACCGAAAATAGGTTGTGCTATTTAATGGAGTCTCTAATTTTTGTGGCTTCAGTCATTGTTGGGGTACTCTTTTAAATCTGGAAATATTAGCAACTGATACCTGAATTTAAGCTGAACTATATATATTGTTATCGTTCAGTATGGAAAATAATTAATCACATTTTTGCCATATCGCCCAGCCCTAGTTTACATTTATACAACAAAGACAAAAACAAAACAAAGACAAATATTACATTTGATTATTGAATTTCTATATCTCAATACTGTTAGACTTCACTGAAAACAAAAGTTTTATTTCACTTTTATCTGTGTTCTATTGTTTTTATCTGTGCTTTAAATCAGTGATTCTCAACCGGTGGGCCGCAGCCCACTAGTGGGCCTCATCGATCCTGCAGGTGGGCCACGAGATAGCTTAAAATTAACTTAAATATTATGCTATATTTATTTGATTTCATTATTAAATATGTCATTAAAATGATCAAAGTAATGGCATTTCCCGTTGTCTGTGATTAATTCTTTTAATTTCATTGTTAAATACAGACATAATAGCCTAATAGTTATAGCCTAATAACTAGCTCATGTGTGCCTCACGTCTGCGACTCGTACTAAATCAGAATCGTACAAGTCCGTTAATTCACAAACTATGCACGCTCTCTTTGAGTGAACACACTACAATATCCCCATAGTTGTCCAAATGAATGTCCTGCGAGTATTTTATAATGGACGTGTTCATGTACAGGAGGATCGAGCGAGGCTCGGTGGTGTTTCAGTGGTGAACAGATGGTCACTGTTCCTGTCAACTCCAATAATATACATCTGCAAACCAGAATGCCTTTAGATCAATGTGTTTCAACAGATTTAGAGTGTTGTTACTTTGTTTTAATCTTTTGTTTATTTTTAATGGATATGAATAGTAGAATAATAGATGAATAGTAGTTAGTCCAATTCAAAGCAGCAGCAGTTTTTTGCTATCTCATTGTCCTGTCAGGTTCATTTAATAAAGAAAAGGCCCAAATACTCTGCAGTTTTAAAAAATAACTGGTCAAAAATGTACAAAATCAGATGATTTCAATATGTCTGTGTTTAAAAACAAATAAAATTAAATTCAAAATTTATAATGTACAGTATATATAAAAAATATATAAAACATATAATGTTTCACTTTTTATAAAATGCTGTAGAAAAATAAGAGAATAATAGTACAGTAGAAGGCAAAATAAATGTTTTGCTAATAGATAAAGGTTTAAAAAAAGCATTTTTTAGACAATCAGTTTAAGACAAATTGTCAGACAGGTGGGCCTTCAAAATATTTTCTCAGAAGGAGGTGGGCCTCGAAGTGAAAAAGGTTGAGAACCCCTACTTTATATGATATTATTTTGTGTATTTTAAAATCATCACAATCAACAGTAAAATTGTGATTTTTTTTTTTTTAATTCATATCGCATTTATCATTTATTATGCATAACATCGTGCAGCCCAACAAAATGGCCAATTTAATTTACCGGAGCACCTAGAGGAAATCCACACGAACACGGGGAGAACATGCAAACTTAGGGCTGCACAATTTGGACTTTCATGGTGCATTGAAAATGCTTTCCATACACAGTTTTATATTTTACTACACAGCACAAGAATTCTTGTATTAAAATGTATAATTTATAAATATATTTATATTTATATATTATTTGTAATACAATTTTGTCCATTAATACAGCAAATATATGAACTGTACCTTTAATTTGACCTGCTCAAAAGAAAACACTTTTTTAATGTATCAAACAAAACTTAAGGACACGCACAGAACAACATGAGATTTACAGCAAATAAACAAATGTGGATATTATCCCACTTGCTTTTTAAGTGTTGTTGAACAATTTCCTAAACACCTGTGATTGGTCATTGTGTTCCCACAATCAACAGAAAGGGCTGCGATTGGCTCTGGTGTTATTCACCAATGAGTGACGCAGATACGGATAAACAGCCGCGGATATAATCTATGATGACAGACGCTGTGGAGAAAACTCACTCTGCAGACACGCTCGTGTATGTGGATCCACAAGAATCGCTCTAACATCCGAGAGAAGAGAGGATACATTACCTTCACGCAAGTAGGTCAAAGGTCCACACACACACAGAGTGAAACAAAGCAGAGATGGAGTTCACAGCTTTCATTGTGAAATAATGGCTCGTGGGCTCTGCTGTAACAGTTGTCTGCTTTTTAAGTAACGTTAGTTGAATTGTTTTAATTTCTCACGCTCGCCTCCCTCGCCATAGTAATAATCGGAATAATTGCAGCTTTCGATTTTGGTTTAAAGGTGCAGTATGTACAGCTGACACCCATTGGTTGAACTAGATACTGCACTTCTGGATCAAAACAAACGCAAGTGCAGGTTGCCAGATTGAAGAAAGGAGCAAGTGATTAAACTGTTTTCTAAATGAAAGCAACAGCACCCGATAGATGGAACATTTTCAAATTTAAATTAGTTTTTGTCCTAATCAACACCTCAAATTGGGCTGCACGTTTGCCTCACAGCAAGAAAATTGCTGGTTCGAGCCTCGGCTGGGTCAGTTGGCATTTCTGTGTGAAGTTTACATGTTCTCCCCGTGTTGGCGTGGGTTTCCTCCGGGTGCTTCGGTTTCCCCCACAAGTCCAAAGACATGCGGTATAGGTGAATTGGGTAGGCTAAAATGTTCGTAGTGTATGTGTGTAAAGAGGGTTCGATTCCCAGCTCGAGGTCCTTTGCCGATCCTTCCCATATCTCTGCTCCCTACACTTTCCCGTCTCTACATCTCCACTGTCCTATCAATAAACGTGAAAACCCCTAAAAAATAATTATAAAAAAAAAAAAAAAAGCACATGCTGGATAAGTTGGCGGTTCATTCCGCTGTGGTGACCCCAGATTAATAAAGGGACTAAGCCGAAAAGAAAATGAATGAATGAATGAACACCTCAAATTGATATATTAGAAACGGCTTCTATTTCTTACAGGTGAACAACAGAAAACTATGACAATGATCACCTCAGGTAAACCTCATGTGCTTTTCATTCATACATTCATTTTCGGCTTAGTCCCTTTATTAATCAGGAGTCGCCACAGCGGAATGAACCGACAACTTATCCAGCATATATTTTACGCAGTGGATGCCCTTCCAGCTGCAACCCATCACTAGTAAACATTCATACACACTCATTCAAACATACACTATGGCCAATTTAGTTAATCAATTCACCTATACTGCATGTCTTTGGACTGTGGGGGAAACCGGTGCACCCGGAGGAAACCCACGCGAACAAGTGGAGAACATGCAAACTCCACACAGAAATGCCAATGCTCGAACCAGTGACCTTCTTGCTGTGAGGCGATCGTGCTACCCACTGCGCCACCATCCCTCCACATCATTCATTTTGTTTCTTAGTTTTTTGGATCAGAGAAGTTGTACTCTTTCATAAGGTTTATAACAGTGCATGAAAACGTATCAATGGTGAGGAACCGCTGTGTCACAAACAACCATAAAATTGAAAAGTTTATTTCTTTTCTTTTTCATTTGTCAAAATGCCAGAAAGAAAAATCACCTGTCAAACCCTCATGTACATTTCCATCTGTGATGGGTCAATGCCTCGGGCTGACAGCTTGGCTCGGACAGTAGGGCAGGGTGGATCTGTTTGTCAGTATTTCTGAATGCCAGTATCCTTTATTTTAAAAAAGCTCTTAAAAAGTCTAATGATATCCATTACCGCTCTTTAACAATTACTGGAACAATCCCTAGTGCACAAATCAAACACGCAGATGGTTAGGGGCAATTTCGCTAACTTTGAACAGTGGCTTTAGGCAGTTTTGTCCACCGCTGCACAGCACTGAAATGCATTATCTTCGGCCTGCAGGTCCATGTTTCATCGCTCAAGCTACTTATGGTGTAATGGTGGGTATTGGCTGTTTGCTGATGGTTAGAATGCTAACAGCACTCTTTAAACGGTTCACTGACTGTGTGGGCGCTTTATTTGACTAATGCCTCTTATTTCACTTTCAAAATAGGACACGCAGTCTGTGGAACACTGCGACTCGGCGTGCGAGGTGTGAATGAAGTCACGGTGCATGTGTGTGTGTGTGCTTACAGCTTGAAGATTACAGAGATTGGCCGTTTTAGGGCTCAGGTGGCCGATCACGGTGTATGTGGTGGGCGACTCACGTTGATAGCTGGCATGACTGCATGTGCGAGAACAAGAGCAGATCTTGTGACGCGTTTCAACTTTATAGCAAAGGCCAATTTCGTAATGATGTTGTGCTGCTCTTTGTGTGTTTGTTGTGGGCAGAGATAAGAGTAAACACACTCTATGACATCTCAAACAGTATTAAAGGGGGACAGCCGGCCATCATCTCCTTGATGAGGATCATTCGAATTGCTTCAATAGTTACTGACTAGAGCGCGTCTTAAGATTCTTCTCAGCCTCAAGCATAATTACAGAGTAAATGAGGGGTCAGCCAGTGCACACCTCCCTGGAGTTTATTGTTTATTAAAAGCACGAATGATTATTATTGGAGAAATGTCAACTGTGGCTAGCTGAAGAGCTGTTATCCTATTTGATGTTTTATAGGCTCCACTCTCATCCTCATTAGGCTTTTCTGGAAAGTTCAGTAAGTCTCATAATGTGCCGCAGGCTGATGTTAACTCCTCCCTAGTGTCTGATTTACTTTGTGAAGGCAAAAGTTTGCAAATAACCCAGACTGTCCTGACCTTGCTGATAATGTGTTAAAATGTTGATTGCAAGCTGAAGTTTTTATTGTATAAGACACACTGTGTGGTTTTCATTGTAGCAGATGATAACAAAAAACACATCAAACCAATTTATCATTGTATTCTTTAAGAAATACTACAGCCAAGTTTGTTTTAGGTGATTTGTGATGTATTTTCTTTTGAAGGTATATAAATATTTTATTTGACTTTATTTTGAACACCATATTAAGGGTTCTAATATTTTAACAATCACTACATGTGAAAGTTTTAATACCTAAAAACAGCAATAATGAGTAAATAATAATAAAAAAAGGAACCAATATCAAATTTTTATTCAGACTCTTAAGTGCAATAATGTCGGAAGTAGAAATCCAAAAAAATTAATGTCTCAAAAGTGAATTGTTTCGTAAGGTGATATTAACCTATAATATAAGCACATCATCATCCGGCATGATCAAGGACACTACTGAGAATCAATCATCAAGTTCCTGTCAATGGGATTCTCCTGAAGTCTATAAAATGCGAACATGGTGTTTAAACCCAATGCATCAAAGCCATCTGCCCTTTATTCTTCAATTTGTCCTCTTATCTGGTGGACAGATTTAAGTTTAATCATGTAACTTGTGAGAATTATTCACTATTCATGTTCACTTAAGTAATAAATGTATACAAGCTGTCACAGGGGACCATATTTCACTCGCCCCCCCCCAAACCAACATGATAATCATGTGCAAACATCATTCACATATTACCTGCTGCGTTTAAAGTGCGTAGCATTTATTACATTGAAACACAAATATATAGCTTACCTGATTCAGTGTGATGGCTGAGTCTGTTTCTGTGAGGACAACATGTTAAAGGTGCTGTATGTAAGTTTTTGACTCTTCTAAAGCATAAAAATACCATAATATGTGTGCAGATATTTAAGAAACATCCCAAGTGAACATACTTGTTTAACTGAAAAACAATGCTGAAGTCAGATATTCTGCTTTGAAAATGGGTTTTCCGTGCCGGAACCCTGTCTTTGTTTAGATAAATTTCATATGCACGATGCCAGTTTAGCCAATTATATGTCAGCACCCTGGGTTGCCTTGTTGGAAAACAGCGTATTTCATTCATTCATTCATTCATTCAGTAAGACTCTTGAAAGCATGCGTCCGTGACCAAAAGGAACAGTATGGGAGACAGATGCAGTTCCACATGAGGTTATTAATTAGCAAATTACATAAATATTACGAACGTAAGCATTAGGTGAGCAGGTTACATTGTAACCGCGTGTCCTAACAACACGCTGGGACGAGAGAGGCAGTGATCAGCTATTTGGCTGTTTGCACCAGACGAGACACGGCAGAAATGTAAATACAGCCTTTCAGAAGCACAGAATATGCACTCGCTCACGAAACGGTAAGGTTTAGAATCTATTTAATACATGTTAACCCACTTTAACATCAATGTAGATGCTGAATCACTCATATGTGTTTAGTTCTAAAGTTCAATTTCAGACGGTTTATTGTATTTTCAAGATCTGAGGTGAACTTTCTGCTTTCAGTATATGGCAACAAATGCCATGTAAAATGCATTCAAACTCGCATTGTTAGCATTTAGCACAGAATAAAGCACACAAGGCTTACCTGAGGTGATCTAGCTGTCATAGGTTTTTGTTGTTCAGCTGTGAGAAATAGAAGCCATTTCTAATATATCAATTCGAGGTGTTGGTTAGGACAAAAACTCCGTTAAATATGCAAAATATTCCCTCTATCGCGTGTCGTTGCTTTTATTTAGAACACAGTTTAAATCACTCACTCCTGTACACAATCTGGCATCCTAGCGTACTTTTATTATGATCCAGGAGTGCAATACCTAGTTCAACCACTGGGTGTCAAACTTACATACTGCACCTTTAATCCGTGGTTGGATTCCTGAGATGACTAACCATAAATCATCTTCCACTGTTAATAAGCGTGAGCCATCCTACTGCTTTTGATGTACGTACATACAGAAAATGCTGCTTCAAAAAAACAAGTTTGCAGAGCCCTGACAGTGTGGTTGAGTCAAACATTGAGTACGTTTACATGGCCACCAATACTTTAATACGATTTTAATACGATTATGACAATACTCTGAATAAGAGTCTACTGCAGGGGTGTCCAAACTCGGTCCTGAAGGGCTGGTGTCCTACAGATTTTAGCTCCACCTTGCTTCAACACACCTGCAGGGATGCTTCTAGAAAGCTTAGTAAGAGCTTGATTAACTAGCCCAGGTGTGTCTGATTGGTGTTGGAACTAAACTTTGCAGGACACCGGCCCTACAGGACCGAGTTTGGACACTCCTGGTCTACCGTGTAAATTTTGATTACCTTAATCTGACTAAAGTCACAACTGAACTAAATAGAAATGGAATTAAGACATGTGGAGTATGCATATACATGGCATTAATGAAGTAAACACTGCAATCAAACAATTACTGTCATGTACACTGCAAAAAATGCTTTTCTTACTTAGATTCTTTTCTCTTGTTTCTAGTCCAAATATATAAAAATTCTTAAATCAAGAAGAATTTTCTAGACAAGCAAAACATATTGTAAAAGCAAAACAAACTTTTTATTTCCTTTTGACATACGATTATTTTGCTTACCCCATTGGCAGATTATTTTGCTTGTTTTAAGGAAAATCTCATTTAATTTTGGCATATTATTTCTTAAAACAAGACAATATGTTTTGCTTGTCTAGAAAATTATTTTTGATTTAAGAATTTTTAGATATTTGGACTAGAAACAAGACAAAAAAATTAAGGAATAATTTTTTTTTTTTTTTTTTGCAGTGTAGGACTTTTCACTGCATTTTGCGACAAGATTCACACATATGGCTGTCAGTAAAAGACTGCAGACACACACATTGCAAAATGCAGAAGTTTTTTCCTTTCTATTTGGTGTGCGGTATTAAAACAACACACTTCCATCAGTCCTTCCTTCATTACTCTTGTCCAATACCCCAGTTTGTCACGGGGGCATGAATGAAATGTTCATGAGTGAAAGCGAAACTGCTGAACTCCAGTTAAAGTTGAAAAATAAAACCCCCAAAATTGCATAAAACTCTGCAGGAAATGGGGAGCCTGGTGATACAACAATCAAAAAACACTTCACGTAAACACCTTAATTATTTTATTGTCTTATTCCGATTAAGTCAAATAACAAGATTACTGGTGTCCATTTAAATGTAGTCAGTAGTGTCTTCAAAGTAAGTGAAAGATCCAGAAGGGCATCCTGCTGATTTGATTCAGAAGGGCACTTTTTTGTCAGAAGGCTCACCGGCTTTACTATTCATCAGCACTAAAAAGCACCCGGTCCATTTTATTTGTATATATTTTACTTGAACGCATTAACTCTACAGGTGCCTGTGAGTTAGCTGTGGAACTAACGTTAATTAGATTCACTCTAGTGAATGCATAAAAATCGTCATCATAATTTACTCGAGTGCACGCCTCAAATTCTCTTGCCCCCCTTAATAGGTGCTGGTGCCCCGCAGTTTGAAGACCCCTGCCTTAAAGCTACACATAAATACCTCAAAAAATTCAAAACGTTTTGCCATTTACTGTATATAAATATACCCATGGGAAACTTTAATGATTTAGCATACTAAGATATTTTGGACATTTTCATGCTCCCATTTCTTATGGAAGAGCTGGGGGATGGCCTTCCTGTTCCAGCATGACTGTGCACCAGTGCACAAAGTAAGGTCCGGAAAGACATGGTTTAGTGAGTTTGGTGTGGAAGAACTTGCCTGCAACCCAAGTCCTGACCTTAACCTAACTGAACATCTTTGGGATTAACTAGAGCAGAAACCAGGCCTTCTCCTCCAACATCTGTGCCTGACCTCACAAATGTCCTTCTAGAACAATGGTCTCAAACTCAGTTCCTGGAGGGCCACAACTCTGCACAGTTTAGCTCCAACCACCTCTAACTCACACCTGTTTAATAGTCCCTAGGGGTCTTGAACACCTTGATTAGTTGGATCAGCTGTGTTTGATTAGGGTTGGAGCAAAACTGTGCAGAGCTGTGGCCCTCCAGGAATCAAGTTTGAGTCTGTCCAAAAATTCCTACAAACTAACTTCTAAACCTTGTGGAAAGCCTTCCCTGAAGAAATTAAGCTGTTATAGCTGCAGACAGTGGACCAACTCCATATTAAAGATTATGATTGAGATGTCATTAAAGTTCATGTGCATTTAAAGGCAGATTTTCCTAAACTTTTGGCAGTATAATGTATCGTATGTAACTCATGAAATGCTTCTGTTAGAATCAGAAGCTTGATTGTGGAATTAAGTAAATCGCTCCGGTTACTAAGGTAACCCTCGTTCCCCGAGGGGGGGGAACGGAAATGCTATGTGGAAAAACTTCCACTATTGGGATTTCATTCAGAAAGCCAATCATCTGAAAGAATATGTAAACGGGCCAATGAAATGCCAATGAGTTTGCGCAGCTGCCAATCAGCTTGCGCAGCTGATGCCCGTTGCAATTAATTTGGCTATAAGAGCACAGTGTGAGCAAAGCCAAAGCATCATTTTTTAGCGGAAGAGACTTTCACCTCAAGAGCTAAGGGGCAATCATTATGGCGAAGGAACATAGCATTTCCGCTCCCCCCCTCGGGGAACGAGGGTTACCTTAATAACCGGAGCATTCCCCTTCGAGAGGGGAACTTCAATGCTATGTGGAAAAACTTCCACTATGTGGAAATGTATGGAAAATGCCATAATGATTGAACCTTACCTTCGCTCCCAATGAGAGGTTTGCCAGGCAAAAGAGAGCGTGAGAGCACCTGCATCACCAGAGGCGCTGTCTTCCAACGTGTTCCCTGGCCCTTACTTATCCCACTTCAACAGAAGATTTACGGATTTAGATATATTTTTTGGGAGTCGCAAATGCGTCTAGATAATTTCTAGGAATTTAATACGACAGTACGTTGCAGTCCCGATAGGGAGGACGCTGCGGAGGCCACCTGCTACCCAAGTAGGGAGACTGGTGGCAAGAGAGCATATAGATTAGCCCTGAGAAAAAGGAGTACGCAATGAATATAAGATGGTTATCGGTGAGGTAAGACACGGGTCCGCCTGTGAGGGAGACTGCACCGTGGCAGTATAAGCATATGGGATCGCCTAGTAGGGATCGCACATAGCGGGCACCTATACCCAGAACGCGAGCTGACCAGCGGGCACACCAACCACGTAACGGGCCAGCGCCTGACTCCTCCGCTGAGTCAGATGCTAGGGGCCTCGGAGGAATATCTGCAGGATTCACCAAGCGGGGAACTTTACTGACAGAGCGCAGCAAGCGTTTTACAACACCTAAACGAATTTCTCATTCACCGCATGAGCAAATCGGCTCCCCTCAAGATTAAAAAATCTCGCAATAGGTGTCGCCCAGCCCGCAGCTCTACAATGTCTGTCAGAGAGACGGCGCGTGCTAACGCCCAAAAGGATGCGTGCTTCGTGAGCTCTCACTCCTGGAGGACATGACTCGCCCTGGCTCAGATGAGTGAGGGAGATGGCTCCCACTGTTCAGTGGGTATGTTCCAACCTCTGTTTGGATATGGCACTTCCCTTCTGCCGATCACCGTAACAGATAAAGAGCTGAATACGGGCCGTATAATACGCAAAGGACACAGCAAATAAAGGGGCTGGGTCTGCCTCTTCCGTGGGCAGCGCTTGCAGGTTCACTACGTAGCTGAAAGAACGCTGTAGGAACCTAGGGCACCTAGGTGGGCTGGGGTCTCAGGTAAATGTGAGAGTGGGCTGGCCCAAAATGCTGGCACATTTCGCTGACCGAAAATGCCTCCAGACACCCACCCATTTGGCTGAAACGAACGCAACCAACAGAGCTGTCACCTGGACAGAAATCTAAAAGATACTGAGTCGAGTGATCGAGCAGACCTCTCCTAAGAGAGATCTCCAAGTGAGTATAAGAGGGGAACAGGAAGAATTAATATTTTGCGCCTTTGGGAACTGGATGATGAGACGATGCTTCCCAGCGTGCCGCCATCGCCGCATCCTCAGAGCGGGGATGATCGTAATGCCAACCCCTCAGAGCGGAGGGGACAGCTTAACTCCAGCCAACAGAAGGAGGATAGCATCACTCTGATCTGGCATGTTTGGGGTTTTCCACACAGCGAATAGACTCCACTTCAGGGCGTGGGCACCTGAGTGACAGTGTTAACCACCTAATCGGTAGGTCACCTAAGTCCTCCGCGCTCCATCTACATACCATATGTGAGGCATAGATCTAGGCGCATGTGCCAAACGGTGCCTATATCCCCTGCTTCCAGGGGATGTGCCAGGGAGTGGCCATCATGAGGAGAGAGTTGAAAGCAGGTCCGATTGGGCCAGAAAGGCGCAATACGAGAGCTGTTCCTCGACCTCACTGACTTTACACAGTATCTGTGCGAGTAGGCTCACTGAAGAAATGTGTATTACGCACGCCCCGAGGGGTCGTTCCAGGGGCTGAGGGCGCGGTGACACAGCGCAGTGACAGTCATTCGGTGTGTGCCCGAGTGCCATGCGCGTCTGGGGACTCGATTGTGAAGCCAGTGCTGAAGTGGTCTCATATGGAGTAATCCGAGCGGTGTACAGAGGCTGTGGATGTCATATGCCCCAGGAGCCTCTGAAAAGATTTCAGTGGGACCACTAATTTGCTGTCGAACCCTCTCAGACAGTTCAGCATTAGCTGAGCACGCTCTTCAGAGAGCCGCGCTGTCATGGTGACAGAGTCCAGCTCCAACCCGAGAAAAGAGATCCTCTGCACGGGGGCGAGTTTGCTCTTTTCTCGGTTGACCTGAAACCCCAATAGGTAGAGGTGCTGGAGCACCTTGTCCCTGTGCATAATCAATTGCTCCCGCGAATGGGCTAAAAATCAGCCAGTCACCAAGATAATTGATTAAGCGGATGCCCGCGAGCCAAAGGGGCGCTAGGGCACCCTCCGCGAGCTTGGTGAAGACCCGCAGAGACAGAGAAAGCCTGAAGGGGAGGACTTGTACTGCCAGGCTCACCTTGACGCAGACCGCAAAAAACTGATGGTGGCGTGGAGTATGGAGACCTGAAGTATGCGTCCTTCAGGTCTATTGCTGCAGACCAATCCCGAGGACGAACGCACTGGAGGATGCGCTTCTGCATAAGCATTTGAACGGCAGCTTGTGCAGACTGCGGTTCAAAACGCGCAGATCTAGGATTGGCCATAGCCCACCACTCTTTTTGGGTACGATGAAGTACAGGCTGTAAACTCGCTCTCCATCTCGGCTGGAGGAATTGGTTAGATTGCATCATTCGCCAGGAAGACAGCCATCTTCTCTCGCAAGACAGGGGCGGGCACAGGGCTGACCCTGGTGAGAAACACCCCCGTGAACTTGGGAGGGCCGTTCGCAAATGAAATCACGTAGCAGAGTCGGATCGTGCGTATGGGCCACTGCGAAGGGCTGGCCCGCGCTAAGAAGGCAGGCAGAGCCCTCGCTAATGGATGCATCACTACAATCGCTGACGTACCAGCAGTGGGGCAGCGCGGAGTGGGAGTGCTGATCCGGGGATCGCTGGGGTCCCACGGAAGAGCTGGAGGCGAGAGATTCACTCTCACCTTGCACCCAGACTCCGGAGGGGAGGGCTGGAGGTGTGAGAGAAAGGAGACCATCCTCCCAGACCTCGTGAGCCACTGGCGAAGTGCACCGATGCTGCAGGCTTTTCATCGCATCCCAGACTGGCAGTATTCGGGCTGTCACATCCAGGGAAAGGAAAAATGTTCTCTCTCTGAGGAACCCGGCCCCCCACCGGGGAAAGAGCAAGTTCCCTCTTCTCCGAATGGCTCATCTCAGGAGCGCTTCGCGGTCCGTTAACCGGACTTAACGACACCCTGGGACGGGGAGTGCAGATCGGGCAGAGAAAGGTGCCCTCAAGACTGCGTGAGCCCACTGTGCACTTCCGAGAAGAAAGGGATGGGAGGCTAGAAGGTCTTGCCCTTTAATCCTCCACATACACCCATCTAGTCAGTCCGGCTGTGGGGCTGGGGGATAAACCATCTCCAGACCCACGACCGAAGCAGCCCGGGAAAGCACGGTTATCATGTCTGTTTTCAGATCGGCTGCCGCCTCGCTCGCTCCCGAGGGGAGGGAGCGGGGGGGGGAAATCCTTCATCAGACCATGACAGCCCAACCTCCAATGCAGCGGTGGACATCTGAGCCTCGGTGTCATCAAGTGAGAGGGCGGCCATCCGAGGATGGAGCGCTTCTCTCACTCGAAGCTTGGATGGAGCGCGTGGAGGAGTGAGAGGCCGGCAAGCCCGAGGGCAGCAGATTTACTCCCACTGTAACCCTCAGATTTGCCCGAGTGCCCACCGCGGAGTGGGGGACAACTGGGGTAGGTGGCCCTTTTGCAAGAGCTAACCGCGATCTTAACTGAGCAACAGACATGCCACCGCAGCGATGGCATGCACTGCCCACGAGCACTGCATTAACATGCTGGACCCCCAGATATGAAACGAAGTGCTCGTGCCCATCATCCGAGGACAGGAAACCACTTTATCCAGAAACGCACAGTTGGAGCGACGTCTTGAAAAGATGCGCTGCACGACTGTGTTGCTCTTTTAGGAAATTTGCAACAATACATACGCTCTGGAGGACCAGACCCAAAGGACGCCAGGCGAGGGAGAAACCCAGCTCGACTGTCTGCCGCTGCGTGTCACACACTCTGGACCGGGAGATCGCTCTTGTTCACTCTCTGTCTGAAACTCAGCTGGAGGAACCCTCATCGACTCTCTCAGAAGGCTGTTGAAGTCTCTGAAGTGAAAATGATGCTTTGGCTTTGCTCGCACTGTGCTCTTATAGCCAAATTAATAGCAACGAGCATCAGGTGCGCAAGCTAAAGCTGCCAACTCATTGGCATTTCATTGGCCCGTTTACATACTCTTTCAGATGATTGGTTTTCTGAATGAAATCCCCGTAGTGGAAGTTTTTCCACATAGCATTGAAGTTCCGCTCCCGAACGGGAACTTAGATTGTTCTATCATTTTGATCTCCACTCTACAGTATACAAAGTAAGTCTAGGTTTATTTTGTGTTATCATTAGTAAAATGCTAAATTGGTTCACATTCTGAAAATGAAATGTTATGTAAAAAATTGTTGTTATGTAATAATGTTATGTAAAATGTTGGTGCCTCTTAAATAGATTTGGTATGGTCAGAATATGGTATGGACCCACATTCAATCTGAACAAACATTTATTTCATGTTTCAAGAGTACTTATTGTGTAAGGTTTTAAAAGTGACATCCAATCAGCAAATGATGTTGGCTGTAATGTTGGCTCTTCACCACAGTATGAAGTATAAGCATGTGAATAGTTGAGAATATCAGTTTCCAGAAAAGAAAAGCTGACATTTTTTCTTAGTTTTCAACGATGATTGGTCAGAGAGGTATGTGTTCATTTAGCTCAAATCCAGCTCAAAACTATTCTGATTGATTTGCAGTGAGATAGTTGGAATTGTGAAGTGTAAATGTCAAACATCACTACTGTATGAAACAAAGGTTTATGCACCTGATTGAATAACATTTCTCACATTAGAATGCTCTGTCTTTTGCACCATATTACTTTTGACCTACCTACCTTTTTTTATAAAATTGATGACACTTAAATTTTGGAAAATGGATTTAATATAAATGATTGATTTATTCATGCATTCATTCATTTTCCTTCGGCTTAGTCTCTTTATTTATCAGGGGTCACCTCAGCGTAATGAACCGCCAACTTATCCAGCATATGTTTTATGCAGTGGATGCCCTTCCAGCCACAACCCAGCACTGGGAAACACCTGTACACTCTCTCATTCACACACATACACTACGGCCAATTTAGCTTATTCAATTCACCTGTACTGCATGTCTTTGGACTGTGGGGGAAACCGGAGCACCTGAAGGAAACCCACGCCAACACGGGAAGAACATGCAATCTCCACACAGAAACGCCAACTGACCCAGCCAGGGCTTGAACCAGTGACCCCTTCATTTATTTATGTGCATGCTTATTAAAATCAAGTTTTGTTATAATAACCTATTTTTCTGGACCTTTGATGATGAAAATTCAGGTTTGGAACTTTAAATAGAGACATCGAGAAGCCCTGATTGTCTTGGAATAGAAACACAGTGCATTGCAAAAATACATTCTTTGTGAATGGTTTCTAAGTTTTGTAGAAGATGCAACAAAACTGAATGCAGACTAAAGCTGTCAGTCCTCTGTTTAGAATCTCAATTATTCTATTTTAGAAAGAAATTCATATGGGTGTTAGTATGGTGCAAATACATCCAGATACTTTTGAGGCAACTGCATAAATATGAAATACATTAGCTCATAAATTTACATATTTTCAATCCTTTCCTATTAACAGTTTTACCTGCAGTCTAAGTTTGCCATACATTAATTAGCTTTTTATGATTTGATTTTAAACTGTGTTTGCTCATTCTGAATTGGTGGGCTATAAAAAAAAATCAGCTGCTGGTCTGCAAATCAGAGTGTGTTATTCAAAGCTCACTGAGATGATAGAGGGCAAGTCCATTAATCTAGAGCTGAATGATATGCATTAATATCAAGCATTTTCTTGAGTTCATGCAGAGGCATTAGTCCAGCAGTCATGAAACTCATCACAACAACAGTTCCTATGTCACGACTTTATTCACACCATTCGGTAAGAGGGAGAAAACAGGAAATGTCTTGATCGATTCCTGCCTAAATCACATGTGCTCGAGGGCAGCTTGATTATACGTAAATGGAGCCCCATTAAGTCTGATCACTAGCAGATTTAACTGTGTCTCCTTTTTCTGCCGAGCATATTTGACTGGAGTGACGCCAACCTTTACCATGAGCTGAGCTAGTTAAGACAGCTTTAATTCACTTGGTAATGTTTGCACCTAGTGCATTTTAGCTCTGGCAGGAAGCTGAAAGGCTTCTGTCATGGTTTTAACACATGTTTGTGTGGTGATGTGAGCTTTAGGGGGGAAAGGCTTCAGGTATTGCATTATGCCAGTGGAATAATTCATAGAAAAAGCGTAGCATGTTGACATCTGCCTGCCCTTGTGATTGGATATTTGAGCCACGACCTGTCTGCGCAGATCACAATAATGCCATGAGATTGATATTCGGGATGTGGTACTTCAGACTACCAAAAATTGCATGTCTAAACAAAAAAAATTGCCAGCTATTAAAATTCAGATTCCATCCTGGCCTAGATTTGGCTCATATACATTTATATAGTTTGGGGGAAAAGGCGTGTATGCGCAGGGACTTTAGATATTATCTTATAAGTAACTATATAGCAAGCAGCACATCGTCTGTTCTACAGAGCTGTGATATCAGCACATAGTGTCAAAGACAGGCAATCTAGATAATAAATTCTTCCCAGTAATCAGCTATTTGTTTTCAAGGCCCGATAGGAGATCTAGTGGTAAAGAGGTTTTAAGACAAATCAAAAGATAAAAAAAATACTTTTATTGAGAGGGCCACTTTACTTCAAATTTAGAGAGAAATGGTTGTAAGTTACTGCTGGGGGAAAAGGTTCACTGATTCAAGCGTATTGATATTTGTTAAGGTATTGTGCTGTTGATTCCTTGCTACAGATAAAGGTTTTCTGCTTGAGTGTCTGTGGTGTAAAGTAACGAATTACACATACTCAAATTACTGTAGCTGAGTAGCTTTTCTCAAGAATTGTTCTTTACTAAGCACTTTAAAAATGTGTACTTTTATTTGAGTAAATTTATAGTGCTGTATCTTTTTACTTCACTATTTATTTAACCTGCAGTAATTACTAAATATGTTTATTTTATTCTTCTCTGGCATACCTGTCAACATTGGTATGTAAAAAGACGAAACATCCGAAAAAAAAACAAAAAAAAAAAAAACATCTCAAACCTACCCCCCCAAAAAAAACCTACCAAAATGACCCCAAAGTTAAATTGTATATAAGCCTGGGTAAAATCATTACAAATATGGGAGGAAATTAGCTTAAAATGATACAATACATAACAAACATTAGGACATATTAAAAATAAAATAAATGGTTTAGCCTATATAATTAATGGCCTGAAAGAATGGTCAGGCAGGCAACAGTCAAACAAGTACAAACAGAATCATAAGCGTAATCCAGAAGAGTAGTCAGAAACAGTTGAATGGTCAGTACAGGCAGTAAAACAACATTAACGAAAAAACAAGGCAAGGGGTCCAAAACACGGCAAGATAAGAAACCACTTTGTGTTGTTACAATAACAAGACTCAGCAGTGTGTGTGAAAACGAGAGGTGTCTTTATATTACAAGTAGTCATTGATTATGAGTTTTAGCTGTGTGTGTGTGTGTGTGTGTGTGTGTGTGTGTGTGTGTGTGTGTGTGTGTGTGTGTGTGTGTGTGAGAGAGAGTGTCCGAATTATTGTCAGCTGTAGTGGGTGTTGATTGGCACAGAGCATCAAGGAAGTTGTAGTTCATGTGGTGACAGATGTGTAGTTCTCCAGCGATCTGTATTGGCTACATCACTGGTGATCGTGATACACATTATATTAATCTCAAATTTTATATTAGTTAATGAATGCCATACAATTAAACATAAAGACATCATTAAAAGAAAATGGCACTGATCTATGCTACATTTATAATTTTCATGGTATTAGGTGGAATAATTTTCACAACTTGCACTACATTTTTTTTAGAATATGATTTTTCAGTTAATTTTTCTCCACTGTTAAGTGTTTAAATAACACATTACTCATTACTGTCCTGTAAGTTGTTGGTAAATTAAATGATTTAATACAGATTGCAGTACCCATCATTAGTTTGTGACCTTTTCTGGTCATCCCACAGTGTGAACAGCATATAAAGTGTTTGGTGTGTGTAGTGTGTGTTCAATGTGTAATGTGTTTTGGGATGTGGCAAGATAACTTGGTTCTAGGTTTTACATTGTACTGTACATCCAAACATTTTAACAGTGCGAATAAATAACAGTAAAACTAAAACATTTGAAAATATAATTTACTTCCACTTCCACTACTCTTTGAGAATGAGATTTCTCACTCAAACTGCAAAAACTGAAGTGCGCAAAAGTCTCTACACATCCCATGAAAATGGGATAATCGTGGTCATTTGTGGGGTTTTTAGAGTCACACATAGAAAGTATCATGTCTAGGGTTTTGTAGAGAATACAGTATAGAGTATCAGAAGTCATTTGTAATATATAATACATCTGATGTCTTGTCATGTGTAGGGTGAAGAGTGTTTGGGATATATATAATACATCTGTGGCATGTGTGTAGGGTGTATAGCCTAACTTCTAGTAATGTATGAAAAAGTAGTGTATAGTAAGGTAATTGAGATTCCCTGGGGTACCGCATGTGTCATGTTTATGGTGATTTGGGTCATGTGTAATATGTAGCGTGTTTAGGATTCTGTACAATTTAGGGTGTCATTGGTTATGTGTAGCTTGTAAGATGCCATTTGCAGAGCATCTAATGTCGAGTTCATGCGGCACAAGTTTAGCCCTAATTTTCACATACTGACAGGTTTTCTGAAATCACAAACAAATGCTCAAAATAAGAGGCAAATCAGTATATGTTCAGAAGAGCGACAAATATAATCTGAGAGAGTTTCTGACATGTTGCAGACGCCCATGAAATATTTGACATGCTACAGTACGTATCTGGACCTGTCAGCAATTCACAATTATGCTGTGTGAAATGAGTTGTGACTGAAGAGTTTAGGAGTGAAGACTGTGGAGTTATAGACCACAGTAATAGTAAAAAAATATGTATTTTGCTAATAAGCTATTTGCCACCGCAGCAGCACATTGCAAAATTATTTATTGACCTCTACTCAGAGGTAATCCTAGGCTCTCCGGAGCTCTAAGCAAAGTTAACAGTCATGTTCCCAAATTGTTGAAGAGTGGGTGTCCATAGGTGAAGACCAGCGGTGGATTGTGTGTGATCAGTAAGTAAAAATGGGGGCAAGGGGCAGTGCACTTTGTTGGTTAGGGTTGCGGGGTGATGAAGAAGGGCGAGTGGGGAGGAGGTGGTGGGGTGTGATCAGTAGGGGGGCTTCTATAACTTGCGGTGCCTTACGCACCTTGCGTAGTCCATGTATTGGGCGGATTGCTACTGCCTCCACTCTCAACAATGATTGCACATGTGATCTTTGTGCTATTTATTTGTCTATGATCTTGTGTTCATTTATTTATCATTTCTCACAAGTGCCTGCAAGTCATGCAGAATTGTCAGTGATTGCTTCTGTTTTAGTTACGCAGTGTGTATCCTCCTGCCACTGAAATAATTGCTCCCCCAGAACAGGTCAGTACCAGTGGTGTAGTCGGGGTTATATGCACGTATACTCCATATGCCTACTTTTTTCCACAAGCTGTTTGGGTATTACAACTTCTGAGGATCAATAATTGTGTATACCCTCGGTATACTTGTTTTGTTGATTAGACGTCCCTAATTTATGTGTATTCGCATCCCCTTTAACTGTAAACCAAATGTTTTTTTTAACTTGCATCTTAATTTGTTGCAACAAAACTCGTTTTTCATTTAATCAGTAAACCACAGCTTTACAGAGCGAGAGCAGAAGGTGTGTGTTTATCGATAGATTGTTATAATATTTGCATATTTTCAGTTCTTTGCTATAGAAACTCTTGTACCACTTGGTTATGGAGGAGCAATCAGGTTTCCCCATCTACTGTTTCCTCGGCGCTCCACTCGTGATCACAGCTGAAATGCAAAAATGCAACTCTTAACGAACATTTAAAAATTAACTATGAATATAAAACACATTGGGCGACGCAGTGGCGCAGCAGGTAGTGCTGTCGCCTCACAGCAAGAAGGTTGCTGGTACGAGCCTCAGCTGGGTCAGTTGGCGTTTCTGTGTGGAGTGTGCATGTTCTCCCTGCGTTCACATGGGTTTCCTTCGGGTGCTCCGGTTTCCCCCACAGTCCAAAGACATGCGGTACAGGTGAATTGGGTAGGCTAAATTGTCCGTAGTGTATGAGTGTGAATGAGTGTTGTGGCGGGCCGCCCAATGAACATTCAGCGTCATCCTGGGAAAGGAGCACACCAGCCAGCTGGACCTAATCACGCCGATCACCTGCACCTGGAACTCATCAACCACAGCCAAATATAAATGCAACAAGAAAGACAGTCGTGGAGAAGCCTCTCCACTAACCAGACCTCTAATAAGTTCTCTCTCTCTCTCATACAGAAAGCACAGAGTGATCGAATCGGGCGATCGGCGTTTCACAGCAGCACAGACCAACAGGACAAACCATTCACTCACAACCCACCTACGGACTCACTTACAGCACGGACACACGGGGAACCCAGGGAAGCACCTTGAAGACACATACACCTTTCACCTCACTGTAAATAAAAAAAGCCCTTCGGGGGTGTGTTCACGACAACTTGTGTTTGCCTTTTCACTCCACCCTGCTACACTGGTGGAGAATGCGCGCTTTTTAGGAGTGAAATTAAGGATTCCATCAACCGCTTACACTTGTTGTTTGTGTTTGCAGCTTGTCATCTCGCTCGCTCTCCCTACAAGACACAGGATGGAGGAACTACTGCAGCAGCTCACGGAGGTGGCGTCCCGGCAACAACAGCTCTCGGATAAAATCGCAGCCAGACTGGAAAGAACTGAGCAGGCGGTTGAAAGTCTGTTGAGCCACCGTGTGCCTCCTCCGGACGCCAGGAGTACTGCACACCACCATCTGACGAAGCTCAGCGACCTGGATGACATCGAAGCATATCTGCACACGTTTGAGGTGATAGCAACCAGAGAGCTGTGGGATAAAAATGAATGGGCGAGAATCCTGGCTCAATTTTTAACTGGTGAAGCGCAACGTGCTTATTATTCATTAAAACCCCCACAAAATGAAGATTATGAGATGTTAAAAAGAGAGATACTAGCGAGAATTGGGCTTTCTCCCATCAGCGCAGCCCAGCAGTTCTGGCAATGGTCGTATGATGAGCAGGTCTCCGCCCGAGTGCAAGCCACACAGCTCTCCAGACTGGCACAGCTCTGGTTGCTATCGGGGAACACCACCGCCTCCCAGGTCACTGAAAGTGTGGTGATCGACCGCCTGCTCAGAGCCCTCCCCAGAAAGCTCCGCCGCCCCGTGAGTATGAGAAACCCTACCAGTCTGGCTAGTTTAGTAGAAGCCATCGAGCTGGCAGATGCCTCGTTTGCACGGGATACGGGAGAGCGAGCGGCTGCAACCCCCCGAAGGGTACCCCGGGATCGACGCTCGCCGGAGGGCACCTCACGTGCAATGAGCAGGCCGACGGCCCCCTCCCTCATCGACGAGCCCATGCCAACCGAACCACAGTCTCCAGGGGCCCGCGCATGGATGGCTGGCTGCATCGTGCACCACACAGTGCCAAATGGAGCCCCACAATGCATGGTGAAAATCGGGGGAAAAGAGCTGATGGCGGTATTGGACTCAGGATCATCCATCACACTGGTCCAACCACATATCATCCCTCCCCAACCAGACTTCAAAGCGACAATGCCAATCACCTGTGTACATGGGGAGACGCGCCATGTACCCACACGCAGAGTAACAGTGGCAGCTGGTCCAGGCGCTTGGCCGATGGATGTAGGAATTGTACGAGATTTAACAGTTCCAATCCTGTTGGGGAGGGATTATCCCGGATTCCAACAGCTCCTATCCGCCACGATGCAGCCAGTAGGACCGCGACAGAGGGGACGGGCTCGTCCGCGGAGAAAAGGGGGCCGTCCAACTGTCATGCTGGCCACAGACAGCGAGCGAGAAAAACCTACTGGTGGTCCCGAAAACCAAGACGGAGACGGTAATGGAGCTGGCGCACTACCATCCCATGGCTGGGCATCTCGGAGGAGAAAATACCATCCAACGAATCCGCGACCGCTTTCACTGGCCTGGCATGGAGGCGGAGGTGAAGAGGTTCTGTCGGGAGTGCGCCACTTGTCAAAGGACGTCACCGAAGAAACCTCCCCCCAGCCCGCTGATACCCCTCCCCATCATCGAGGTGGCCTTCGAGCGCATAGGGATGGACCTGGTGGGCCCGCTGCCGAAGTCCACCCGTGGTCATCAACACATCCTGGTCATCGTTGACTATGCCACCAGGTACCCCGAGGCGATTCCCCTCAGAGTGGCCGACGCAAAATCCATCGCGAAGGAGCTCTTTTAATTCATCAGCAGGGTGGGAATCCCCTAGGAGATATTGACTGACCAGGGCACCCCTTTCATGTCTCGGCTGATGAGCGACCTCTGTCGGCTACTCAGGGTAAAACAGCTTCGCACATCTGTTTACCATCCCCAGACGGATGGTCTGGTGGAGCGGTTTAACCAGACCTTAAACAGATGTTGCGCCGGGTAGTCGCAGAGGATGGGCGTGACTGGGACATCATGCTCCCGTACGTGCCCTTCGGAATAAGAGAGGTACCTCAAGCATCCACCGGCTTTACTCCATTTGAATTATTGTTTGGGCGCCAGCCCCGCGGGCTGCTGGACGTAGCCAGAGAGACATGGGAGCAGGAACCGGCTCCGCATCGCACCATCATAGAGCACGTGCGGGACATGCGAGAGCGCATAGACCACGTGATGCCTCTGGTCCGAGAACATCTAGCGGCCTCCCAGCGCGCCCAACAAAGAATATATGACCGGCCCGCACAACCCCGACAGTTCCAGCCTGGTGATAAAGTCCTGATACTCGTTCCCACCACCACGGCGAAGTTCCTGGCATCCTGGCAAGGGCCGGGCACCATCGTGGAGAAAGTCGGGCCGGTCAACTACAAGGTTCGTCAGCCGGGACGTTGACGTGAGGAGAAGGTCTACCACATCAATCTTCTGAAGAAGTGGGTAGTACCCCGAGAAGATCTGGTGGCCTTCACCCAAAGCTCCCCGCCGATAGTAGGGATGGGAGAGCAACTGTCGGCGGGTCAGAAGATCGAGCTGGAATCTCTGGTCAGTCAGTTCCAGGATGTGTTCAGCGATCGACCCGGGCGGACCACGTTAGTACAGCATACCATCCGGACTCCTCCTGGCCAAATAGTTCGGCAGCGGCCCTACCGGGTACCAGAGGCCCGCCGGCAGGCTATCGAGGATGAGATATCCCGGATTAAGGAGTTGGGAATAATAGAACCATCTCGGAGTCCCGGGTCCAGCCCGATAGTCATGGTACCGAAGCAAGACGGCACTCTCCGCTTCTGCAACGACTTCCGTAAGCTAAACGACATCTCCATCTTTGACGGATACCCAATGCCCAGAGTGGATGAGCTATTAGACCGTCTCGGTGGGGCCAGATTTATTTCGACCCTGGACCTTACAAAGGGTTATTGGCAGGTAACTCTAAAAGGAGAAGACAAGGAAAAAACTGCTTTCAGCACACCCTCCGGTCACTGGCATTACCGTGTCCTTCCCTTCGGGTTGCATGGGGCACCCGCTACGTTCCAGAGACTAATGGACATTGTGCTCCGGCCCCACCAAGAATACGCCGCCGCCTACCTCGACGACGTAATCATCCACTCTGAGTGTTGGGAGGACCATCTGGACCGGTTGCAGAGAGTGCTGAGGGAGCTCCGTCGGGCTGGACTAACCGCCAACCCCAAAAAGTGTCACCTGGGTCTAGCCGAAGCACGTTACCTGGGTTTCCAAGTAGGACGGGGGTTAATCAAGCCACAGCCCAACAAAGTGGAAGCAGTTCAACGAGCGGAACGGCCAAAGAACAAAACCCAGGTACGTGCATTCTTGGGGTTGGCTGGATACTACCGCTGCTTTATTCCTAACTTCTCCTCGATAGCCTGTCCCCTGTCCGACCTGACGAAGAAGGGGCAGCCTGAAAAAATTCAGTCGTCGGCAGCGGCGGAGGAAGCCTTCCAGACTTTGAAGACGGCGTTAACGTCGACACCGGTCCTCCACGCCCCGGATTTTGGCTGCCCCTTCCTACTCCATACGGACGCTTCCGACACAGGGCTGGGTGCAGTCCTGTCACAGGTCCACAATGGAGAAGAGCACCCAGTCACATACATCAGTCGGAAGCTCACACCCGCAGAGACCAGGTACGCAGCCGTGGAGAAGGAAGCCCTTGCCATCAAGTGGGCAGTCCTGGAGCTGCGCTATTACCTTCTCGGCAGGAGCTTCACACTGGTGACCGACCACGGCCCACTACAGTGGATGTCCCGGGCCAAAGAGACCAACGCCCGCGTCACCAGGTGGTTCCTCGCGCTCCAGGACTTCCATTTCCGGGTCCAACATCGCCCAGGAACCTCCCACGGCAACGCGGATGGTCTCTCGCGGATGTGGTCAGGTTGGGCAGGTTTGTCATCCAGCAAATTTTACCCCCCCCCCCCCCCCCCCCCCCCCTTCTTTCTTCTCTACCCTGCAGGAGGATTCCCCGGACCAGGACGTCGCTTTGGGTGGGGAGTGTGGCGGGCCGCCCAATGAACATTCAGCGTCATCCTGGGAAAGGAGCACACCAGCCAGCTGGACCTAATCACGCCGATCACCTGCACCTGGAACTCATCAACCACAGCCAAATATAAACGCCACAAGAAAGACAGTCGTGGAGAAGCCTCTCTGCTAACCAGACCTCTAATGAGTTCTCTCTCTCTCTCATACAGAAAGCACGGAGTGATCGAATCACAGCGTTTCACAGCAGCACGGACCAACAGGACAAACCATTCACTCACAACCCACCTAAGGACTCACTTACAGCACGGACACACGGGGAACCCAGGGAAGCACCTTGAAGACACATACACCTTTCACCTCACTGTAAATAAAAAAAGCCCTTCGGGGGTGTGTTCACGACAACTTGTGTTTGCCTTTTCACTCCACCCTGCTACAGTGTGTATGGATGTTCCCCAGAGATGGGTTGCAGCTGGAAAGGCATCCGCTGCGTAAAACATATGCTGGATAAGTGGGCGGTTCATTCCGCTGTGGCGACCCCGGATTAATAAAGGGACTGAGCCAAAAAGAAAATGAATGAATAAAACACATTACAGTGCATGTGGTATTAACTATATCATACATTCATGTACAGGATTGAACACAGTGACAGAACCACTCAGTGAACGCACTCATTTTAACTGCATATTAGAGTGAAACATCATGTGTTGTTTTGTATAAAATTATTTCCTATTATGACTTATATAATGATATATTTATGCCATTTTGAATTTGAAAAAGTGGCAATTTTATTTATTTAATACATGGAAAATAAATTGAGTATATAGGCTAGTATTTCAGTAAGTGTGCTTTGATTTTGTTTTCCTGATTTAAAAAAAAAATATTTTAAATTTACAGTTTGCAAACAACATACAATACTTGATATGGCCGTCTTGAAACGTGATATTTGTACAATATTAAAATGTATATAATATTCATTTTACAAATCCCTTTAGAGTTAAACTGTTGTGTTTTACCAGAGCTTAATATACTCAGCCAATCTCTGTGTCTGCTGGGGCACGTCTCACTTTAGGCATCTCACTTTAAAACAAACAAACTTGTTTAAATATTTTCCTTTTTTAATGGATAGTTCACCCAAAAAAATAAAATTGTCATCATTTACTCAACCTTTACTTGTTCCAAACCGGTTTGTCTTATTTACTCTGTTGAACACAAGAGAAGATATTTTGAAGAAAGCTGAATACCTGTAACCATTGACTTCCAAAGTTTTTTTTTTTTTTTTTGTGGAAGTCAATATATATATATATATATATATATATATATATATATATATATATATATATATATATATATATATATATATATATATATATATATATATATATATATTATAGGTGGGCATAGAGTAATTCTTTTAATCTAGATTAAAATGGCTCATTTGAATTCTGCCGAAGGCATTCAGAATATATGTGCTACCCAAATAATAAGTCTTTGAGAACGGGTTTCTCAAGCCAGGTGACGCATTAGACCAGGGGATCATCTCCTGTTTTCAAAATGCATCACAAACTTCTTGAGAAACTGTTCAACTATGATAATTGGTGATATATATATAAAATAAATGATGTTCAATAAGATGTACTTGTGTTTACTAAACATGAATGTTGAACTGTAGGCCTACATAAGCTCCAAACAGTGATTTCATCTGGTCAGTACCTCATTCATCTAGGATTATTTCATTATTTGTTTTGTTCGTTTGTTAAATCTTTAGGGTCTTGTTTATGATGTTAAGGATTATCTGTAATGTTTCTGGTATTTGGTTTGTTATTGGGGGTTTGGGATGATCCGTAACTTGTCTAGGGTTATATGTTGGTTGTCTGGGATCATGTGTTGGGTGTTTAAGTGTTATGTGTGTAGTGTTTCTAGACTCTTTTGTACATTAGGGTGTTTGTGCGAGGTTATGTTGAGTGTCTGGGCTTGTGTAGAGTCATGCTTAGTGTGCAGGATTTTTGGGATCATCTTGGCCATGTTTATGGTGATTTGGTTCACGCGTAATATGTATTAGGTCTTACATCCTTTAGAGAATGTAGTGTGTTTCAGACTTTGTGTAGTATGTTGCGTTTTTGGGATTCTGTAGAATTTAGAGTGTCAGTGGTCATGGGCAGTGGTTTCAACCCTGGTTAGTCTCCAAAATGTATATGTCTTGCTTGTCTAATGCCCGATTCAGATCAGTTGCTCATTCATGTAGGGTATTTGGTTTGGTTATTTGTAGTACAGTATGTTTAGTGTCATGTCTATGGTGTTTAGGATTATCTGTAATGTGACTGGTATCTGGTGTGAGATATGGATCTAGCTTGTCCTGTGTAGGTCATGTGTATGATGTTTTAGGATCAGCCCACATAGCAAATGTTTTCTGGCCCAGCTCCGGGCCACACAATAACTTTTCCCACGGCCCAAGTACCGCAAAGAATGACGGTCCTGAAGTGGCCCATAGCTGAATTAAAGACAAGGGCCACAAATGGGCCATAACCGGCCCGAATCTCAGCCAATTTATTACCCTTAACTGGCCCTGAACTGGGCCAAAACAGGTTTATTATTGGTACCGATTCTCAGCTGTAAGTTAAAAATATCAACACTACCCTTTGACCAAAAACCCCAAAAACTGAGCCATAATCTAGCCTAATATTACCTAAACAATGTAAATAATCGCTACATTGATCTGGGCTACACACCTCCCATCCACAACTGGCCCAAATGTAGCTTGCCGTCATGCATGCAGTGCCATTATAGCCATGCATGGCCTACATTCGGCTGACATTATGCATGCCAGTGCCGGCAACATGCCAGTAGTGCCATAATGAGGCCACATTTGGGCCAAGTCCGTTTGCTATGTGGGAGGTGTAAGGTTTTAAGGATAATGCATGCTTTGTCTGGGGTCAAGTTTTGTGTTTCGGTTCATGTGTATGCTGTCTGGGGTCATGTGTTGGGTGCTTGGGATCATATGTAGGATGTTTTGGGATAAGGCATATGGTGTGGTATGATGCGTAGCTTGTCTGGGGTCATGTTTGAGTGTCTGTGTTCATGTGTAGGATGTCTGGGGTCATGTATTGGATGTCTGAGATTATGTGTAGGTTTTCTGAGGTCATGTCTTGGGTATCAGACGCCATCCTGAGTATATGGTGTGTGCAGTCAAGTGTAGGGTGTCTTGGGTGTGGTAGCAGTATGTGCAGTGTAGGATGTTCAAGGAATGTGTTGACTGGTCGGTGATGTGTGAGCATGGTGTGCAGGCAGCAAGATTCTTGGCAGACGGCCTGCTCCCAAGGGCTGCTCTCATTCAGTTAGACGTCGTAATCCAAAAACCCATTGACTCACATCACCGTCATTATGTGCGGTGAAGGTCGGCTTGTGTGCAAGTGATGATGCTAATGGCAGAGAGTGAAGCCCTTGTCATAAGCAGCCACAACACTCGCTGCCATCCCTCATTGCTCACCCTGCCTCACTGCATCTCACACAGTCCATTCTTCATCTCAGACCGCTCATCTAACACTCTCTCCCCAATACAGCCTTGACCTCTTGACTCATACAGCTCACTGACATCTTCGCGTCTATGATATGAGGTGGCTGAGTGACTAGTGCGGGAGCTTTGGACTGTGTAAGGACAAATGAATCAATGCCCCTTCCACCTCTGCACTGACAGATCAGCTGATGTTTTATCCACCCGCCACATGGCCAGCAAGCACTGCAGAGATTAACCAGGCCAAACATTAAAGAGCAGCCAGAGAGAAGACGAAGCCAGACTCCACAGCACTCCCTAACCTCTCCTTCTCTCATTTTCCTTACCTATTTCAGAGATTTATGACCCATGAATTTTTACTACCCCATTTTGGATGACGTAGAGCTAGTGTTATTCTCCCTGTGTCTGTCTGTAGATTTACTTCTGACTCTCTTTTTTTCTTTCTTATATTTTAAAATACTTCATGATTGTTTTGCGTACACTATATTGATCACAACAAAAACAGCAAGAGGAACGGAGACAAATATAAAACATTAAAAAGTTGGCATTTTTTAATATTAATTAATTCATTTTATTTTGGCTTAGTCCCTGATTTATCTGGGGTCACCACAGCGGAATAATCCATCAACTACTCTGGTATATCTTTTTTTTTACGCAGCAGATGCCTTTCCAGAGGTTTCTTATATTATGTAACGAATATGGCCAATCAGACAGATAATTATTCTGCTTTTATTCAACAAATAATACACCAACTTCACCTACCCAGGAAAGACTGGATGTTCAGTGTGTAATCCGATTCGAAGGTATTTATGACACGAAAGGAATGCGCTCAAAAAACACACAGACATGGTCAAACTTCCATAAGCTCCTTGCTTAAAACTGAAGCTTTTAATGTAAACCTTTATTCTTTCTTTATGTGTAATCAGGTGTTTTGCAACAAGTCTCTTGCTTATGTAATAATATTATGGTTTTAATACTTCTGCAATCAATGTTTAACTCTACCACAGCTAAACAAGATCATAGATGGTTCATGATTGATGTTCCTGCAAAGCTAATTTTGTACTAAATAATTGTTTACATGTGCAACACGTGTGCAACATATTAACATTTTAAGAAACTTTAAACATTTCTGTTTCAGCTTACACCTAGAATGCCTATGCAAATCACCACATTTTAACACAAAAGACTATGAAACGTGCCTCTGGGGAGTTAACTTTTCATTGGTCAACTCGGCTCCTGATGGCAGTTACAAGACCACCCTTATAAAAGCTGGTGACTAAGACCACCTCCAGACCAGAATCTAGGAGAACCCCAAAGAACACCCAGAGGAGAAAGAGTTGTTCCGTTCCGGCTCAGGACAGCTTCTTTTCGGGTCCAGTGAAGAGACTTGGACCCTGGCAAAAATGGGTTAACTGCACAACTCAGACCGTTATCTCCGATAACTTTTTCTTTTTTTTCCGTCGAGAGTCTGCTCAAGTTTATTGTGCCGTGAAACCAAAACTCAACACGACTACAGTTTTTGCCGCCTCAACTGAAAATCCAGACTCCACCCCACTCCAAACCTCACAAAGGCCAAAGAACTGACCACCAGCTAACCACATGGGAACATTAGCTCAACAGAGGGAGTTCTTCACATCACAAAAGGAACGCAAGTAACACCTCCAGATTACTGCTAAAAACTAAATGTAACTCTAAAGAAACCATGGAAGGGTTAAATTGATTATTTTTTGATCGCTTGGTTTGGTCTTACAAAAACCGAGATTTTTACATCATTACACTCTCTCAAACTTTTTATTTTTCTTCTTTTACTCTTCCCTACAACATGTATGAATGTGTGTTTAATTTTGTATAAAGAAAGGTGCCTGTGCATATTTATAAATCTAATGTTATAAACGTCAATCTTATTACCCTGCCTAAACATAAATGAGTTTTTATTTTTGATAGCAATAGCCATAATTGAAGTCAACTGTCTGTTCAAACAATCGCTGGATGATTTATTGTTTGGATTAAAAAGTAGATTCTTTGAAACCCCGTCCAAATTAATCTTCAATTCACTTTGAGCTAATTCGCTACATTATATAAACTAAAATAAATACTGTAAAACATAAAATATGTACACAAATGTAGTTCATTCATTCATTTTCTTTTCGGCTTAGTCCCTTATTAATCTGGGGTCACCACAGCGGAATGAACCCCCAACTTATCCATCATATGTTTTACGCAGTGGATGCCCTTCCAGCTGCAACCCACCACTGGAAAACACCCATACACTCTTATTCACACACATACACTACAGACAATTTTAGCTTACTCAATTCACCTGTACCGCACATATTTGTACTTGTGGGGGAAACCGGAGCACCCGGAGGAAACCCACGCAAACGCGGGGAGAACATGCAAACTCCATACAGAAACGCCAACTGACCCAGCTGAGGCTCGAGCAGGCAACCTACTTACTGTGAGGCGACAGCACTACTTACTGCGCCACCACGTCGCCCCACAAATGTAGTTTATATATATATTTTTTTTTTAGACAATAAAGGGGGCAACACGGTGGCGCAGTGGGAAGCACAATCACCTCAAAGCAAGAAGGTCACTGGTTCGAGCCCTGGCTGGGTCAGTTCGCATTTCTGTGCATGTTCTCCCTGCGTTCACGTGGGTTTCCTCCGGGTGCTCTGGTTTCCCCCCCCAATGCCAAAAACATGTGGTATATGTAAATTGGGTGAGCTGGGTTGTCCGTAGTGTATGTGTGTTAATGAGTATGGATGGATGTTTCCCAGTGATGGGTTGCAGCTGGAAGGGCATCTGCTGCGTGGAACATGTGCTGGATAAGTTGGCGGTTTATTCTGCTGTGTTAACCCCATATTAATAAAGGGACTAAGCCAAAAAGAAAATGAATGAATGAATAAGACAATAAAGGGATAGTTCACTAAAAAATTTACTCACTATTTACTCACCCTTTAGTGTTTCCAAACCTTTATGAGTTTCTTTCTTCTACTGAACACAAAGAAGATTGATTTTAGTTTTGTTTTATGTCATTATTTTCTCATTCTACTTTAGCTCCTTTCTTTTATTGAAGACAAAATAAGAGCATTTCTTAAGCTATCTTATTTTGTGTTCAACAAAAAAAAAAAAAAAAAAAAAACAAGTGGAGAACGAGAAAATAATGGGGTTTTTATTTTTGGATGAACTATCACTTTAAAACTACTCTGCACTTTTTGCACATTTGAGTATGCATATCTCACTGATTTTTGAGGGTGTGTAGTTTAAATCTGACACTGTGGAACTCTCCGATAAGATAAGGTGCTATTCCGAATTGCAATAATAATAAAATATTAATATTGAGATTTCTGCCCTCCGCTTTACCCATCTTTCTCATCCTGCACTCTTCATAAACCTTTCCTCTCAATTTCCTCAAATATTCTAAAACAATAATTTATTCTGTGTTAATGATCTCTATACTGTCAAATGATTGATCGTCCTGCCTCCTTAGGGGTTTATTAATCTGTCAGCTCCAGCAGAACTGTAGAAGAAGACCTCCCTGTCTCCATTAGTCATAAAGCTGCAGCAAACTCATATTTTCAGTTCTTTTTCATGTCCTGCTGGAAATCAAAGCGAGTGTTGTACACTGCAGCATGTAGGGGGATTCAGGGATTAGTGGCAAATTCTGGATGCAAGAGGCTCAGTCAGAGAGGTGAAGACTGCAGTGCTGGAGCTCACAGTAGAGGTGAGGTGATGAAACCTCAAGATAGATGAGAGAGACAAGGTGGGACTGAAAAGAAAGAGAAAGAAAAGGGAAGATGATTTAACAGTGATAAATGCTCAGTTTCAAAGACGTGTGAGCTGTCTGGGGGAGATAGCATTTTAAGACATCATAAGAAAGCTTGTGAACGACTGTAAAAATAAAATTGTGGGACAGAACAATTTTAACTCCTCAGATACAAATAATAATAATAATAAAAAATATTGATAAAAAAAATAGACAAACCGAGAGAAATGCCCATTGCATATAAATGTATGCCAGGTTCAGACTACACAATATCAGCCTGATTTTGGCACAATCCTCAAAAAAAAAAAAAGCATCAAGAATTGAATGTTTTATTTTATACAGTGTGTCACAATGGATGACCAGATCTGAGATGGTTCACAATATCACAAACACATAGACCAGCAATTTAATCATAAATTTTTCCACCACTTCTATATGACTGGATCTATCATGTGCCATCAGGTATAATTAGCATACTGGAATCTGTATGGGATGTTGGTTTGTCTCTTTGCCCTAACATACACTCACAGGCCACTTTATTAGGTACACCTGTCCAACTGCTTGTTAACGCAAATTTTTAATCAGCCAATCACATGGCAGCAACTGAGTGCATTTAGGCATGTAGACATTGTCAAGATGATCTGTACCTTGTTGAATCTATGCCACGAAGGATTAAGGCAGTTCTGAAGGCAAAAGGGTATCCAAAGCGGTAAAAGTAAGGTGTACCTAATAAAGTGGCCGGTCAGTGTATAATGTTGATTTTGTTCCCCTAATTTAACATTCTGGTGACTGGTGTGCTGACCCCAGATTGGGAAACAGTTGTTTTACAGGTTTTTTTTTATTGGTTTGGTACTATTTTAATAAATGTAGTGTTCGTTTTCAAATGCCTTAGTACAAAACTTTGAACTGATCACACTTGTAATACTACTAATCATTCTTTCAAAATCTGATGTCACAGATATTTTCATTCCACCTAATCATTGTTCCAGAACACACACTGAGATATGTGTTGAGAACATTTTTTTGTTTAATGACCAAAACATGACAGTAAGATCTTTTTTTCAATTTAGTACTTTTAACAGTCAGCAGTCAGTTCAATCAGTAGAAAAAATACAAGTTTCAAATCACCCTATAACAGACAAAATAAAAACTATATACAGATAGAAAAAATGTTAAACTATATCTAAAACCCTGCATAAAACAAATATGTTTATACAACATGAATATATTATTTAAAAAAATACAATTAATTTGCATACACATTTCTTGACTAAATAAAGGTCTTGCAGCAATTTGTAACTTATAATTACAATTCATACAAGTTCAAAATTTATGGACAGAAATGATACATGATTCATTAATTAAATATTAAAATCAGTTGATTAAATGATATAGAAATGTATTCAACTGAATGATAAGAGATGCTAATCAAAAATTTGATAGTGTAAGAATGGTATTTTGACCACAGCAGTTCGTACTGTAGTTCTGCCGAGCGACTAAAAGTTATCAGCATGATGGTAAAAACTGTACATTTCTAGTCAAACCATTCTTCTGCAATCTTATACCAAAAACGGAAATAAGGGCAGTATTAATAGCTTAAAATGTGGGAGAGCGTTGATATTATGTGATTGTATTGTATTGCAATATGGAGCAATTAAGTGTTGATGTTAAATCAAAAGTAATTCACAAATACTTGAAAATGAAATTATTTAATTACAATAATTCTCTATGGTTACAACTGAATTAATTACAAATAACTGTATAAAATGATAAAACATGAAATGATAAAAACATGATATAAATTGTACCCAACTTACTGTAAATGTAAATTTAAAGTTACCAGAGGGAGAGACAGGGGGAGGGAGAAAGAGAGAGAGAAAAAAAGAGTAAGTAGGCCTCAAAGAGCCTGGGAGCCGTAGAGCCAGAGAAGATAGCCTCCAGAGAAGGAGAGGAGAGCTCAGGAAAGCACAGAGAAGAAAAGAAACAGAGCCAAGTTTACCAGCTATTTTGTACCTTTCTTGACCATGTGACCAAAGCCCAAACGCTGAGACATTCAAACTGACCAATCAACATGTGACCACATCGTAAAACCCCCCACATACCAGGCCCTGATCTTATCAGTATCTGCCTTTGGAGTCAGCATGGACCTTTTTTGGTGAAAGACATGTTTTGCCATATAAACAAATGCATAGGATAATTTAGACTCTTACAATAGTAATAGTTTTATAAAAAGCAGTTACTGTCAATGAAACATTTATGTAGATGAAACACTTATTTTGTGTAGTGAATATAATATTTTGGCAAGCAGATTCATTGAAGAAGAGGACAACAACAAGAACAGAAAAAAGAGAAAAGACAAGCAGAAAGCACTACAATGACTTATTGCCCCACAGCCTTAACAAAAGTTGTTGAAGTGTGAAGTGTGAAGTTACCATTGTGGAGATTAACGTTTCATTTTATTGGGCTCTTGGCCCTTGACTTTAGTTAAATGAATTCTTTTTCAGCAATTACTGAAAGGGCATGCTGTCAGTATTGTCTGCAGTATTTCATGCTCATGACGGCAATGACATACTTTGCTCATTTTTTTGGATCAGTGACTGACAGCTAGATTTTGACAGGAAAAATTAGGAAACTCTTTAAAAAGCTTTCAATTTTGAAATTCAATTATCAAGAGTTTTTTTTTATTAGCTATAGCACTTCTTATAATCCGTTATTAAATAATTGTCACACCCAACCCTCTAAGACCATGCTAGTGTGAACCAGCTTCACAAGCTTCATTTTGCTTGAGAACAGCATGACTATGAAATTCATGCTGATTTATGCTAGACTTATCAGCAGGGGAAACAAAACAGAGACAATGGTATTTATGCTGCTAGATGGAATTTCGCAATGTTGAGTTTCCACTATAGCAACTTCTTTTTTATCATTATTATTATTTTCTGATGACAAGCCAATACAAAACATACTGCTTTGGTAGCAATTGCTTGTATTTGCTGTTGTTTCTTATCAGTTGCTAGGACCTGCATTTTCAGTGACATCACCCAAATTGACACATTAACAAACAATTAACCAACATAGGCTCATTCTGAAAACGTAGCCCTACAATTGTGGAGATCACAACTTTTGTAACCAGAGGTACGTATGGTATGGCTGCATTTCATCTTTAAAATTAATGCTACAAGGCGATATGACGTCGTTCCTTTTCACGCTTACCAGCTGACTACTTACTTCCATGTGGACAGCTTTTCCGCTGTTATCAGTTTGCCCAGTGGCTTGCCATGTACATCGGCGCACTTGAGACGCAGAGAGAAGTTGATCACGACAACGTGGTTCGAGTCTGGCGAAGAACAGTTCCAGAATGCAGGTAAGACAAAAACAAAAGCCAAAAGATAAAATAAGTAAATTACAGCGTGAGAATATGGTAAAATCTGGGGGTTGGGTGGGTGCTGCGCAGCGTGGCTGTTCAGACACTGATACAAACACAAGGAATCACAATTTGTTTCTTTTAATGACAGCAGTAAATAAACTGACAATTATTTGAACTGTACAACTGTACAAGCTTAAAATTTGCTTTTATTTTTATATCTTTTCTGGGCTTCTTGAAGAACATGAAAATTTAGAAATGTCTGGCCCATTTATTGAGACATTTATTAAACACGTCTTTTCACAACACGTGTACTGGTCAGCGTTACTGTTTTTTGTTCTGTCTTGTCTGTCCTGCCTTATTTGCACTAAATGTTGCACAAACCACACTTTGCGCTCTTATTTTTTATTTTTATTTATTTTCATTTTTATTCATTCAATCATTTTCTTGTCAGCTTTGTCCCTTGCGGGGTCGCCACAGCGGAATGAACCGCCAACTTATCTAGCACGATTTTACGCAGCGGATGCCCTTCCAGCCGCAACCCATCTCTGGGAACTTCCACACACACATTCACTATGGACAATTTTAGCTTACCCAATTCACCTGTACTGCATGTCTTTGGACTGTGGGGGAAACCGGAGCACCCGGAGGAAACCCACGCAAACGCAGGGAGAACATGCAAACTCCACACAGAAAAGCCAACTGACCCAGCCCAGCCGAGGTTCGAAGCTACGACCCAGTGACGTTCTTGCTGTGAGGCAACAGCACTACCTACTGCACCACTGCGTTGCCTATTTTCATTTTAGTTTAGCTTATTTTATTTAATTCTTCTAAATGTTTATAGTAGTGCACAGTCCTGTGTTATGTTGTCAATTTATGTTGTTTGATGTAGCACCTTGGTCCTGGAGAAACCGTCCTTCGTTTCACTGTGTACTGCACGGTATATTGTTGAAAAGACAATAAAGCCAACTTGACTTGACTTGACTCTTGTAACATTTAGACGTGAACGTGCCATGGCCAAAAGCAGTTTTACAGCAAATAATTCATCCATTCATTTTACTTTAGGTTAGTCTCTTATTTATCAGGGGTCGCCACAGCGGAATGAACCAAGATTGGTAAGAAAAATTACAAACAATGCAATTTGGAAACATTGCAAATGATGAAAAAAGAATTCAACATGTCTTAAGAAAAAGTTTGGAGCACACATTTGATGAATAAGAAGTTAAATTGCTCACCTACAAGTCTAATACTTCTTTACAAAAGGAAATGGGCCTATAAACTACTGTTTATAGCAATGAGTGAATTACAAGTTACAGTATATTATTAAATATTCATGTAAAAAAATATTTTAAGTTTTATCTATCTAATAATTTCAGCCAGCTTTACTGAACTTGCAATATTGTCAAAAAAAAACCAGAACCTTTAGTTGTTATATGAAAAAAGCCTAAATACATATAAAACCATTGAAATATTTTGCTCATTTCTAATTATAGGGTATATGCAGAGCTAGTGTTTCTTCCCTTACTGATAAACTTCCGGTGAACGGTTAATGTGACTTTTTTTCTCCATTTTTCCTTTTACTGCATTGATGTTGTAGTGTAATTAAAATATAATCAGTTAAATAGACTTTGCAAATCATTTAGTTGCTCACGCGTAAAAAGAGATGAAAAGCCGTTTACTCGCATGCGCCCGTCAGAATTAGCAGGCTAGCGCAGAAGCTCCACTGAATATACTGGGGTTAAAAATGTTCATATTTGAAAGACATGGCAGGCAAAAATGTAATTTAATGCAGTGCTTCGTGTACATTCTGAGACCCACTTTATATCGGATCAGCCAGTGGAGATCGCTGATTTTTAAAGAAGACAGACCTTAAGCGCACCGATTTTGTAACTGCATACAGTATTTTGATTCATTTTTACAGATTCACTATGAATATCTCGCGGAGCTACCGGGAGAGGTCATAAGGTTGGATGAGACACTAGATAGGGGCGATCGCTCCACTCGCGTCACAGCAGCTAAAAACATTGGAAATACAATGGCTGCACTTGCACTTGCAACAAAGAGAGCATCACTCGGTTGGACTGTATCTGTATATATTTTAGCTGTTTTGACGCGAGTGCATCGATTGCTCACGCCCCCACACATCATTTACCTGTGTTGTGGCTGCTGTAGGCTATGCATAATATACGGGAGCGCACCTGCGTTGATCGGAGCATCCCTGGTCAAACCTGTCATCCGGTGGTGACTGGACTTTTTCTACCTGTCAGGGCCATGCGAGAGAGTGGCTGTGTGGAACTCCACCGTCCCCGATTTGGAGAGCAGAATTTTGTAAACGCGCGACCATGTGGAGACAGAAATTACAATTAATGTGACTTCAAGGGGGGTGGGTAAAGCCATTGGGAGAGCGGGGCGCCACCCTAATATAATAGTAGGAGAAACACTGACTACCAATAAATGGTTAATTTCTTAATAATAGGAAGGTAATAAGCCAGTAGTTAATAATATGAAACAATAGCAGTGACCTAAACTTAAGTTTTACCAATAAATTCAGAGTGATTAAAGGGCAAAACTTACATTTTAATTGAAATTTGATTTATTGTTCAAAATATGCTCACTAAAAACATGCTTTATTTATGTAACACTTCAAAAAAATGCAGTTTACCTAACATACAATATACTTTTATTTAACTTGTTTCTGGGAGGCCAACTCCAACACTCTTGCCTATACATTACATGTTTCTGTTTAATTAGGAGTAGGAGCTAAACTCTACAGGACCGTGGCCCTCTAGGATCAGGACTGGACACCTC
The DNA here is from genome assembly GCA_903798195.1 of Danio kyathit. Classification (NCBI taxonomy): domain Eukaryota; kingdom Metazoa; phylum Chordata; class Actinopteri; order Cypriniformes; family Danionidae; genus Danio; species Danio kyathit. Next base: position 18,028,746 of record LR812531.1, on the reverse strand, counting down.
TAATCCACCCAATCAGGATCAAAGGAAGCATACATGCTGTATAAACCACAGCTTACTTTAGTTTTTCCAGTTTCACAAATATCTCACAGCCACCTTGACCCTTCTCTGCTAACTTTCCAGTTCCCTAGAACCCAACCAGAGAAGCCCTGTCTTAGGTTTCTTCTTAACCCTTGCACTTAAAGTTTTTACATAGTACTTCAAGCCAATCATGTTTATTATTATTTTTGTTTCATGTTTTATTTCTATTGAATTTTTCATATACTATTAAATATAATATAGGTGATGCAGTGGCACAGTAGGTAGTGCTGTCACCTCACAGCAAGAAGGTCACTGGTACGAGCCTCGGCTGGGTCAGTTGGCGTTTCTGTGTGGAATTTGCATGTTCTCCCTGCGTTCGCGTGGGTTTCCTCCGGGTGCTCTGGTTTCCCCCACAAGTCCAAAAACATGTGTGGTATAGGTGAATTGGGTAAGCTAAATTGTCCCTAGTGTATGTGTGTGAATGAGTGTGTATGGATGTTTCCCAGTAATGGGTTGCAGCTGGAAGGGCATCTGCTGCGTAAAACATATGCTGGATAAGTTGGCCGTTCATTCCACTGTGGCGACCCCAGATTAATAAAGGGACTAAGCCAAAAAGAAAATGAATGAATAAATATGATACAATGTGGCTGAATTCACTTTTTGAGAAAACTAATCTGGTGTCATTTGAGGTCAACTGATGCCACACTCACTAATTCTCACAATCACCAGCGATCTAATCCTTGTAGATCACTGGTAAACATGCAGATTGTTATAGATCTACAAATCCGCCGTTTTTTTAGACTACATATCCAGTCATGCACCGCTCACAAGCACCTGTTTCAGTTTCCACTGATTACACACACACACACACACACACACACACACACACACACACACACACACACACACACACACACACACACACACACACACACACACACACACACACACACACACACACACACACACACACACACACACAGCCAGAGGATCGTTATGGACTATTTACAAGGACTATGTAAACAGCACACAAAAACACGCATCAGTAATGAGTCTTGTTTAGCTGCATTGTGAACATAATGATGCATTTTCCTTGCCTTTCTGTGTTTGTTTTGTTTATTTACATTGTCTGCTTTTTGACCATCCACCTGTTGTATGACCACGACTCTGGATTTGCCTGTATACATCTGTTTGCCCCTGTGTTGACCAATGCTTGCCTGACTATTCTTGTTAAAAAACCTGAAAACTTTGGATTTGCACCTGCGTTGTCAGCATCCCTTCAAGTTACACTTATGATTTCACTTTGTTTTGCAAAATGCACAAAAAAAATTATATATTATGACATGGTCTTTTCTCTTTTTTCCCTTACTCCTTTCATTCAGTCATCTCAATTGTTGAACATCTTGTTTGTTTGTTTTTTTTTTGCATACAGTATTGCGTCATAACAATCAGTCACTCAATAGTAAGCCAAGTTTTTTAAAGCCAAGTGCTACTTAGGGGAGTTACCTCCATATGTAGAGCATTCGCTTAAGGAGGTTTGTGTTACAGTGTAATTTCATAAGAACTAATAATACGAGAGGGTGGAAAACTAAAGTGGATGATGGAGCTGGCTGAAACATTTATGGTGAATTAAGGTTAGGCAAGGAGAGCACAGAGAGTTAGATGGAGAGGCTGAGGTAAAGAAGATGAAGGAGACTATAGCAGCTCTCCGCAGTCTTGCGCTCCCTGTAGGAGAACTGAATGTCAGATGGCTGAAAGATGGCAGCCACCAGCGGCTCAGAGGACAGCTTCCTCTCTCCCCGCTTTCACCTCCAGCACCATCAATCAGCCCAAGGTTCCCCAGCTTTCCCACCACAGGACCGGCTCACGATTTATCTGTCTCACATAAAGACCCAGCTTCCAACAAGCTCTACTTTCACCCATCCTCCCAAATTTACGAGCCCCTAGCTGTCTGTATTGTCCATGTTAACATACTCCCAGAGGGCCCATAAGTGAAAATTATGTGCAGGGAGGGTATATAGACTTATGGATATTTGTATGTAAAAAGGCTTTGTAGTTAGTTTAAAATAGATCAGTCGGACACTTGAAATATAAACTTGCTGCGCTAAATATACATTAACTGATGTGTGTTGTCTGAGTTTCAACAACTGATGGAAAGATCTCCACTGTCTCCAAGTCTCCACTGATAACCCATTCACCCAGACATATTCCACAATATAAAAGTAAATATCTGTTGTTACGTACATATTGTGTCTAATAATTAAAGGGGCTGTATACAAAATGCAGAATATATTGTTAATAGCGTCATTGGTGGTTGATAAGTGAACTGCAACAAGCAACTTATTGCTTGTGCATCAGTATACTCCAAGAGTATTGTAGCTAACAAAAATGAATAAAAAAAACTAAAACTCATTCATTCATTCTGTTTCTTTTCGGCTTAGTCCATTTATTAATCTGGGGTCGCCACAGTGGAATGAACCACCAACTTATCCAGCATATGTTTTACGCAGCGGGTGCCCTTCCAGCTGCAACCTATCACTGGGGAACACCCATACACCCTCATTCACACACACACACTACGAACAATTTTCATTCATTCATTCATTTTCTTGTCAGCTTACTCCCTTAATAATTCGGGGTCACCACAGTGGAATGAACCGCCAACTTATCCAGCACATGTTCTAACGCGGGGGGAACATGCAAACTCCACACAGAAATGCCAACTGACCCAGCCAAGGCTCGAACCAGCGACCTTCTTGCTGTGAGGCGACAGCACTACCTACTGCACCACATTGCTAAAACATTTTCATTAACTGAATTAAAAATAAAAACGAAAGTTAAAAAAAAAAAGCTAAAAAAACTAACTGAAACTGTATTTTGTACATAAAAAAGTAACTGAAACAAACTAAAATTATAGCAAAAATGTCCTTCGTTTTCGTCTTTGTAAATGTATTTAATAGACTGTAACCCTTTTAGAAGTAAATCTATTTACTTTACGGCACCTCAGACTCTGTAATCCTGCTGCCATTGGCCAGATCAAGCAGTTCCTACTCCAGTCATCCTCGCTGTTGCTCCCATGACAAAAACAACAACTGGACATGACAGCAGCATGGTGCCAATATTTAATATGACTTGAGCAGACACTTAAAAGTATTAATTTAACACATTTGTGCCAAATAAGGGGTTTCAATTCACTTATAGCTTCTAGGTGAACCAGTTGAACTAATTCACCAAATCGAACTGAATCATTTGAAACGATTCAAGTGCCCAGTAACGTTAAGCACTTATCCACTAACAACTTACTTTTTAACATGCCTGAAACCCCCCTCTGACTTGAAAATAAACAATTATTATTCAGTTATGGGCAACCCAGTGGCGCAGTAGGTAGTGCTGTTGCCTCACAGCAAGAACGTCGCTGGGTCGTAGGTTCGAACCTCGGCTGGGCTGGGTCAGTTGGCGTTTCTGTGTGGAGTTTGCATGTTCTCCCTGGGTTCGCGTGGGTTTCCTCCGGGTGCTCCGGTTTCCCCCACAGTCCAAAGACATGCAGTACAGGTGAATTGGGTAAGCTAAATTGTCCATAGTGTATGAGTGTGAATGTGTGTGTGGAAGTTCCCAGAGATGGGTTGCGGCTGGAAGGGCATCCGCTGCGTAAAATCGTGCTGAATAAGTTGGCGGTTCATTCCGCTGTGGCGACCCCGCAAGGGACAAAGCCGACAAGAAAATGAATGAATGAATTCAGTTATTATAACAGTGCACAGAGATCAGGTTTGAGAAGGGGTGAACTGACAATACTGCACATGCGTGATTCAGCAGGTGAACCAAACACAAACAGTACACGACAACCTGCTGTGCCTGAACTAAACTTGAATAACTGCAGTGTGGGTAAACCAAGGGCTTAAATGAGAGGATGTGACGAAACATAAGTTTGTTCATAACAGAAAATCTTAATTGAATTTAAATTCTTGGGTCACGAAATATCCGTTAAAGTTCACGTTAAAGATCTGAACTTTCCATCACTACTGTGTATCTTACCTCAGAAGCAGCCTTGCACATATATTTTACTGAAGGCAGCTATCTTTTGGGCTGTTGTATTTTAATTTCAGGATGGGTAGATGGTAGTGGTAAGATGGTAGTGTTCTTGTGTCAGAAAAATTGCATGATTTTAAATCCAAAACTAATATAACCTTGGTATACGCAAGGTCAAATTGTCTTTTCTGACTTTGCTTAAAAGTCAAAAGATGTTGGATTTATTTTTGCTGTGATATACTGATAATAAACATTCTGACACCATCCACACTGCTCAGAGTGACAATTGGGTATAAATATGTACTGTGTTTAGGCTTTCATACACATCTGGGAAAATCAGAGAAGGTTTTTACATCTCAAGCTGTCCACGTCTAAAAAAGTGATTAAATTATTTTAAAAACAGTCCTACATGCAAACCTTATAGCATTGTTTATAGAAAATAGCTTGGAGACATAGAATCTTCTAACAAACTATACCATTAAAAAATATAAAAATGTTAAATTATGCTGTGAAAATGTTTTGTTAGGTGTAATGGTCCTAATGCTTAATTATAATGTGCTTTTTATATGGTAACATTTAAACATCAGAATATTAGTTCACACTTTAATCAATGTGAAAATATCTTAGACCAAAATCGTAATTTACATGTCAGCTTGAGTATAAACTTTTTTTTAATAGATGTCAGATGGTGGCTGGTTTAAAAATACATAAATAAAGAAAAGAAAGAATAAAAGAAAGAATGATAATTTCATTAATGAAGAAAAATCTCTTAATATTAGCAGGATGTAACATATTAACATGACAGCAGCACGGTGCCAATAAAAAATATGAGCAGATACTTCAAAGTATTAATTAATTAATTCATATATATATGCCTCACAGCAAGAAGGTTGTTGGTTCGAACCTCGGCTGGGTCAGTTGGCGTTTCTGTGTGGAGTTTGCATGTTCTCCCTGCGATCGCGTGGGTTTCCTCCGGGTGCTCCGATTATCCCCACAGTCCAAAGACATGCGGTAGAGGTGAATTGAGTAGGCTAAATTGTCCATAGTGTATGAGTGTGAATCAGTGTGTGTGGATGTTTCCCAGATATGGGTTGCAGCTGGAAAGGCATCCGCTGCGTAAAAACATGCTGGATAGGTTGGCGGTTTATTCCGCTATGGCGACCCCGGATTGGTGAGGGGACTAAGCCGAAAAGTAAATGGATGGATGGATGGATTTTGATACTTGTTGTGGCTGCTGTATTTTGTAGTTTATTTTGATACACTTAAAATGCCGGTATTTGGTATTTTATTTTTTTTTATTTGTATTTCAATGTATTTTTGCCCATCCATGTGTACAGTCTTTTTATTTTTTAAGATAAGATTTATTTTTTTTATTTTCATTTTATGCTGATCATTTAATTGTCATTTATATTGGACATACAAAGCATTAATAGTCCTCGGATTAGGTCACAAATCTGCATTGTTAAGTAAAGCAGGGGTGCCCAATACGTCAATCGCAAAGGTAGCGTGGGTAGATCGCATGGCCTTAACAAAAATAGATGTCAGTCTAGAAATTTGTCCCTTGATTGACATACAGTGCAGCCAGTCGGATTTCTGACCTTTTCTGATGCATGGGTGTAAAACCATGCCAATTTGTTTGGCGCAGTTAAGTCCAAATATCGTTCCACCATTACTGATGATCATTTGGTAGTGTGCTTGAGGCTGGCTTTCAGCAGCTACTGTCCGGACTATGCTTACCTGTCTGATTCCATTCAGTGCAAGTCATCAGACTAAGGTAATGACAAAAATATGTGCAATATGGGTTCATACAGATATGCAAGGTACATCAATATATATTGTACAAATACAGAATTCTCAATATGTTTATAAATAAATATGTTTTGCATTTTTACAATAAGTAGATCATTTTTACTTGGTCATTTTATAAGTAGCTGAAAAAGCATGATGAAAAAGTGTGGGCACCCCTAATCTAGAGTAAGTATTACTATAATTAGTTTATTAATCATTTACTTATTGCGAATGATTGAAGACATTGTAGAACCATTAACCTATATTTGTAATAGATCTTTCCAATCTGGTAAAATTCCAAATAAAATGAAAATTGCAAAGATAATTCCACTTTATAAATCTGGAGATAAACAATACTTTACAAATTATAGACCAGTTGCTATACTATCTCAGTTTTCAAAAATTTTAGAAAAACTCTTTGTTGAAAGGCTTAATAATTTCATAGAAATGCATACATTTTAGCTGATGAGCAATATGGTTTCAGGAAAAATAGATCAACATCTCTGGCATTAACAGAAATTATTGAGGAAATTACTAATAAGATAGATAAAAAGGAAAAGGTAGTCGGAATTTGTATAGATTTAAAGAAGGCATTTGATAAAAAAAATGATAATATATTTTTAAGTAAATTAGAAAGGTATGGAATTAGAGGAGTAGCCTTGGACTGGATAAGCAGTTATTTAAAAAATAGGCAACAGTTCCTGAAAATTGGCAATCATAAATCTTCATACATAAATGTAAATTGTGGCATACCACAAGGATCAGTTTTAGGTCCAATATTGTTTATAATTTACATTAATGATATGTGTAAGATATCAGAGTTGTTTAAGTTTATTTTATTTGCAGATGATACAAGTATTTTTTGTTCTGGGGATAATTTACCAAAACTTATGGAGTTGATTAAAACAGAAATTAATAAATTAAAAATTGTGGCTTGACGTAAACAAATTGTCATTAAATATAAGTAAAACAAAGATTATGTTATTTGGGAAATTAAAAAGTAGTCATAATATAGATTTACAAATTGATAATGAAGTTATAGAAAGAGTATATGTGTCATGATTACCAGAGATCCTACCACTAGAGACCGCTGGTACACACACACACCCATTCACAAGGACTACAATTCTGCTGATATATGGACTACATATCCAGTCATGCACCACACACACACACAACCAGTTCCTGATCCTGTTTAATTGCACACTCGCAGCTGATGCTCATGGACCTTGATTGTGTAGACTATTTAAACCCCTCTGTTTGTCACACATGTTTCTGAGTATTGTTTAGCTGTTGCTGTCTGTACATAAGCGTTTATCCTGTTTCCTGTTTTCTGTGTTTTGACCTTGGACTGTTTTCTGTGTTTTGAACCTTTGCTGCCTGCCCTGAACCTTTTGCCTGTTTTTGGATAACGCTTCTGGATTCTCTACTACACTGTCAATGCTGGTTTTTGATCCCTGTCTGTCTGACCATTCTTCTAATAAAGCTGCATTTGGAACTATCCCGGTTTGCATAGCTTCCCACACGCAACAGAATACTCAGCCCCACAAGTTCCAGCGGCTTTATTGGTCATGGATCCAGCAATACAGTTAGTACGTCTGCAGCAAGGTAAGCGTTCCCTCGAGGATCACATTAAAGACTATCTGGACATTGCAAATCTCTGTACATACCCAGACTTTGCACTAATACATTTTTTTTGTTGTGGTTTAAATGAACCACTTAAAACCACCCTAATCCGTGGTGGTCCTCGAGGTTCGCTATGTCAGTTTTTGGACTTTGCCCTGCTTACTGCTGGCTCCCCCTTCACTGTCGGTGAGGTGGAGGAAAACCCTAAATGTTTTTTTTTTGGGGGGGGCAATAGACAGCAAGACCCGCGGGCAGCGGGGCTGGCAAGGGACACCACTACAACGCTAGGCTTACCTGTGTTCTTCTCTGATGCCCCTCATTGGTATTTGCCAAGTGTTTCCAGTCACAAGATGGCCGCTTCCAGTCCTCCAGCTCACAGAATGGCCGTCTCCAGTCCTCCAGCTCACAAAATGGCCGCCTCCAGTCTGCCAACTTACAAAATGGCCGCCTCCAGTCATCCAGCTCACAAAGTGGCCACAACCAGCCCTCCAGCTCACACATGGGTAAGCGCCAATCTGCCTATAGCTCACAAGATGGTTTGCTGTTCCGAGTCTGTTTCTGCCATAGTTCCTGTTCCTGAAATGCCATCACCTGAGCCACCAGAATGGCTACCACCACCTGAGTTGCCAGAGCTGCTGCCACCACTAGAGCTGCCAGATCCTCCCGAGCTGCCAGATCCTCCCGAGCTGCCAGATCCTCCCGAGCTGCCAGATCCTCCAGAGCTGCCAGATCCTCCAGAGCTGCCAGATTCTCAGTCACTGCCGCCAGTGCTACCAGATCCGCTGCTGCCAGAGCCACCAGAGCCACTGCCGCTGCCAGAGCCACTGCTGCCTGAGTCACTGCCACCGCCACCAGAGCTGCCGCCTGAGTTTCCCGAACGGCCGCCGCCTGAGTTTCCCGAACGGCCGCCGCCGCCTGAGTTTCCCGAACGGCCGCCGCCGCCTGAGTTTCCCGAACGGCCGCTGCCGCCTGAGTTTCCCAAACGGCCGCCGCCGCCTGAGTTTCCCGAACGGCCGCCGCCAGAGCTGCCAGAGTCGCCGCCACCAGAGCTGCCAAAGTCGCCGCTGCCGCCAGAGCCATTGACTCCGCCAGATATCTCAGAATCCCTCGAATGGCGGGCGCCAGAAACCTCTGAATACCTCGAATGGCGGGCGCCAGATACCTCTGAATCCCTCGAATGGCGGGCGCCAAAACCCTCTGAATCCCTCGAATGGCGGGCGCCAGAAACCTCTGAATCCCTCGAATGGCGGGCACCAGATATCCCTGAATTCCCCGAATGGCGGGCGCCAGATATCCCTGAATTCCCCGAATGGCGGGCGCCAGATATCCCTGAATTCCCCGAATGGCGGGCGCCAGATATCCCTGAATTCCCCGAATGGCGGGCGCCAGATATGTCTGAATTCCTTGAATGGCCAGAGCAGCCTCCTGAGTTCTACGAATGGCTGGCAGAGCTGTGTGACTTCCCAGAGCCGTATGATTTCTCTGAGCTGTGTGACCTCCCAGAGCTGCCTGAACCTAAGCCTCCTGACCCACTGGGGTTTAAAGAACTGCCAGTGCCCCTTGAGCCTAAGCCTCCTGACCCACTGGGGTTATATGAACTGCCAGTACCTCTTGAACCTAAGCCTCCTGACCCACTGGGGTTTAAAGAACTACCAGTGCCTTCTGAACCCAAGCCTCCTGACCCACTGGGGTTTAAAGAACGGCCAGTGCCTTCTGAACCTAGGCCTCCTGACCCACTGGGGTTGAATGAACCGCCAGTGCCTTCTGAACCCAAGCCTCCTGACCCACTGGGGTTGAATGAACCGCCAGTGCCTTCTGAACCCAAGCCTCCTGACCCACTGGGGTTGAATGAACCGCCAGTGCCTTCTGAACCCAAGCCTCCTGACCCACTGGGGTTGAATGAACCGCCAGTGCCTTCTGAACCTAAGCCTCCAGATCCACTGGAGTTTAATGAACTGCCAGTGCCTCCCGAACCTAAGCCTCCAGACTCACTGGGGTGTGATGAACTTCTAGTGCCTGCTGAACCTGAGCTCCCAGATCTACTTCAGTTCCATGCTCCGGGCCCTCTGCAGATCCACGCTCCAGGTTCACCTCCACAGCATGGTCCTGGCCCTCCATCCCTCCCCCTGTTCTGCCTCCGCTCCACCCCCTCCTGGTCTGTATTTCGAGCGTCTGGAAGCCGCTCTTAAAGGGGGGGCTCTGTCATGATTACCAGAGATCCTACCACTAGAGACCGCTGGTACACACACACACCCATTCACAAGGACTACAATTCTGCTGATATATGGGCTACATATCCAGTCATGCACCACACACACATACAAGCAGTTCCTGATCCTGTTTAATTGCACACTCGCAGCTGATGCTCATGGACCTTGATTGTGTAGACTATTTAAACCCCTCTGTTTGTCACACATGTTTCTGAGTATTGTTTAGCTGTTGCTGTCTGTACATAAGCGTTTATCCTGTTTTCTGTGTTTTGACCTTGGACTGTTTTCTGTGTTTTGAACCTTTGCTGCCTGCCCTGAACCTTTTGCCTGTTTTTAGATAACGCTTCTGGATTCTCTACTACACTGTCAATGCTGGTTTTTGATCCCTGCCTGTCTGACCATTCTTCTAATAAAGCTGCATTTGGAACTATCCCGGTTTGCATAGCTTCCCACACGCAACAATATGCAATTAAGTTTCTCTGTGTTGTATTGGATCATAAAATTAGTTAGAAACCACAAATAAATAATGTGATATCAAAATTAGTAAAAACTGTAGCAATAGTGTATAAAGCAAGATTTATCTTGTACAATAAATCAATGTATATGTTATATAATACACTTATGTTGCCATTTATGAGTTATTGTGTTGAAATATGGGGAATACATATAAATCTAATTTACAAACCTTATGTACAATGCAGAAGAAAGTAATTAGACTGATAGAAAATGTGGGGTATTTAGAGCATACAAATCCTTTATTTTTTAAATTGAAGATACCTAAGTTCAATGATTTGGTTAAATTTAAAACCACACAATTTATGTTTAAAGCTAGGAATAAATTACTTCCGAAATGTATACAAAAGATTATGAAGAAAGACAAGGGGGATATAATCTGACAGAATAACAAAATTTTAGGAGGTTGAAAACAAGGACAACTTTAAAATGTTTGTGTATGTCTGTATGCGGTGTGAAATTATGGAACAGTCTAGAACAGATTCTCAAACAATGTCAGGATATTAATCAATTTAAAAAGTTGTATAAGTGTATATTATTAAAGGAATATAATGATGAAGGTGATTGTAAAAGCATAAAATGGGAAAGGTATGATAAAATTTTAGTTAATGGCTATTTGCAGTATTATGTTTTCTTTTTTGTTTAGTTTTTTGTTTTTTTTGTTTTTTGTGTTAAAATGTAAATGTATGGAACCAAATGGAATAAAACATATAATATGTCAAAGATGCCAAAAGGATAAAATAGGTCTTATGTAAAAAGAAGAGATAAGTAAAATAAGAAATAAGTTTAAGTAATAGACGAATGATGTGTGTGGTAATGGGGTGGGAAAATAATAAGTTTGTGCTTCATCCCGCTTCATTTTCGACCGTGTTAAAATGTTTTTTTTTTTTTTTTTTTAATACATTTTATGTATGATAATTCTGTTCGAAAATAAATAAATCAAATCAAATCTTAAATAACTGGTTTGTCAATAATGCAGTATTTAATTTAGTAGTGAAAATGTATCACTAACAAAGTATAAAAATATAGTCATTAAAGAGCCCCTATTATGGGATTTTGAAAATTATCTTCCATGTAGTGTGTAACAGCTCTAAGTGAAGTGAAATATCTAGCTAAGGCTTAAATCTAAAAGTTGACTGTGTTTAAAACTTGATTCATCTATAAAAGAGTCGACTCATAGTGGTTTGGATTAATCGTCTTGATAACGAGTCTTTAACCAGTTCGGTGTGACGTGGATACGAAACATAAGCCCTGCCCAATTGTTGCGTGTGCAAACTCAGGAAAAATGGAACCTGCTGTCCCGCCCACTAACACAGTAGCAAAGAAAATAAGCAAGACAAACAGATTGAATCAAGTTATATCAAGTCATGAAGACACTGTGCTTAGCTTGATATTATTGGGAGTGTGAGGGAAGTTAGTGTTATTTTCTCTACCCAAAGATGAGGCTGTGAAGAGTCAGTGGTTGAGGTTTATTTTTGAAAAAATAACTCAGCATTATAGCCCAGCCTGTGCTGTTCCCGTAATTTTTCTGACATGTGCTTCAGCAATCTACACACTTACAATGGGAGATTCGTCGGACATTTGTCAGGAAAAACTTCTGATGTCTAAGACTTTGACAGAGCTCGACAGGAACTTTATCAATACATGGATCAATGGATCATGGATCAGTTTCGTCCTCCATTTCACAAGTGTAAGTAAATGGCTGCCTCCTTGTTTTCTTTAGCTTGCAAATTATGTATTTAATTGTGTAATGTTACTTGTAACCACATGTACTGTATCAGGTTAACTCTTTATATTCTCATATCGCATCTAAAGCCACGTTAAAAACGCGACGCGTGCTGCTTTGTTTACGAATTTAAATGTGTTTGTAAGCTCATGATCTACTGCCATTTGTCGTTGCTATGGCCACCGTCAGCTGTTCTTACACACGTGCAGCGGTCAAGGTTCAGAATAGTTCAGCTTTTGCCGCTGTGTGGATTAACACTGAATGTGTCTCATGGTTAACCCCCAAGGGTCGAAGACCGCGTATACGAGTTTTGAAGCGTCGTCAACTCATAATGCTGAAAAGAACTTAAATTACACTTTCAGTTTTGATCATACAGATAAGGTCAATACATCAATCGAATCTGTTAAGTATCTAGTTTTTATTGTGTACACTCACAATGACAACAAACCTATGTGCTTATGCAAAATAAGGATAATAAACAATGTAGGCATTTTCTCTTTACTGTCTTTGCGATCTGTTTTTATAAACGCGTCAGTAAAATGCACTGAAACTCCGCGAATACAGAACACACAGACATGAGACATATATCTATAGAAAACTTGAAGTGTGTACTTTTACATGCAGTGAGTGCATATGAAAAACAAATATTGTTTGATAAAATAATCAGTATGATATCAATGCTATGTCTAGTTTCTCAGTCTGAGCTCATTAGAGTTAATGCTACCACGCCCACGAGGCTTTGTTATTACAATCGTCTGCATGACACGCACGCAACAGGCAGACTGTGTCAGGAAAAACACGTCAATAAAATGAACTGAAACTCAGCAAATATTCAACAAAGAGGCATGAGAGATGTATCTATAGAAAGCTTTATATTTCTAGTTTTCCATTAACTCTTTATATTCTGATATCTCGTCTAAAGCCATGTTGAAAACGCGACGCGTGCTGCTTTGTTTATGAATTTAAATGCCTTTGTGAGCTCATGATCTATTGCCGTTTGTCATTGCTATGGCCACCGTCAGCTGATCCTACACACGTGCATCGGTCAAGGTTCAGAATAGTTCAGTTTTTGCCGCTGTGTGGATTATGTGTGTCATGATTAAGAATAGAGCAATATGCTGGTGTTTAACTGCACTGCTTTAATGCACTCACAAAAAATCCGGGAGACTGCGGGGAGTTAGGTTCGGGGGTGAGATGTCTGAATAACACTGTTGAGAACCAGGTACTGTGTACTGTGGTGTTAGTAAGTTAACTACTATGAAGCGTGTTTCGGGCGGCCGCTGCGATCGGATCCTATACCAGTGTTGGCGACCCGGGGGTTTCACAAACCGTACCAAAATGCTGAGGACCGGGGGAGGGGCTACTTGAAATTACGAGAGTTTTCTGGGATAAATTACAAAATGGGTTGGTGGCTGAAGATGGGTCTGAAATACAGGAGGCTCCTGGAAAAAAAGGAGTGTTGGCAGGTATACTCACACACACACTATGCACTCTGACTACTTCAATATTGTTGATAATCGCAACAAGCGGTCATTGGTCCAATCAGCGTAGATTAGCTTCACACTAAGGAGGGGTTTGGGAACAAATGAATCGCTGAACGATTCATATAGGAGTCGCTGGAATAATTAAGTAAAAATAAATACATATTAAAAGACAATGACAATGTTTTTTGACCTTGCATGCATATCAGACTGTTGTTGAAGACCCTTAAAACCAAAATATGACCCTTTTTAATGTATAATAGGGGCTCTTTGAGTACATTACTGTATATGTGCTTAAAAGTTTAGAATACGCTACTTATACAGTAAACTGCTTACTACTGTGTACTAATGTCGAGTTAATGCTTAACAAATGATGAACTTACTATTTGTTAATGCTTTATAAATGATTGATAGTGTTTTATGCAATAATGCATATATCCTAACAAAAGGCTAATGCTAATTATCAAGAAAAGGCTTTTAACTTTAGTCACATCAAATGGGATCATCTCTTCACTTGTCTTTTCTCTTCTTAGTGTGATATCACAGGCTGAAGTTCACACAGTGCTGTAGTATTGATTGTACATCCTCGGTAATGCAGTGCAAGTCAACTAGATAATTGAAAAACATGAGATTACACATCCAATACCAAGGGATAACAATCCAAAGAGACTGTTTGTAACAGACATCACAGTCAGTCTGCATGTGTTGATGGTTGGCGTGAAGCCGCAAAACAAACAATACAAAATCTTTCACACTGAGCGTTCTGGGATGGAAATTGATTGGCCACATTGTAATAAAACAAAGCTGTGGGGGAAACACAGCTTCCACCTCTCTCTCCCCATCTCACCCTCTCGCTGATGTTCTCATTCGCTGGCTCTTTTCCCACACTCGTTCTCTCTCTCACAGTCAGTCAAGCCCGTTCCCTTACATTCTCCTTCATCAAACCATTTCATCTTCCTTTCGCTCTTTCAGAGAATCCAAATAAATGCGTTCGCCATTCCTTCTCCATAACCTTCATATAGGATTGGTATTTCAGTCACAAGTAACCTCACAGATGGAGCTCTCTCCCGAGTCTCTCCGGAGCCCCTGTGTGGTGGAGTGCTGAAGCTCCGGGGCTTATCCAATCAGCTGGAAGAGGCATTGCTCTACTTTCCAAATCCATTTTGTTTGACTTGTGGTTTTGCTGAGATGAGGCAGAACGGAATGACATGATGCTTTGTGGACTTTAACTTGTTTTAACATCAATGGGGTGAAGAGCAGGGGTGAGAATCAAGGTGCTCGCTGAGGGAAAGTTGAGCATCATTCTTCCATCGCACCCGTTTAGCACTTGCACTCCTGGTCCCTTTATTCTGCTGACTCCTGCCTTCCTCTGTGCTCCCTTGATGTAAGCACGGGCCAGAAGGGGGGTCATAGTGTGCTGATACCTCTGGCTGATCAAAGTCCAGGATAACAAGAAGAAAATGAGAGGGGGCAGAATGAAAGATAGCGAGAGTAGGTTGCGAGTGATGCGAATGCTCTTATCCTGACTAATGCTACTTCAAGTGAACATGGAAAAAGGCAGGACTTTTTGAGCCATCCATTTATGTTCATTCACATGAAATTTACCAAAACATTTCTTTTGTTCTTCCCCACATATCATAACACATGTCCAGTGACAAGAAGCCAGTAGCCAATTTGAAAGTGTTATGCACATTTTTATCACAGGACTAGTAGTTCTGGGTCTGAAAAACTTGCTCTGCACAGGTCCTGCTGTTTTCAAATCAAAACCTGCTGTTTTAAAATCAGAAACTGAAACATAAAACAACTTTTATTTATTGCCTTTGGGTTTTCATGTACAGATTTGAAAATTACAAAAATGTATCCTTGCACACACATATCCTCAAAAGCAACTTAAGTTTTGTATTATGCATGCCAGGCTAGTGGATGGCAACATTACTGTAGTTGTCATGTAACATTTATTAGCTTTTAGTCTGGGGATTAGCAGACAAGATATTTTAAAATACACTCACCGGCCACTATTAGGTACACCTGTCCAACTGCTTGTTAACGCAAATTTCTAATTAGCCAATCACATGGCAGCAACTCATGTAGACATGTTTAAGATGATCTGCTGCAGTTCAAACCGAGCATCAGAATGGGGAAGACAGGTGATTTAAGTGACTTTGAACGTGCCATGGTTGTTGGTGCCAGACGGGATGGTCTGAATATTTTAGAAATTGTTGATCTACAGGGATTTTCACACACAACCATCTCTAGAGTTTACAGAGTATGGTCTGCAAATGCCTTGTTGATGCCAGAGGTCAGAGGAGAATGGCTAGATTTGTTCAAGCTGATAGAAGCTGATAGAGCTCGTTACCTTGGCGGATGGGCTACAACAGCAGAAGACCACACTGGGTGCCACTCCTGTCAGCTAAGAACACGAAACTGAGGCTACAATTCACACAGGTTCACCAAAATTGGATTGGGAGAACGTTGCCTGTACTGATGAGTTTCGATTTCTGCTGCAACATTTGGATGGTAGGGTCAGAATGTGACGTCAACAACATGAAAACATGGATCCATCCTGCTTTGTATCAACGGTTCAGGCTGCTGCGGGTGGTGTAATGGTTTGGGGGATATTTTCTTGGCACACTTTGGGCCCATTAGTACCAATTGAGCATTGTGTCAATGCCACAGCCTACCTGAGTATTGTTGTTGACCATGTCCATCTTTTTATGACCACAGTGTACCCATCTTCTGATGGCTACTTCCAGCAGGATAACGCCCCATGTCATAAATTGCGAATCATCTCAGACTGGTTTCTTGAACATGGCAATGAGTTCACTGTACTCAATTGGCCTCCACAAGTCACCAGATCTCAATCCAACAGAGCACCTTTGGAATGCGGTGGAATGGGAGATTCGCAACCTGGATGTGCAGCTGTCAAATCTGCAGCAACTGTGTGATGCTATCATGTCAATATGAATCAAAATCTCAGAAGAATATTTCCAGTATCTTGTTGAATCTCTGTCACGAAGGATTAAGGCAGTTCTGAAGGCAAAAGGGGGTCAACCCGGTACTAGTAGGGTGTACCTAATAAAATGGCTGGTGAGTGTATTAGGATATGTTGCTTTACATTTTACATATTTATAATTTACCCAGGGTTACCAGTAATCATGTATATTCAACCTCTGACATTTTACACCAATGGTCTTAAACTTCGCAGCTCTGCAAAGTTTAGCTCCAACCACCTCCAACTCACATTGCTCAATAGTCTTTAGTAGCCTTGAACACCTTGATTAGTTAGATCAACTGTGTTTGATTAGAGTTGGAACAAAACTATGCAAAACTGCAGCCCTTCAGGAATTGAGTTTGAGACCTATGTTTGCAGTGTGCTCTACTGTTATTGTAGTATTGTGACTCTCATTTTGCCATTATATTAATCTATTAAGCTAATTTCACTCACCTATGTCTCCTTGTTTTCACCTCATTCTCCCCTCTCAATTGTTGTGTGTCAGATTGTTATTGGAAATTCATCTGCTTCCAAGTTTTTTTAATGTCCTGTTTTGTCTTGTCATATGATGTCTGGCTCCCAGTAAGTCTTTAATTTCTTTATTTTCCCGCTCTCTTATCACTACCAAGCCTTGTTCAAACTCTCATCCTGAGCTTAGATGTCTCTGTTCCAGTTACTTTCTAGCCCAAGCAATCTTGAATTAACTCATGGCTGCACCATACACCAGATCCAGACAAATACAACCATGCATGTACTTTCGATGACCTCCAGTAGAAGATGATGCGATTTTTCATGACCTTCGTGGACTGTTGACCAGCTAGCACTGCTTTGTTATGGAGTTCACTCAATCACAGTATTTGCAATCATGATCCTTGCAGTCTCTTGTGTTTGGAACAAGGGTAGTTCCCTGTCGATGTTCCGTGCTGGTTTGGAGGAGAATATTCAGGATGAGTTTGCCACCCATGAGTTACTGTATGACTTTGATGATCTCATGAACCTGGCACTGCGCATTAAGGTTCATCTCTATCACAGACAAAAGCTTATGCTGGTTTATTTCACCTGGAAGGTTCACCCTCTACTCCTGCTGCTTTGCCTGAGCCTGAGCCAATGCATGTGGATAACTTACATCTTACACCCCAGGAGAAACAACAACAACTGGCTCACATCTGGCTGTGCCTATATTTTGGCAAGCCTGGCCCTTTCACTATATCCACTTCCAGTACAAACCAAGGCACATCATTGAAGAAAGAGATATCGCTTTACTCCTTTTGCCGTCCCGTTTTGTATCTTGTCTTGGTCCTGTCCTGTTTTTTTCTTCTGTTTGTCTTGTTCTGCAGGTAGAGACCCAGGTCCCAGTGGAACATGAATGAAACCCTTAAAGCTGACCTGATCCAACCCTCCACATCTCCTGCATATACTGGCATCTTCTTCATTGAGAAGAAGGATGGCTCCCTTTATACACTCATGACTATTGAGGGGTGAACAACACCCCTAATAATAACAGGTACCATTTGCTTCCTATTTTGTCAGTCTTTGAACTCTTGCATGGAGCCATGGTCTTCACTAACCCTGACTTTGCAATGCCTATTATCTTATCTGCATTCAAGAGGAGAATGAGTCGAAGACAGCCTTCAATAAACCAGTTATTTGTTAATGCAGACAAGTGTATCGTCCATAGTTTTGTTCTTAGGATTCATCATTTCGGCAGGTGAAATCAAAGCAGATCTATGTAATATAGACCAAGTTATCAAGTGGCCATTCCTGACTCTCACAAGTCACAGCAGCATTTCCTGAGTTTCACCCAACATTTATACTGTAGGTGCTTCATCCAAAACTTGAGTCAGATTTAAGCACCCTTAACAGTACTCTCATTTCCCAAGGCATACAGTAATTTAAGGTTTATATTTCTAGCTGAACTGGATGCTTGAGATGTAACAAAGATGTCTCCGGCATGGGAAAGTTTTTCTTGAGCTTTTTTTACCCACTGCCTGAGCCCCAGTGAGCAGAATTATGACATTGATAATGGAAAATTGTTGGCAGTCAGACTGGCACTTGGAGGAAACATTTCAGCCTTTTGTGGTTTGAGCAGACAGCAAGAATCTAGAATATATCTGTTCTGCCAGTTGACTAAGTTCTTGACAGTCCTGCTGGTCCCTCTTCTTAAGCCATTTCAAATGTACACTCTTATACAGCCCTGGGTTGAAGAACACCAAGCCCAATACACTCTCTTGTCTGTTTTAACCCCTGAGGGAAGGGTATTGAGGGCTTGCATTTCAATTGACACCATTTTGCCCATATGTATGATGGGAGCCTCCTACTCATGGGATATTAAGAGGGAGGTGCATGAGGCCTTGTGATAGTGCCAAGTACCAACAGGGACACGACTATGCTCTAATATCATCCAGAGTGGTCTAACATCTAATTTGGTCTGTCACACAGTTGTGTGGAGATTGACAGTTTCATTGTCAAAGATGTCAGGTAATTTGTGCCTGCCTGCTCAGAATGTGCCTAGAACAAGAATTCCAGTTTGCCTCCTGTTGATCTGCTTTGCCCCTTACCCATACCCTCCTGCATTTGGTCACATCTAGATCTTGACTTTGCTACTGATCTTCCTGAATCTATCCTTCACAGTTACCCAATTTGGATAATTTGCAGCACATTATTGTTTGTGTACTTGATGTTAAGTGTTGGTGTTTACTGTGTAAAGTGTATCATTCTTGTTTCCCTTCGGGAGGGGAACTTCAATGCTATGTGGAAAAACTTCCACTATGGGGATTTCGTCAGAATCCAATCATCTGAAAGAGTATAAAAACGGGCCAATGAAATGCCAATGAGTTGGCGGCATCAGCGTGCACAGCTGTCTTCAATGACAATTAGCTTGGCATAAAAGCCCAGCATGTGCTCAGCAACGGCATCCTTTTCGCTTTCAGAGCCTTTCACGAGCTTCTGAGAGAGTCTTTGAGGGTATCTCCAACCTGTCTCTACAGAGGGAGATCGAGAAGCAGCTTCTCCCGGTCCAGAGCGCGTATACGCAGTGGCAGACGGTCGAGCTGGGTTGTTCTCTCTTGCCTGGCGTCCTTTGGGTCCGGTCCCCCAAGAGCGGTATGTATATAGGAAGCAAGCTTCCTAAAAGAGCAACACGGTTGTGCAGCGCGTCTTTTTCAAGACGTTGCTCCGACCGTGCGTTTCTGGTTGCGGTGGTTTCCTGTCCCCGGATGATGGGCACGAGCACCGCGTTTCATGTCTGGGGGTCGAGCATGTTGATGCGGGCAGTGCATGCCGTCATTGTGATGTCATGTCTGCTGCGCAGTTAAGATCGCGGCTCGCTCTATCAAAAGAGCGACCCACCCCAGTTGTCCCCCGCACTGCGGTTGGCACTCGGGCAGATCTGAGGGTTTCAGTGGGAGTAAATCCGCCGCCCTCGGGCTCGCGGACCTCTCGCTCCTCCACGCGCTCCATCCAAGCTTCAGGTGAGAGAAGCGCTCCATCCTCGGGTGGTCGCCCTCTCACTTGATGACACCGAGGATCAGATGTCCATCGCTGCATCGGAGGATGGGCTGTCATTGTCTGATGAGGATGCGAACCCGCTCGCTCCCTCCCTCTGGGGTGGAGAGCACGGCGTTGGCATCTAATAAGCAGACATGATGGCCGTGCTTTCTCGGGCTGTTTCGGCCGTGGGTCTGGTGATGGTTTATCCCCCAGCCCCGCTGTCGGACCGACTAGATGGGTGTTATGTGGAGGATATAAGAAGGCAAGACCTTCTAAACCTTCCATCCCCTTCTTCCCGGAAGTGCACAGTAAGCTCACGCAGTCTTGGAGGGCACTTTTTTTCTGCCCGATCTGCGTGCGCTTCCATCCTCACCATCCTGGGGTTGGTTGTCATTGTCTGATGAGGATTCAAACCCGCTCGCTCCCTCCGGGATGATGAGCGTGGCGTCGAATCCAAAAGCAGACTTTGCAGCCGTGGCTGCTTCCCAGGCTGCTTCGCCCGTGGGTCTGGAGTTGGTTTATCCCCCAGCCCAGCGGACGGACCGACTAGAGGGGTGTAATGTGGAGCCTCCACGTCCCCTTCTTCCTGGATGTGCACAGGGAGCCCACGCAGTGCGCTGCGTGCGCCTCCGCCCTCACCATGCATGCTACGGCCACCTACCAGCGCTACCTAGCACAGGCGCTGGCCAAGCTGCGCGGGGATGGTTCTGACCCAGGACTGAGCATGAGCTCCGCACCGCAACCGACTAAAGTCGAGTGTGTGTGCTCCTGGGAAGGACAATGGTCACATTAGTGACCCAGGAACGCCACCTCGGGCTAAACCTGTTTGATGTGCATGATGCTGACAAAGTTCGCTTTCTTAGCTCACCCATATCCCAGGCTGGCCTGTTCGGCGGCACCGTCAGTGAATTCGCCCAGGAATTCATGCCGGTGAGCGAGCAGTTGGAGGCGATGGGTAATACCATCTCTCTGCGGGATCGTAAAACCGCTCCTTCCCGCCGAGCCATCCACATCCACTGCTTTACGCCAAGGGTGCTCGCCTGCGGCTTTGCTCCGCCGCCCCTGCCTGCGCCTCTGGCCAAGCGGCTGCGCCGAGCAACTTGCAGGCAACCAGCGCTCCCCGCCCCAGGGCGCCGCTAAGTTCGGTAAACGAACCGCGAAGCGTCCCTGAGACGGGCCATCTGGAGAGGAGGAAATTTGCTCTTTCCCCGCTGGAGGGCGGGGCTCTTCATCTAACAGCGTTAAAAAACGCCATCAAAACCTCAGAGAAAGAGCATTTTTTCCCCTTTCCTGGATGTGGCAGCCCGAACACTGCCAGTCTGGGACGCTATGCTTTCCAGCTCGCAGGATCGGTGCACTTCGCCAGTGGCTCGCGGAGCGTGAGAGAACGGTCTCCTTTCTCTCCCCCTCCCAGCCCCACCTCTGGAGTATGGGTGCGAGACGAAAGTGAATCTCCTGCCTCCTGCTCTCCTGTGGGACCTCAGCGCTCCCCGGTTGAGCCCACCCACTCCGTGCTGCCCCACCGCTGGTACGTCAGCGATCGTGCGGATGAAGCCAATTGCGAGGGCTCTGCCTGCCTGGTCAGCCCGTCGCAATGGCTCATCCGCGCGATCAGACTCGGCTACGCAATTCAGTTTGCGAAAGGGCCTCCCAAGTTCACGGGTGTGTATTTAACCAGGGTCAGCCCTGCATCCGCCCCTGTCTTGCGAGAGGAGATTGTTGTCCTCCTGGCGAAGGATAGAATCGAGCCGGTCCCTCCAGCCGGGATGGAGAGCGGGTTTTACAGCCCGTACTTCATCGTACCCAAAAAGAGCGGTGGGCTACGGCTAATCCTTGTTCTGCTCGTTTTGAACCGCTGGCTTCACAAGCTGCCGTTCAGAATGCTTACACAGAAGCGCATCCTCCGGTGGTCTGCAGCAGTAGACCTGAAGGACGCGTACTTTCAGGTCTCCATACTTCCACGCCACCGTCAACTGCGGTTTGCGTCTGAAGTCGAGCCTGGCAGTACAAGTCCTCCCATTTTGGCTCTCTCTGTCTCCGCGGGTTTTCACCAAGCTCGCAGAGGGTGCCCCAGCTTCAGCTTGCGGGCATCCGCATAATCAATTGTCTCAGCGACTGGCTGATTTCAGCGCGCTCGCGGGATTAATTGATTACGCACAGAGACAAGGTGTTTCGGCACTTCGACCAATAGGGGCTTCAGGTCAACCGAGAAAAGAACAGCCTTGCCCCCATGCAGAGCAGCTCTTTTCTCGGGTTGGAGCGGGACTTGATCACCAAGATGGCGCGCCTCCCCCGAGAGCGCGCCGAGCTGGCGCTGGCCTGTCTGAGAGAGCTTGACAGGAAACTGTGGGCCCACTGATATTATTTCAGAGGCTCCTGGAGCATATGGCATCCGCAGCCGCTGTCGCCGCTCGGATGCTCCATATGAGACCACTTCAGCGTTGGCTTCACGATCGGATCCCAAGACACGCATGGCATGCGAGCGCGCGCGCACCGGGTGACTGTCACTCCGCTGTGTCGCCGCGCCCTCAGCCTCTGGATGGACCCTGTGTTTCTACAGGCCCGCGTGCCTCTAGAACAAGTGTCCAGGCATATCGTTGTTTGACGGATGCTTCCAGTACGCGCTGGGGGGCCGTGTGTTGCGGGCATGCAGCTGTGGTTCCGTGGTAGGAACCTGGTTGCATTGGCATCTTAACTGCCTGGAGCTGTTGGCAGTGTACCTCACGCTGCACCGTTTTTTTACCCGTGTTAGAAGGGAAACACGTGCTGGTCAGGACGGACAGCACAGCGCCGATGGTGTATATCAACCGCAAGGGGGATATCTGCTGTCGCCGCATGTCTCAGCTCGCTCGACGTCTGCTCCCCCGGAGTCATACGCGGCGCTATCGCTGCATTCCATTTTTCCCCGCCGAGCTCAACCGTGCAGCCGCGCACTCTCACGGCAGTTCGCCTGGGAAAATGGAGGCTCCACCACCGACTGTTCAGCTGTTATGAGTGCGTTCTGCGCACTGGCTACACAGCTGGCCCCGGGGCGTGCGTAATTCGCATTTCTCCAGTGAGCCTACTCGCACAGATGCTGTGTAAAGTCAGGGAGGACGAGGAACAGGTCTATGCATTGCGCCTCTCAGGCCCAATCAAACCTGTATTCCAACTTTCTCCTCGTGATGGCCCCTCCCTGGCATGTCCCCTGGAGGAAACTTCTTCTTTGGGGACAGGCACCATTTGGCACCTGCGCCCAGATCTATGGATCCTCACGTGTGGCCCATAGATGGAGCGCGGAGGACTTAGGTGACCTACCGTTAGGTGGTTAACACCATCACTCAGGCCTAGAGCACCCTCTATGAGGCATGCCTATGCCCTGATGTGGAGTCTATTCGCTGTGTGGTGTACTTCTCTCCGAGAAGGAAACCCCAAAAATGCCAGATCAGTGTGATGCTATCCTCCTTCAGTTGGCTGGAGCCAAGGCTGTCCCCTCCGCTCTGAGGGGTTGGCGTTGCAATCATCCCCACTCTAAGGACGCGGCGATGGTGGCGCGCTGGGAAAACATCGCCTCGTCATCCAGTCCCCAGAGGCGCGAGACGTGGATATATATCCTGTCCCCTCTCTTACCCATTTGAAGATCTCTCTTAGGAGAGGTCTGCTCGATCACTCGACTCAGTATCTATATGATTTCTGTCCAGGTAGACAGCTCTGCTGATCA
The DNA here is from genome assembly GCA_903798195.1 of Danio kyathit. Lineage (NCBI taxonomy): Eukaryota > Metazoa > Chordata > Actinopteri > Cypriniformes > Danionidae > Danio > Danio kyathit. The sequence continues at coordinate 18,005,177 of LR812531.1, read as the reverse complement.
CGTTGGCATCGATCAAATGGGCGGGTATCTGGAGGCATTTTCGGTCAGCGAAATGTGCCAGCGTTTTGGGCCGGCCCACTCTCACGTTTACCTGAGACCCCGGCCCACCTAGGTGCCCTAGGTTCCTACAGCGCTCGTTTAGACTATGTAGTGAACCTGCAAGCGCTGCCCATGTAGGAGGCAGACCCAGCCCCTTTATTGCCGTGTCCTGTTCGCGCTTTGCGTCTTAACGGACCGTACTCAGAGCTTAGATCCTCTGAGCAGCTCTTTATATGTTACGGTGATTGGCAGAAGGGAAGTGCCGTATCTAAACAGAGGTTGGCCCACTGAACAGTGAATGCCATCTCCCTCGCTCATCGAGCTAGGGCGAGCCGTGTCCCCCAGGGGTGAGAGCGCACTCCACTCGGAGCGCGCATTCCCTTGGGCGTTAGCACGCGGCGCCTCTCTAACAGACGTTGTAAGAGATGCAGGCTGGGCGACACCTGAGCATTTGGGAGATTTAATCTTCAAGTGAACCGATTTCCTCACGCTGGTGTATGAGGAAATTCGGTTAGGTGTTGTAAAACGCTTGCTGCGCCTTTCTCTCTAACACAGAGATACGTGCGCTTTTCTCGCTTTGTCAGCTGAGTTCCCCACTTGGCGAACCCTGCAGAGTTCCTCCGAGGCCCCCAGCATCTGACTCAGCGGAGGAGTCAGATGTTGGCCCGTTAAGTTGTAGGTATGCCCGCTGGTCATCCCGTGTTCTGGGTATAGGTGCCTGCTATGTGCGATCTCCGCTGGCGATCCCATACGCTCACTCAGCCACGATGTAGTCCCCCCTCCTAGGCGGGCTCATGTCTTTCCTCCCTGCTAACCATCTTCTCATATGTGCACTCCCCCTTCTCAGGGCTAGTCCATATGCTGTTTTGCCACCAGGTCTCCCCCTCCGGGCAGCAGGTGGCCTCCGCAGCGTCCTCCCTATCGGGACTGAACGCTTTCCCAACGTACTGTCGTATTTAAAAATTCCTAGAAACTAACTAGGTGTATTTTACGACTCCCCGAAAAATATATCTAAATAAGAAAGGTAAGTGAGGTAAGTAAGGGCCAGGGGACACGTTGGAGGATTGTGTCTCCAGCGATGCAGGTGCGCTCGTGCTGCTACGTGGCGCGCCCCTCACTGGAGACATGGTAAGGTTCTTTCGTTGTGGCGCTTTCCATAAATTTCCCCATAGTGGAAGTTTTTCCACATAGCATTGAAGTTCCCCTCCCGAAGGGGAACGCTCCGGTTACTAAAGTAACCCTCGTTCCCCGAGGGGGGGAGCGGAAATGCTTTGTTCCTTTGCCACAATGATTGTCCCTTAACTGTTGAGAGTGAAAGCCTCTTCAGCTAGAAAAGGATGCCGTTGCTGAGCACATGCTGGGCTTTTATGCCAAGCTAATTGTCATTGAAGACAGCTGTGCACGCTGACGCCGCCAACTCATTGGCATTTCATTGGCCCGTTTTTATACTCTTTCAGATGATTGGACTCTGACGAAATCCCCATAGTGGAAGTTTTTCCACATAGCATTTCCGTTCCCCCCCTCGGGGAACGAGGGTTATTTGAGTAACCGGAGCGTTATACTATATGTAAAGCACCACCATGTCATGTGGTGTTATATGTGTTATATCACAGAGACTGTTCTTGTTATGCATTCTCTTTTTATATTGTTGACAGCTATAAATAACATTTTCTTTCATCAAATTCTGAAACATTTTACACTGCATGTGCAATGCTAACCTCATTTCCTTTACCCAGGGTTAAAAAACAGTCATATAAAATATAAAAAAGCAAATAATCTGGCGTTAATCATGGTATGAAATTCACTACTCAGGCCTTAAAATGATTTCCAAAATAGGAAGCAAGACCATTTCATGTACAAAGAGGTACAGATGACTCATTTTAGTCCCTGGTCTAGGAATAGTGCTCACTGGAGCCTTTTAAAAAATTACAATTATGCAATAAGCCTGACATAGTTCTTATTTCACTGTAATTTGTTTGAATGGTAAGTTTTGAAACATGGCATTTAAAGCTAAAAACGATCATTTAGGAGTATGACAGCTTTTTTCCAGGTGTATTCAGAATGACAGTGTGATCTCCTGTCATAGTAAGGAAGGCCAAAAGAAAAGAACTTGCCTGCTCTGAGACAAAAAAAAACACCACTCTAAAAGCAGCTTTCTCTTATAATTTAGCATCCTTTTAGTGCAGTTATGAAAGTGATAATGGTCTAGAGTGTCTTCTTTGATGAGGCTTTCTTTTTGAAACACTCTGCATGTCGCCACTCCAGATAAGCAGATAATTATGTGGACGTTTTTTGGAGGGGAGACAAAGATTCATTTGATGTTGATCGTACCAAGTCAATGTCATTTGACGTTTGGAATCATTAGCAGTAAAAGCATTTAAAGGACAAGGAATGTTTGCATATCAGGCAAAAGATCAAGTATAAGATGTTAATGAAAGTCCATAGCCTTTTTTTGTCAGTGAACCACCATTAAAAAAGGTCAAAATGTCTGTATGGTGGTCAGGTTGGCTGGTAGGAGTCCTTTCTTTTTTTGGTCATCATGTACTTTTTGTAGATTTATACGATTTAATAAGAAAACATGCTTTTTGTTTTAACAGATTTGTTCTGTCCTTTAATTATGAGTTGGATCTGAACTCCAGTAACCCATGCACAAAAGTATACTTTTTAATGCTTGCTTACATATTTATTTTAAATGTTATTATAGTTTTTAGTACATTTAGTTTTTTAACACCAAATTAAGCTTTAAAAATGATTTCCTGCATTTAAATTACGAGTTAAAATGTTCAAGAATCGTGTTGCATTAACTGATTATGCAATAAACTGATTCATGAACAAAATTGAAGGTCTGAGCATATAATACCCAGAGCAAATAAAAATCTAATCTGTTCAGCACATCTGAACCAAATAACTTTTATTCTTAGTACTTCTCTGCAGACCAAATCATCTTTTATGTGCTGAAACGGAAAAGGTCACAGAACCTGCTTCATTACGCAATTCAAAAAAAGACCTTAGAGTTTAGACTACACAAACATTACTGCTGTCCAGACAACAGCATACGAGAGAAAAATGCAAGTGAAATATCTGCAGTATCCTTCCCGGTGGACATGCAAAGCAGACAAACTATTGTGGAATAGTAATAATACAATCAAAACAAACAACCAGTGCAATGAGCTAAATGAAATTTTGTTGGCAAAGAAAAAAACCCATTTGTGTGTGTGTGTGTGTGTGTGTGTGTGTGTGTGTGTGTGTGTGTGTGTGTGTGTGTGTGTGTGTGTGTGTGTGTGTGTGCGCTTGCATGTGTGCGTGCATGTGTCTGTTTCTTTGTTTTTGCTTTTGCTTTTTTATCCTAACAGCATATTGAATGTCAGCATGAAGAATAAGTATTTTCATTCTCTTCTAATCATAAATTCTCTGGGTGTTGTGAGTGGGGCTATTTCGCAAACACAGGCAGCAGATTGTCTCAAGTCATTTTGGAAGGAAGCTGAAGCAGGTAGCTCAGGATTAAATCCCTCTGAAGAGGCCCTCATAAATATTCATGCCCCACATTCCCTCTCTCTAACGCGCTTTGACAGAGACGCTCATTAAATTCTCATATACTTTAAAACCACGGTGACATTCAGCCAGCCAAAGCTCCCAATAACCTTGTTAGCTTATGTAAATAACAAGCCAGTGAGCACATCTTTAAACAAACCTCTCAGAACACACACCACGTTCCTCTGGCACAGATTAGCTGCTCACTCAACTTTCCCAGGACAAACAGATGAGAAAAATGGACCAAAATGACAGATTTCTGTATTCTGGGGAAAAATTATATACACTCTACTAAAAAGCCAAACCTGGGAGAAAGTTGCTAAAAGACAAATAATGCGCGGACGCCTCCGCACACAGAGAAAAGCTTAGAGACAGAATCTAAATGTGAGGATTGATGTAGTTGACAAGTTTTATACACTTGTATGAAACCTTACTGGAGCATTTGCTCATTTGAAATGGCGTTGAGATGCAAAACACTGTTTTTTCTTTCTTTTTTGAGGAGGACACTGTTGGAACAACAAATGACTAAAGTAAACGTACTTTACAACATTCACTGTTATCAGGTGCCCTTTCAGAGTGGCACGAATGAGTGAATTGAAAATGTCACATAACTCTTTCAGGCTTTGCTAAAAAACTTGCACACCTTACACCCTATACCACTTATGAAATGCATTGGAAGCATTTTTGGGGCTTTCCACAATTCATGAGCTGTCATTCACTTACACATACCTGGTGGGCGCTCACCGGGTAACCAGCGGCAGGCTAATCAAACAGGAGTTCTGCTGGGGAAAAGCAGTTGTTCTGGCAGGTTCTTTGCTGGCAGGTGTCCTCAGAGCAACCTGATCTTAATTAAACCAGAGTGACTCCTCAGCCTGCCCTAGTTTACAGATGGACTCTTTCTGTCCTGAGATTTTACTGGACCTGAACACAAAAGCTGAGGTCTGTTAACTACTCTAGCTGCAAAGTGTTGACAGGCATGTTAAAGTGCCTCTATTGTGCTTTTTTATAGTAAGTTTCTATGTTTTGTTTTGGAGAACCACGCATTCAAGGTCAAATCTCTTATTTTGTCATAATACTCATTTTTACAACACAGGCTCATTGTGCAAACATACCCCTGTATACATTTCTGGAGAGCACGAATTATGTAGCCAGAGCTACGTATGGCTACTTCCAGCTGACCGGTTACCTCTGTGTGGATGTCTTTTCCGCTGTTACCAGTTTGCCCAGTAGCTCGCCATGTACGTCGAGCGACTTGTGATGCAGAGAGGAGTTGACCGCGACGATGGAGTTTGCGCCTGGTAAAGAACAGTTCCAGAAAGCTGTAAAACAAAAACAAAAGACAAAAAAATAAAACAAGCAAGTAAATTACAGCCACGAGGGCTTTTCTTTTTCTGAATTGCTTTTGAAAACACTGTCGGTTGGGCTAAGGGAAGGGGGTGATCGGGTCAATCAGTGCTTTTGAAAAGACTATTGGTTGGGTTAGGGAAGGGGTGAATGGGTCAATCAGTGCTTTTGAAAACACTGTCGGTTGGGTTAAGGGAAGGGGGTGATCGGGTCAATTAGTGCTTTTGAAAAGACTATTGGTTGGGTTAGGGAAGGGGTGAATGGGTCAATCAGTGCTTTTGAAAACACTATCAGTTGGTTTAAGGGAAGGGGGTGATCGGGTCAATCAGTGCTTTTGAAAACACTATCGGTTAGTTTAAGGGAAGGGGGTGATCGGGTCAATGGGTTTAGGGAAGGGGTGATTGGGTCAATCAGTGCTTTTGAAAACACTATCGGTTGGGTTAAGGGAAAGGGGTGATCGGGTCAATGGGTTTAAGGAAGGGGTGATTGGGTCAATCAGTTCTTTTGAAAACACTATCGGTTGTTTAAGGAAAGGTGGTGATCAGGTCAATCAGTGCTTTTGAAAACACTATTGGTTGGTTTAAGGGAAGGGAGTGATCGGGTCAATCAGTGCTTTTGAAAACACTATCGGTCGGGTTAAGGGAAAGGGGTAATCGGGTCAATGGGTTTAAGGAAGGGGTGATTGGGTCAATCAGTTATTTTGAAAACACTTTTGTTGTTTAAGGGAAGGGGGTGATCAGGTCAATCGGTGCTTTTGAAAACACTATCGGTTAGTTTAAGGGAAGGGGGTGATCGGGTCAATCAGTGCTTTTGAAAACACTATCGGTTAGGTTAAGGGAAGGGGGTGATTGGGTCAATGGGTTTAGGGAAGGGGTGATTGGGTCAATCAGTGCTTTTGAAAACACTATCGGTTGGGTTTAGGGAAGGGGGTGATCGGGTCAATGGGTTTAGGCAAGGGGTGATTGGGTCAATTAGTGCTTTTGAAAACACTATTGGTTGGTTTAAGGCAGGGGTGTCCAAACTCGGTCCTGGAGGGCCGGTGTCCTGCAGATTTTAGCTCCAACTTGCCTCAACACACCTGCAAGGATGTTTCTAGAAAGCCTATAAGAGCTTGATTTGCTAGCCCAGGTGTGTCTGATTGGGGTTGGAACTAAACTTTGCAGGACACCGGCCCTCCAGGACCGAGTTTGGACATGCCTGGTTTAAGGGAAGGGGTGATCAGGTCAATCAGTGCTTTTGAAAACACTTTAGGTTGGTTTAAGGGAAGGGGGTGATTGGGTCAATCATTGCTTTTGAAAACACTATTGGTTGGTTTAAGGGAAAGGGGTGATCGGGTTAATGGGTTTAAGGAAGGGGGTGATCGATTCAATTAGTGCTTTTAAAAACACTATCGGTTGGTTAAATGGAAGGGGGTGACTGTGTCAATCAGTGCTTTTGAAAACTCTATCGAGTGATCGGGTCAATGGGTTTAGGCAGGGGTGCTCAACCCTGTTCCTGGCGATCGACCTTCCAGCTGATTTCAGCTCCAACCCTGATCAAACACACCTGAACCAATTATTTAGAACGTGAGGAGCACTTGATAATTACAGGCAGGTGTGTTTGATAAGGGCTGCAACTGAAAACTGCAGGAAGGTCGATCGCCAGGAATAGGGTTGAGCACCCCTGGGTTTAGGGAAGGGGTGATGGCCGCAGCGTGAGTGAACGTGTTTCACAACTCAAGCTTGTTGCTGATAGTAGCTGTATAAAATCTCCCATTTTGGACTGATATCCGTGTTTCTTTTTTCTTTTCTTTTACCATTTTCATCAAGTCGGCAGCTACGGGTTTTAGTAACGTTAGTTCTCCATTGTTGTTGATGTTTTTTATAACAATGGATGAGCGGCACATCACGTTGCAAACTTTGTGGGATGCTATTCATCAGATTAAGGCTGATATGCTGTCTCACTTTGATACAAAAACTGACACTTTGGGAGATCAGGTTGGCTTGTTGGAGCAGCGTGTTTCTGCTAATGAAAACAACGTGCAAGCGTGTGTTACTTAGATTCAACAATTAAAGAAAGACAATTCCTACCTGATTGATAAAATTGATGATTTGAAGAATCGAAGTCGTCGAAATAATCTCCGTTTTGTTGGATTACAGGACTCATCGGAGGGCAAGGATATTGCTGGTTTTATGCCCCGGTTGATTGCACAACTTTTAGGACAAAATAACTTTCCCACTCTTCCGGTCATTGAATGGGCTCATCGTTCACCGACAGTTCGTCAAAGCGGTAGAGCTAGTCCGAGGCCTGTTATGGTTATGTTTCTTAACTTTCAAGACAAGTTAAAGATTCTTCGCATTGCGAGGAAAAAGAAATTGGATTATAACGGGACGCGTATATAAATCTATCCGGACTTCAGCGCTGAAATGACGAAGAAGCGTAGGAGCTTTGATCCTGTTAAACGTAAGCTCCGTGAACTCAATATGAAATACTTTCTCCGCTATCCTTGCTCGTTATGTGTTCTTGTTGAAGGTAAACTGCAATGGTGCAACTGCAACTGCTTTTATGTCATCTTAGATCTCCGCAGTACAATGGCTGCTTGATTTGACTGCTCAAACTGCGGCTGCAGTTTGATGATGATTATGTTGATGATGATTATTATATATATATATTTTTGTTATTGTTATTATTTTTTGCCATACTTATTTTTTGTTTGCGTGTGTGTGGTTAAATAAGTGTAGCTAGCTATTTTGTGGTAACAGTTATACGTTATTATTGCTGCTATTGGGGGTGAAAGAAATATTATTATAATCTACTATATTATTAATATTAATAATTTGACTAATGCTTGAGTTCATTATTTGAAGGTTTTTCTGGTTTGCTCACTGGAATACTCTGGTTATGGGGTCTGGGGTAGCTGGGTCGTTCTTGAGTAGTGTTTTTTTTTTTTGCTTATTTGTTGTTATTGTTATTCATGTGTTTTTTGTGTTTGTTTCTTAATGATTCTTTTTTGTTGTTTTTGTATTTTGTGTTTTTTTTTTGGGGGGGAGGATGTTATCCTATGATTATATATCGAATTGGTGTTGTTGTTATAATTTGTGTTCATGATGGATGAGGGTAAATGGTTAAGAATTATTCACTTGAATGTTAGAAGTCTTGTAAATAAAATTGATTTACTTTATGTGTGGGTTGACTTAAACAAGCCAGATATTTTTACATTCTCTGAGACATGGCTAAACAGCAGTGTTTCGGATTATGAAATAAATCTAACTAATTATGTTCTTTATAGATACGATAGGTGCTATATATATTCCAACACTATCGGTTGGGTTAAGGGAAAGGGTGATCGGGTCAATGGGTTTAGGGAAGGGGTGATTGGGTCAATCAGTGCTTTTGAAAACACTATCGGTTGGTTAAAGGGAAGGGGGTGATCGGGTCAATCAGTGCTTTTGAAAACACTATTGGTTGGGTTAAGGGAAAAGGGTGATTGGGTAAGTCAGTGCTTTTGAAAACACTATGGGTTGGTTAAAGGGAAGGGGGTGATCGGGTCAATCAGTGCTTTTAAAAACACTATTGGCTGGGTTAAGGGAAAAGGGTGATCGGGTCAATGTGTTTAGGGAAGGGGTGATTGGGTCAATCAGTGCTTTTGAAAACACTATTGGTTGGTTAAAGGGAAGGGGGTGATCGGATCAATCAGTGATTTTGAAAACACTATCGGTTGGTTAAAGGGAAGGGGGTGATCGGATCAATCAGTGCTTTTGAAAACACTATCGGTTGGGTTAAGGGAAGGGGGTGATCGGGTCAATCAGTGCTTTTGAAAACACTATCGGTTGGTTAAAGGGAAGGGGGTGATCGGGTCAATCAGTGCTTTTGAAAACACTATCGGTTGGGTTAAGGGAAAAGGGTGATCGGGTCAATCAGTGCTTTTGAAAACACTATCGGTTGGTTAAAGGGAAGGGGGTGATCGGGTCAATCAGTGCTTTTGAAAACACTATTGGTTGGTATAAGGGAAGGGGGGGATCGGGTCAAATGGTGCTTTTGAAAACACTATTGGTTGGGTTAAGGGAAGGGGGTGATCGGGTCAAATGGTGCTTTTGAAAACACTATTGGTTGGATTTAGAGAAGGGGGTGGGTGGAGTTATTGATCAATCGGTCAGTCATCAACAACCTCTGGTGATTTTATGTAAGAACAGGAGGCACGAATGGTACTCGCAAGAGAAATTTGAGATTTGAAAAAGTGTTCACAGCAGCCTCTGGTGGATTTGTGAAAGCAAAAAAACTGCAAAAAATGTACTTGCTGGGACATATTTCACGCTCTCCAGAAGTGTATACAGGGGTATGTATATGAATAATGATCCTGGGTTGCATTGTTACATCTGCTCATTTCTTAAAGAGTCATGAAGATTTGTTCATTTTAAACCTTCCCTTTCAAAAAGTTTACTCAACTCTCTGCTGCTTACAGCATGTGTCTGTATCCAAATAACCATTATAACATATCATTTTCAGTTCTAGAGACTTTGTCAGTTCTAAAAGACTACACACTGATTAAACCTATTCTGTGAGGAAGTTAAAGGGAAAAAAGACTAACAAAATAACAATAAATAGGCGGGAAAAACAAGGTAACACTTTCAACAAAAAAAAGACGTTTGGTGCTTTTGTTTAAACTACTTATTTAAAATGAGTTATTCTTATACAATTTTTAAAGGTTTTTTTTAGACAACTTGTTTTATGTTCAAAATGTTTATGTTCAATCCACTTAAATTTGTAAAAAAAAAAATTAAGTTAACTTAATTGGTTTGTTTTGTGACAACATGAAGGAATTGTGTGGGACCCAGCTTTTTTTGCAGTGTACTTAAAATAAATGTTCAAAAGATGATCATGAATGCTTTATATTCTTGACATAACACACAATGTGAATATGAAGGAGATTGTATGCATGTTTATAACAACTGTCATTAAGTCTCATTCACTCAGTTGTCATTTGAAATGCAAATGTAACATTGTTTGAGATGTCTTTATGACAACTTGACATAAACAAATCCATCATTACCTCTGTTTGTGTTTGTCATGACAACCTGACATTACCAAGACAACATAACTTGTCATAGATCTGTCATGAATATGATAGTCACAAGGCCATTAATTGTGTCATGAATTTTAAAAACAGTGCCATTAATGTTTTTTTAACTACAGTCGTATAAATTGATTTAAAAATGTGAGTAAATAGGAATGATGTTGTTTTAAAATCAGTTGACATAGTATTGATACTTCTTATGAAAAATTGTAATAACAAATTCACTTTTATACACTGAAAAAAATGTATCAGGGTAATGTTCATGACACAATTAAAATGACCTCATGACAGTCATGTTTATGACAGATTTATGAAAATTATGTTGTCTTGGTAATACTAAGATGTCATGACAAAGAATGCTAATGTGTGATGTTTTTATTGTGCTGGTCAATATGTAAAAAAAGATGTTAGGTCTTTGTTCTTTAATTTGTGCATTGTTGTAAATCATCGACAGAATGTCCACGCCCATCTGCGCTGCTTTGGAATTGTGCGCTCAGCAAATTTGCCCTGTTGGGTATATCTGGCCTTATGGATTATTCTGTTCTCGGTAGCTCTTGCTTTTTCTGCTGACTTCTTAATTGGTCATGACTGATTCCTGTTCAGAGGAAACCAGAGAATTCCAGAATGGATAGAGAGGCTGACGCTTTCCTCATTCCGAGGTACTTCTGTCTTTATGTCCTATAGCTGTTATTTTTCTCCTATATTGTGCACTGGGTTTTGCTTGTGTGTTAAGGTAAAGCAGTGTAAACTCCAGTGTGCTTTAGCCAACTCGTGTACCTGAGTTGGCCTGTGTGTTTCAGCTAGGTTTGGTAGCTCTGAAACTGTACAGCCATCTGAACTGATTTTATTTATTTATTATTTTTTTTTTTTGCCTTTTTAAAATCTCATTTATATGGGAATATATTTTTTCAGGAAGTTGATGCCCATTATTTTTCAGAATCAAATGTTTATCCTGTGCTTAAATCAGAGAGGCAAACTGGGAAAAAACTATGTATTTTATTTTCTATGTTTTGGTTGGAAAACGGTTTCTTTAAAAATATTGAAAGCATGTTTTTGTTGTTTGTTTGAGGTTTTTTTTTCTTCTGGAAATTGTTTTTGCTTTCCCCGACACTGAAACCTTTTTTTTCCCCATTATTTTACAGTTTATACTTTGTATTTTTTTGTAAACTGGTGTCACTGAGCATTATTGTGTATCCGCAGTGGAACGTGTTTCTCAGTACCTCGTTTGATTATACTTGTCTTCCTACCCCTAAATTTAAAAAGGGATGGATAACATATGAAAACAGCTTGAATTAAAACTATGACTAGTCCTTTATTTTACGTTACATGTATAATTCCTAATATTGTTGGTCAAATTTACTTTTGGTACAATTTTCACTGTACATAAACCATTAATTATGACTTTTGCCTCAAACTCCTAATTTGCAGCTTATCGGCAGTCATTGTGGTAGTAGTTGGGTTTAAGTATGGGGCAGAATTATTCACGTAGATTAAGATCATGGAGAGTATCAGTACTAATAAACAGCTAATATCTTAATAACAGGCAGGTAATAAGCAACTAGTTAAACAGTAAGAATTGGTACTTAACCTAAAAATGTATCATATTTTTATAAACAGAAAATTATGTTTAACTACATCCAATAAACTCTAAAACAAACCCTAATACTAATACATCATGTTAATAAAAAATTGCTTAGTGTTTACGTATAGGCTATTGGTCATTTATACAGTAACACAAAACCTTTAAGATGCACTTTATCTAAAAATATGTATGCAAATATTTTAATAATTTCATTGGTATAAATAGCATTTATGACACTCAAAATATTACCATTGTTATTACTTTTATAATTTACTTTCTTTGGTTATTTCAAGGAGTCCTTGTTACAGTTTAACTACAAATTAACCTTTGGATATTATTGGGTTGTGGCTGGAAGGGCATCCGCTGCGTAAAAATGTGCTGGATAATTTGGCGGTTCATTCCGCTGTGGGGACCCCGGATTAATAAAGGGAATAAGCCGAAAAGAAAATGAATGAATGAATGAAAGAATAAATGAATGAATGAATGAATAAATGAAAATGTATTAGATCTTTATTAGAAATTTTACATATTTATATATTACAACAAGGTGTACTATGCAAGCATATGAGTAATAATCAGCTAGAATGTATACTATAGATACCAAATGCAAACTTAAAATATATGAAGTTCTTTAGGAAAAAAGAGATGCAGTTAGTGAGATGTTGTGGTTTGGAGTGAATCCCACTGAAAATGCTGGGGTAGAAGACAAAGTAACAAGCCCTGAGACATACAGCTTGTGAATCTGCATGTTGAAAACTTGATGATATGTCTTCACTGGGTGTTAACAAATGCTCTAGATTTGGCTGGTTAGCACGGCTTTGTCATGCCAAAACTGCACCATCTGGTTTCAAAAAACTGTTTTGTTTTGGGGAAAATATACACAAATGTATGTGTGAGCAAATTGCTTAAAATAATTAGCATTTCTCTTTTTTGATTACATTTCCCTCGTTTTATTTTAATTCATTTACTGATAAAGCATAAATGGTAACACTTTAGTTTGTCAGAATTCACATTATTAAATACTGGTTTATTACCTGTCTGATATAAAAATATTATCTGTTTTTAGCACTTATAATGTATGATCTTATTCTACATTCTACCTATTCTACCACAGCTATGCTGATGACACTTAGATCTACTTAGCCTTACTGCCTAATGACTTCAGCCCCATTGATACCCTCTGCCAGTGCATTGATGAAATTAACAGTTGGATGGCCCAAAACTTTCTTTAGTTGAACAAAGAGAAAACTGAAGTAATTGCATTTGGGAACAGAGCTGCTGAAATCAGCTTACAGAAATGATCTGATGTGCTCCAACATTAGACACATTCAAATCAAGACTGAAAAGACATCTGTTTATCTGTGCCTTTACTGAATGAGCACTGTGCTACATATTATTTTTTTTCTTTTATAACCTGTTTAACACATTTTAATCTGTGTTTAACCATTGTTATTATTTGTTTTTATTTTCTTATACTTGTCTCTTTTATTCCTGTTTATGTAAAGCACTTTGAATTGCCACTGTGTATAAAATGTGCTGTATAAATAAATTTGCCTTGCCTTGCATCCCTAATCATACCCAATATTAAACTCAACTACCTTACAAACTACTAAAAAGCAGATAATTAGGAGTTCATTCAGCTAATAGCCTTAGTTAATGGTTTGCTAATAGCATGAATTGAAATTAAAACAAAGTGTTACGGCACAAAGAAACACAACAATATTGGACCACTGTGCTGTACAAAAAGAAAGGTAAATATGTAGAAAAAGATCAATAAAAACAATACATTTTAAATAAATAAAAATAAATTAAAATTAATAAAAAAGACCAAATATTATAGTGAGTTAAAAGCAATAGTAAGAAGATGATACTGTATCTTAGGGTGTCTCATTTAGTTTGGTTAAAATGTACCAGAGTTTATTTGCTGTTTTGATGTGATTTTGTATTGGCTGGTGTGAATACAGCAATCGTACTCCGGTGTACTTTAAAAGCAGACCAAACAAGCATAAGACCTACTCAAAGAGGTGGTCTCGGTATGCTTTCAAACAAACCCTGATTTGTTTGTGGTGAGAACATGAACTGACCTCGAATTGACTCAAATGCAAAAAAATCCTTCACATTTTTTTTGGATAAATCAGCTGCCATAGTCAGCTGCATTGTTCATTCTGGGATGAGAAAAGATTTTTTTTTTTTTTTACACTTTACCATAATTATGACAGGTCACAGACAAACGTGGAGTTGTGAGGTGGTTCATACTGTCTGCTGACTTTTCTTCCACTCTTTGTTTATTCTGTTTACCAATCAAAATGCAGTTCAGGAAATTCGTCTAGCCAATGACTGATCTGGATGTTGTCACGTAACTGTTTTTGGTTTGTTTCAACTGGTTCAGATCAAAGCAGTCTGTCTGATGTTGAAAAATGCTACAATGTATAATTTTTAACCCTGTTCCAGCCCAAAGGAAACTCAAAAAAAAAAAAAAAGAATCACAGTGAAGTTTATCAGTGTTTTAAAACTGTCAGTTTCTTTAGAATCAATCTAAATCTGTTAAAATTTTATAGTATTAGATTTAATCAGTTGTGGTAAAAATATCAGATATGGTAAAAATATATCAAGCTGTAGAAAAAGCCAGATCCAATTAAATAAATTGTATGAGATTGGTTTATTTAATATTCAGGGGACAATTCAATGCAATTTCATAATGCACACAATAGATGAATTTATTAGAAGCATTTGAAACACATTGGATTTATTGACATTGCATAAATATTGATCTTATTGTTATTATTTATGTTTTACTAACAAATATCAATCACAAAGATTATTAGTTTAATTATATTACAAGTTTGTAATCAAAATGGTGTCACGTTCGGGTTAGGGGGAAATAGGAGCGAGGACCCAAGTGCAGAGTAAGAGCAGAGGATATTTATTATAAATAAAAATAAAACAAAAAGTCTGTCTCCCGAGGGGGAAAAACACTAAATTAAACAAATAACAAACAAACCAAAACAAACTGGACTGGGCAGGCTGGCAGGGATCAGGACTGGACCACATCAGGACGGAAATGACAAGCAAAGCTGAGACATGGAAAGCAACGAAGACGAACTGGCACAGGACAGCAGACATGAGGAGGTTATAAGCAGTAGTAAATCAACACACAAAGAGGTGAACCAAATAAACTAATAATGAGTTAACAAGAAGGGTGGGGCTAGACAATAGACTGGCGAGCACATGACACAACAGATGCACAAGCACGCAGTGCATGTAAACATGCGCCACATGCTACACACAACACCAACAGAAGACTAAACGCGAGACACGAGCACACAATGAACGAAATCACTCACCGTGTACACACACGCAGCATGCATGCATCATCCTAGCGCCGACCGAAACCGAACCCAACTAGACTGAGACGCTGGGACTGAAACACCATGCTGCAGACAGACAAACGGAAACACCCGGACGAGAGCGCACAATCGTAAACACGCCAAAACCCCTTGTGCCCACATCAAGCAGAACGCGCAGGGTCCAAGTGCGCTCACAATTGGCGCTCATACATAAACAAACACAATGACAAAACATGACAGGAGTAGTGTCATGACTCCGCCACCAAAACAAGAAATAACAAGACCAGAGTGGCAGAATCATGACAAATGGATGGACATTTTATATGCGATCATAATACAGTTCATTTGTTTGGCCTAAATACTTTTTGAGTTATGATAGCACCCTTAGATTTAGGGTGCTTTCACAATAGTACTTTTGGTCCGCACCCGGGTTTGTTTGAACGTGAAAGTACGGTACGTTTAGCTTATGAAGTGAACCATCAACTGTACAACAAACTTTAGTTTTCATAACATTCATTTCTGTGTGCATGTCTGCGTATCACCTACCTTGGTGACAAGCGGGACTGACCCATTGCAAACAGTGATAATGTCTGCTTGTCTCCACCAAAAACGACTTCTGCAGACATTGTGTGATTTTCTGAACGTTTTTAATGTTTTTTGTTTTTTTTTGCGGCAGATAGACGCAAGTGGCTCTCTGTATTTTGGATTTTGGTAACAAAACCAAAAGATTCAGTAAAAGCAGAATGACTGTGATATGCGGATGTCTCCATTTTGCCGCTTTGCTTGCGTGGCCGTCCCCTAGCAACAGCTGTACACAAAACAGCAGCTTGATGACGCAAGCGAGGTTCAGAAGGAAATAAAATGGTGTGAAAACAAACCATCTGAGAACGTGGCAAGGGGGAACAATTGAACTTGAATTCAGTCCAGGCAATTTAAAAACACCCTTAAAATCATATAGATAAGATGCAGATCTTACAAATAAGAAAAGTTACAAGTTACCTCTCAGTCTCAATCTTGTCATCGGTATGACTGAATAATGCTGTCTGACACAAATTCATCCCAAATATATACAAAACAGGATAATGTGTTTCAGTAAAGCCTCATTTCTGCTTCCTAAAATCACTATATTTGAGGTAATCGATAAATGTTTTATTCATGTCTAATCAATGCATGATTATCTGTGAATATTCATTTAAACCTTGTCAGAAGTCAGGTCTGCTTCAACTTCTGGCAGCCCTTCTCCCATCATTACTGCGTAATTATGCTTTTGTTATCATGTTATTACCGTTCACAAATGGCTTCTAGCATAATAGAAGAGGTTTTATCCAGAGCTCTAAGTGTTTGTCACAAGTTTATCCCCTGGGACAGGATTTACGAGGGACATGAAAGTAGGAAGGTAAAAGGATGAGAGGAAAAGGGAAAGATGAGAAGCGGATAAGCGACGGAAGCACAAAGGAAGGAAGAGAGAGGAGAGCGTGATTAAGGGATTCTGCCTAAATTAAAAGCCTAGATGTATTTGACCTTTTTGAAACGTTTTGAGGCGATTCTGATGTTCCACTTTTGCAGATGAGATTGAGAGGATATAAAAGTGAGCGTTCTAATTGTAAGCAATTTAGTCAAACGGGAGGAAATTAGCATCTCATTTGTAAGAGGGACTCTGAGAGATCAGCAACACTGATACTGTTTCATAAGGAGAGCAGCGCGTACTGGAAAACACTTTATGTTATAAATATATCTAAGGCACCACTGAAAAACACTCTCAATAAGGACTCATAATCGAGCTGACTTTAATGCAAAAGACCAAAATATCACTCTGGTACCATTATCAGCTCTATTCAAAAGCAATAAAAGAACTATACTTTGAATCGTTTTTTGAGTTAACTAATGTTACTTTGGTAACACTTCAGTATAGGGACCAATTCTTTTAACTAATTGCTTACTTCCTACCAATTATTAAAGTCACAAAACACCACAATGCATTTTTTGAGATGTTGACAGTCATATATGTGTCCCACGTTGCTAAAAATACTGTAAGGACACATATATTTCACTAAAAAGTGAAAATTGGTTGTTTTGCGTTGTTTAGAGCAAATCCGTTCTTCCGGTTTAAAAAGAAATTAAATGCAACGTTACGGCGAAGAGATGTGTAAATTCCAGCATGGAAATTGACTGTTTGTACCAGCTGGTACAAAGTGACGTTATTGAGTTTTCAGCACATCTGTTTGTTAATTGTAATTTAATAATTGTAATTGTTTATCTATTGTAAACAAGATGCAACTTCATCAATATGCATATAGCTTCAAAGACTCTGTCTACTTGTTATAGTGTTTAGAGACGCCACTGTCACACTAAAAAAAAAAAAAACAAAACAAAAAAACAAAGGTGATTCCAATTGCAAGTGTCTTTATTGACCAAAGGTCATAGATCAAAAAGTGCAAAAATAGTCCAAAACAAATAACAAATGATTTGTGCTGAAACAGGCTGTGAAAATAAAGTTCCGGATGCACGGCTCAGGAGTGTCCAACAAGAGTCCTGACAAAACACAGAGACACCATGAACAAAGAATAACAAACTGCCAACAAAGTAAAGGATAGCCGCTCAGATATAGGCGCAACTGAATTAAGTACAGCTGAAGCTGCTGATCAGAACAGCTGATCAGCTTTAGGTAATGTGATCACAACACAGACATGCAACAAAAGGCACGTGGAGTAAAGCAAAACATAACCATGTGACAACAACATAAAACATTATAGAAAGAGCGCATGCACCCGCAACAATGACAGCCACGTTGTGTTGCCAATTGTAATTCAAACAAGTAGTAAATAAATTGTTTGGAGACTTGGGTCATCAGTGTTGCATTTATAAATGTGGCGCAACAAAGATTTTGTTTCCATTTCCCCATGATGAGAGCACAGCTCACGTGTTGACCCACATGTTTGGATTACAGTGGTCTGCTATCGCGTGACAAAAAAATGTTTGTAAGGAACATTTTTTTTGAATCTGCAAATGGTGAAATCCGGATTTGGTAAGTGTGTGATCAGTGGTCTTTGTTTATGTTTATTCAGATGGCAAAGTTAGTTAGTATAGTCAGCAGTACTCTTTAAGTTTTTAAAGACATAACTTAATCAAAATTATTTAGTTACTATGTTTACAGTAATATCACTACAATATTATGGACTGAAAATCCTCCACTTCCACACAGCTCTCAGATCTGCTGTAAATACTGCTCTCCGAAACGCTGCCTATCTCCCCTGCTTCTATGTTTGTGTTGCCTCTGTGAAAATTGTGTTGCCTCTGTGAAACTCCCCTTTCCATGCAAACCCTTCCCTCTTTCACCACTCGACACTCCAACCTAAACAAAGCTGGACTCACCCACTTTCCTGACTTTTTTCAAACTAGAGGTGTGAAAACACCTTGCTGAGACGGTGTGTGGGGGGGGGGGGGGGGGGGGGGGGGGCTCGGTGATTGATTGATTGATTGATTGATTGATTGATTGATTGATTGATTGATTGATTGATTGATTGATTGCTTGAGAGAGATGGAAAAGTCTTAAAGGGTTTGAATGTTTTATTCCCCTACTGAAAATTATTCACTTTTGCTAAGTTTTCAAAGTGTTTCACCACAGCTAAAATTATGTTAAGAGCTTTAAATTGCTGTGGAGTGATATATAATATATGTGACCCTGTGAGTTAAAAATCCTGTTTTATCTTAATTTTAAATGTAATGAACATAGCGTGTCAATGTGTTTATGCTAAAGGAATTTTAATTGGCAAATTATGTAGATGTAATCCTGGCAGACAGAGTCAGTACATTTCACAAGCAAAAGAACTGTAGACTGTTTTGTTTTTTGATGAGACCAGCTACTAGAAATGTTATGGTCCTCTGTATCATGAGGAACTTTTATTCAGATGATTTATTCAAACATTTAGTGAAACTCCTAACCTAGAAAATTTAACAAAGTGAAAAAGCTTGTTAGATGTGCACATATGCTTTTTATGCAGTGTGAAATGTAGCTGTTTGTGGAGGTAAATGATCAGCAAAGATTGAAATGCATGACAAAAAGAGTCATTGCTTACTAAAAGAAAGCAGATTCTGAACTGCTGAAACGAGTCTTCATCTGTTCCAGTTCCACTGATCTGTGTAGATCTATAACAAATTTGCATAATGCCAGTCTATTGCCTTCATTGGCTGCCAGTGAACAATGTCAACTTTGATCCTCAAACACTGTAGCTGGTTGAGAGGAATTTATTGTTGTGACAAACCATTTATTCTATTCTGATTTATGAACTTTCACCAGAACTCATATTGTAATCACAGAAGCTTCAAAATGAATCTCTTACTTGCTGTCACTCAACAAAACTCAGGCATTTCATCAGTGACCAACTAATCTTGGGTGCGTTTCCCAGCAATGACGCACTGTATCTCTTGGATGAACTACTAAAGTATGACAAATTGTTTCAAAAGTGTTTCCCAATCTTGGTCATTTGAACCATGTTAGTCAAATGTAAAACTTCCGTAATGATGCTCACCAAGGAGGACTACAACTTATTTTTATTAAAAAATACATTGTTTTTAAAAAATAAATCGCAACAGATGCTTTTTTTTTAATAGTCAAATATTATATACTTTTATTTACTCATTCATTCATTCTTTTAATCCAATATGAATTACAGAAATTATAGTTGTAATTACCATTATTTGCTTGCCTTGGTCTATTTTTTTCCTCTAAACTTAAAATGTTAGTAATTACCCTCATGTCACTCCAAACTAATGACTTCATTCAACAGTTTCTTCTCCTCAGTGTCAGTATATGGTGCGCCTTCAGGGGATAATACATCATTGCACAATGCTCATGAACGCATTCACTAAAGTTAATTTTTAGTTAATTTTCTATGCACAGTTGAAGATATTTTTTTATTAAATATGAATTTCTGTCCCTCCGTTAAAAGTCTATTCACCCAAATCTATTCTCATAATAGATCAAAAAATTAAATGAATTTAATTCAAGCCTTCTGAAGAGACACGTTCACTTTATAAGATGAACAGATTTAATTTTATCAATGTTTATATGTGATTAAAAGCCTAAATTAAATCTGTTCATCATATACAGCAGTCATGTCTCTTCAGAAGACTTGCATTAAACCACTTCATTTATATGGATTTATACTTTTTCTTTTTATTTATTTTTTGATTTTTTGATCTCTTTATGGATGTTCAGGGTGTCGAAGTTTTGGGTGAACAGACTTTCAATGGAGAGGGAAATGAGACAAAATGTCATCAGAAAATCAATCAGAAACCACAGGTAGAAAAATGTGTGGCCAGAGCTCTCTCTCTCTCTCTGCAGTTGCAACACACCAGTGATAATATTGAAACCTTTTGAATATACTTAGGGATTATTAAATAATTTAATGATATCAAAATAGCATAACTGAGACCTTTATCATGGAGTACATTTATTTGTTCATGTTGAGTTACATTAATGTTTCTTTAACTTATTTGCTAGATCTGATGTATATTATAATTTTTTACATTCAATTTGATAATAATAAATATTGCATAAAAAGTATTCAAACTCATGTTAGACACCTTTAGCATTACTTAAATAAACTTAACCAGAAGCTATGTTGATTGACATTACAGTTTGCATGTTGTTGTTCCAGACGTGACATTGCAGAAATAGAAAGCATTTCTAAAACATGTTCCTCTGTCACATTGGCATTGATTTGCAACGACAGGGTGAATAAATTATAGATTTTTTGTTTATGTGGTATTTGTTTGCACAGAATCTTAATCAAACCAACACAAACATTTAATTTGTTAAACCAGCTCCAGCTTCCCTGTTTGTTAATTGAGACACACTCAAAATAAATAGTAGACTGTTTCAGTCCAATTTTGGGTAAAATATACACAAACCTAACCAGTGGTTTAAAGTTTAAAATAAAAGGTTTAACTCTACAAATAAACTCACTTGCCACTTTTATTAGGTACACCTTACTAGTATCAGGTCGGACCCTTTCGCCTTCAGAACTGCCTTAATCCTTTGTGGCATAGATTCAACAAGGTACTGGAATATTCCTCAGAGAATTGGGTCCATATTGACATGATAGCATCACATAGTTGCTGCAGATTATCCATGATGCAAATCTCTTGTTCCACCACATCCCTAAAATCCTCTATTGGCTGGAGATCTGGTGACTGTGGACGGCATTTGAGTACAGTGAACCAATTGTCATGTTCAAGAAACCAGTCTGAGATGATTTGTGCTTTATGACATGGCGCGTTATCCTGCTGGAAGTAACCATCTGAAGATGTGTACACTGTGGTCATAAATGGATAGACATGGTCAGCAACAATACTCAGGTAGGCTGTGGCGTTGACACAATGCTTAATTAGTATTAATGGGCCCAAAGTGTGCCAAGAAATATCCCCCACACTATTACACCACAACCATTGATACAAAGCAGGATGGATCCATGCTTTCATGTTGTTGACGCAAAATTGTGACTCTACCATCCGAATGTCATAACATAAATCAAGACTCATCAGACCAGGCAACATTTTTCCAATCTTCTATTGTCCAATTTTGGTGAGCATGTGTGAATTGTAGCCTCAGTTTCCTGTTCTTAGCTGACAGGAGTGGCACCTGGTGTGGTCTTCTGCTGCTGTAGCCCATCCGTCTCAAGGTTGGACAAGTTGTGCATTCAGAGATGCTCTTCTGCATACCTCGGTTGTAACAAGTGATTATTTAAGTTACTGTTGCCTTTCTATCAGCACGAACCAGTCTGGCCCTTCTCCTCTGACCTCTGGCATCAACAAAGCATTTGCGCTCACTGAACATTTTCTCTTTTTTGGGCCATTCTCTGTAAACACTAGAGATGGTTGTGCGGGAAAATTCCTGTAGATCAGCAGTTTCTGAAATACTCAGACTAGCCCGTCTGGCACCAACAACCATGCCACGTTCAAAGACATTTAAATGACCTTTCTTCCCCATTCTGATGCTCGATTTGAATTGCAGCAGATCATCTTTTTCATGTCTACATGCCTAAATGCATTGAGTTGCAGCTATGTGATTGGCTGATTAGAAATTCGCGTTAACAAGCAGTTGGACAGGTGTACCAAATAAAGTGTAGGTTTGTCCATATTTTATCTAAATTTGACCTGAGGCAACCCTATAACCCTGTGTTTTGTCCTTAAGTGTGTATTCCCCCTTGATGTGGTTTTCCCACATTTGCTATTTCTACACTTCTTTATCAAAGCTATATGACAGGGTATTTGATTTTTTTGGGACATCTATGCTTGGCATGGTATTATGTATGTTAGTTATGTTGGCTGCTTGTGTGAATTGCAAGCGTGTGTGTCTGAGTGTTTTCTGCCATGTGTGTCACGTCAAGGCTGCAGTTGTTCGCCAACGCCAGTCTGACCGGCAAGAAAAAGATGAGCTAATCAATCATCTGTCACACTGTGCAGCAGGGAACAGAGCAAGCTCCTCATGCCCGGAAAACAGATCAGGAACCGACCCAAGAGCACCATCCTTTACACCAGTCCGGAAGAAAAAAAGCCTGAAGACAAACGTTTAACCTTTTTCTAATATTAAAACTAGCCAAAGGAACTAAACTCCATTTAGCGTAAATGAAAACTCAGTATGAACTTACAATCCACTAAACTGCACCGAGGATATTGCTGCCATATACTGTATCACACATAGGATTGGCCATTGCTCTTCTTGATTTTTCTTTATCTTTTATTTATGTAACCTATGGATTTTTTTTGACAGGTGTTCTTTGATGGGACAACATATGTTGTGTCCATGCAAAAAAAAAAAAATCAAAACACTATATGCATGTTTCTGTGGAAACCACCATATCGCTATTTCTCTTTTTCATGAATCCTGTTATAAAAGAGCTTAATGTTTTGACAAAAACTTGATTTCTAAACCTTGAAGATTATGTGAGAGACTTCCAACTCTATAACAAACAAGCTAGACAGATAGACAAACAGATAGCTAGACAGACAGACAGACAGAAAACCCATTACCAAACTCGCACATTGTTTTCAAACTGCGACTTTTGTGTGACTGTCTGAGCACTTACAGAATTTATACTATCACAGAAGATGGCTGACCAAGCCCCTGGTCAGGGACCAGACCACGGACAACCTGGTGGCGGACCAGGGCCCGAGCCACGTAGGTGCCGTGTGTACCAAGATCAGTATGCAGACGGATTTACAGCTCGGATGGAGGATTTAATTGACGGAGTTCGGGAGACACTACCCACTGCTCGAGCCGATAATGTACCGTGGCGAGACATAGACGCCAACCCAGTGTCTGCACCACAGAGGTGCACAGATGACGTGAGAGAGGGCCAGCAGACAACCGAGATGTCTTCGGTGCCTTTGGTGGCACACGACGCATTCTAGGTTCTATCCTCAGGAATGTAGACGTTGAGCCTTTCAAGCATGGGTTGGATGTGCAAGGACTGACAACTGCGAGCTTTATCTGCTTCTTGCGGTTTAACCAGGCAGCACTACGCAAGCAGCAGTTAATTCTCAAGGTTTTCGTGCCTCAACTGCCTGAGAATCAAGTTCACACAAGGGACGAATCCAGACGTATCCTGAATCATCTTCTCAATGACTTAGAGGCATTAAGCAATGCCTTTTGGTTAATTGATGGCATAGAGCATTTCCGCCGCGCTGCTGCTCCACTCGGCGCTGACGCATGGGATGATATAAACCACAGATAGTAACCAGGTGCAACTTTGGGTGATCAGTTGTACTTTCTGCATCTGATGGCTGGAGCACTTTTGCAAGGTAGATGCCAGGATAGCGGGATTGGGGAAATTATTCTAACAATTGTGGCATTTGCCGTAAGAGGGGCTATGTCAGCTGCAAAATTGACACGAATTGCTGTTGATCTAGCTCCAACAATACCCTTTATTAATGAAGCGATTACACAACCTGACCTCATCCTCACTTGGCAGAACTTCGACCACTTGGTGGACGATGAAGTAATGCCAAGGATAATGAGGCGGTGGATAGAATTCATCCCCATTCATGCGATACGGCTCCGCGTGGTTTTGGCACAATCAGCCGGGTCCGGGCTGACGTCCCTGGACGTCATTGCCCGTGCAATCCACGAGAGCCTGCACTTTCCGTGGGTTCTCATCTGCAAAATGTATCCCGACCAGTGGAGTAATGCGGGAAGGGCAATCCGGCGGGTTGGTCAGAACCCATATTACGGTTACAGGAGGGATCTGACTGATGTCAGATCAACTCAATTCAGACACTTAGCCGCATTCTGCGGGCGTCTTCTCATCGGTCTTGGAGACTGTTCTCTAGAACGGTACCAGGGCTTTGTAGAAGACTGGCTCTGCACCGATATTTGGAGGCGGCTAATTGATGCATATGTTGCCGCAAGAGGGCACGAGGGTGCTGATGTGGATCGAGTTATGACCCCTGAAGAACTCGGTCACCATGCTGCTATGGTGGCGCTCGTAGCAGGCTACCCAGCTAACTTGGGTGGACTGGTGGATGGAGCCCATCCTGATGCTCCGGAAGAAGATGATTCTGATGACCGACCCGGACCCAGTCCAGACCTCGGTCCCGGACCCGGAGGCCCACGATGGGATGGCAGGGGTAGACCGGAGGGCCCTCGCGACGATGATGCCGACCGGCCTCAACAAGGCCATGGGCCCGGAACACAGCGCCAGCGTCAGGATCAAACAGACAGGCCGGATGATGACGATCAATGTGAGCCTAGGACATGTGCTGATGCACCTCAGAGGGAGCAACCACCTATAGTTGATGTACGCTGGACCAGGGGGCCCCCTGTAGAAGTGACTGCCGAAATACCTGCTGTCCGGCACAGATCTGCAATGCGTTATTGACTTTAGCAGCTGCAAACCAACAGGTGCCCCCAGCCGCGATTCCAGGACATGCTGACGCTTTGAACGATGCTGAGCAGGCACCAGACCAGCCTAATGTCTTCACTTCGCTCATCAAGAACACTTCTATTTGAATGCAAAAGCCGACCCATCACCTGTATGCTAGAGTTTTTAGTAGTTCAGTTTGTGTGCGGTTGCCACGTTTTAGTGCCTTACTCAGCGTAAAAGAGTTGTTCATATAATTATACTTTAGGAACAAATACGACGACTAATGTTCATAGTGGAGAATACCCACTCTATATTTAGATTAACATTTATCTATGTTCATAGTTTTCAGACAGACAGACAGACAGACAGATTTATTTAAGTGTCAATTAATTATTACTTATTATTTTAAACTGAATATCACAACTTGATACCATATAACTATAACTTGTAAAGTAAAATAAAAATTGCACTACAGTAAATACTTCTTTGCTTGCATTTGTAAATTAATTATTGTGTTCTTTGATAAAATTAATCAAGATACAATGGATATTTCAACCTGAATATAATATCAAGTAAACTATAGCTTTTGTCACGAACCATTTAAAATGGCATAAATGATTTCAAAGTGCATTAAGAAGAGAGTGCAATTGAAGAGTTCAGATGCAAAACCCTCTAAATCCATCAGACCTCTTTTCTTGTACTGTATATGAACCTTTTCCATCAGATGTGTTCTGATAGGTTCAGAAGTTTCATTTTATAGATAATAAAAAGGTTATTAGCTAGTAAATAAAATAACCTTTTTTTCAAAAATTTCACTTTAGACAATTCTTTGGTTTTTAACAAGGTAGATTTTTTTTTTGGCGTCAAAACCAGCTAAATCCACTTGTGCTTTTTTTTTTTTTTTTTTTTTTTTTACAAAAACCTCTAAATCTATCTATTGGGACAAGACATTGTAATTAGTTGAACAATCACTAAAGATGCTATTAGAAATTATTTTACCAAAAATAAAACAGATACACAAACCACCTAAAATTAAAAATACGTAAATCTGTCAATTAAGTGGCGGTTAATTTCGCTGTGATTACCCCTGATAAACCAGGGACTAAGCAGATGGAAAAATGAATGAAATCTGTCAAGTAAGTGCATTAATCAATAACATGAAAATTTACATTAATTAAATCTTAACAATCAGTTGTCTGATTGAATCGGTTTCTGATATTTGGAATTTGGATTTAATGTAAGTAGAGCAATGTAAACATTGCAAACTAAGCTTTTCAGATTCGAATAATGTAGGGTAAAAACAATGTGAAACATCAATATCTGTGCATTGTCCATTAATAAAAAAGTAATATAATTTATAGTTTTATACATTATATTTATATTTTAAAACATAGCTTACATTAGCCAATAAAACACAAGGTAGGACTACTGTGCAAAAAGGGGATGTCTCTCAGACACTTTTAGAAGCTGTAATTTATTCATCCTCATTATACTCAAGGTCTTGGTCTCTTTTTCATCTATTGTTTATCCTCATAGCATCCATGTGGGATAAAGGAACGGCATCTTAACTTTGTCTTTCGTGAAACGCAGTTGCCGTTTAATGTATAGTAAATCAGACTCATTTAAAGTAGAGCCACTACGCAAAAAAAAAACAAAAAAAAAAAAAACATTATGAATACCTGTTACACTTCCGACTGTACATTGTGTTTCTTTTTCTTATAATGCAGAGAGTTTTGAGGTAAGGTACATTTTAATTTGCTATTCCCTGACAGTCAGACAGGCTCATGCAGTTCATCAAACTCAATCTTTTAAAATCTTAATCTGTAGTGGAATAAAACTCCTTATAAAAGCTGGCATATCAGCTCGCTGCTGCATTGAAAACATATGATTCGATTCGCACCTTCTTGGGATTTAGATGATTTGAAGCAAAAATATTTTTTGAACATCTACTACGTGCCTAAAGCATTCACTCAATGTCAATATCCCATTTTTGGAGGAAGTTGCGTTTAGCGGCTTTTGCATCTAAAATCTTCAATTGTAAATCTGAAGATTGTTAAAACTGAACTACAGTATAAGACAACTTTAAGCTTTCATTTCAAATGTAATTTTGATTGCAATTTAACTTTTAATCTTTTAATTCCTTACATTTATTTAATAATTCAAAGCGGAGGGTGAAGTGTGTGAAAGGAATAGAGCATAAAGGGGACACAGCCAAGAATTATGCTCCTAGTTGCTCACTAGTTGCCACCACAGCTGTTTGACAAATGTTTGTTTGAATGAGGAATTTGGGCAAGACCAAATCATTAAACTATGTTTGCAGTGACAGAACTTGCAACCTTAGTTGGCTAATGATGGTTTTGGGAAACACATCCCTAATTGCTAAAATTACTGATAAAAATCGTACTGCTGTGTTGTATAAATATTAGAGCCTGCTCTGCTAGACTCAACCGCTTCTTTACACAGGCTGTTAGAGCCCTCAACTCAAGTACATTTACCCCCCTCTGAAATCTCATCCACCCCCCTGCACAACATAGGTCAGTCCTGGACTCTTATGTACAGTGCTGAGTTTGTATTTATGATTAATTTATATAGCACTGCTGGTCTGCGAGACACGACATTTGGTTCCTGTAACGGAATGACAATCAAGCTCGACTTGACTTGTTGATAAAATCAAATGGTTTCAATACATATCACAGAGCTTATTTTCTGAAAAAAAAGTACATTTATATATATATATATATATATTCATAGCACTTCACTTTTTCCACATTTTCTTATGTTACAGCCTTATTCCAAAATGGATTAAATTCATTTATTTCCTCAAAATTCTACATACAATACCCAATAATGACAATGTGAAAAAGAATTTTTTTAAATTGTTGCAAATTTATTATAAAAAACTGAAAAATCACTTGTACATAAGTATTCACAGCCTTTGCTGTGAAGCTCTAAATTGAGCTCAGGTACGTTCTGTTTCCACTGATCATTCTTGAGATTATTCAGCAGCTTAATTGGAGTTTACCTGCGGTAAATTCAGTTGATTGGACATGATTTAAAAAGGCATACACCTGCCTATATAAGGTCCCAGGGTTGATAGTGCATGTCAAAGCACAAACCAAGCATGAAGACAAAGGAATTGTCTGTAGACCTTTGAGAAAGGATTGTCTCGAGGCACAAGGCTGGGGAAGGTTACAGAAAAAATTCTACTGCTCTGAAAGTTCCAATGAGCACAGTGACCTCCATCATTTGTAAGTGGAAGATGTTTGGAACCACCAGGACTCATCCTAGAGCTGACCAGCCAACTAAGCTGAGTGATTGGGGGTGAAAGGGCCTTTGTCAGGGAGGTAATCAATAACACGATGGTCACTCTGTCTGAGCTCCAGCGTTCTTCTGTGGAGAGAGGAGAACCTCACAGAATGACAACCATCTGTGTAGCAATCCACCAATCAGGCCTGTATGGTAGAATGCCATCTGAAGGACTCTCAGACCATAAGAAACAAAATTCTCTGGTCTGATGAGAATAAAATTGAACTCTTTGGAGTGAATACCAGGCATTACATTTGGAGAAAACCAGGCACCGCTCATCGCCAGGCTAATACCATCCCTACAGTGAAGCATGGTGGCGGCAGCATCATGCTGTAGGGATGTTTTTCAGCAGCAGAAACTGAAAGACTAGTCAGGATAGAGGGAAAGATGAATGCAGCAATGTACAGAGACATCCTGAATGAAAACCTGCTTCAGAGTGCTCTTGACCTCAGACTGGGGTGACGGTTCATCTTCCATCAGGACAATGACCCAAAGCACAAGGTTAAAATATCAATGTAGTGGCTTCACAACAACTCTGAATGTCCTTGAGTGGCCAAGCTAGAGCCCAGACCTAAATCCTATTGAACATCTCTGGAGAGATCTGAAAATGGCTGTACACCGTTCCTTCCCATCCAACCTGATAGAGCTTGAGAGGTACTGCAAAGAGGAATTCCCAAAGACTGGTGTGCCAAGTTTGTGGCATCATATTCAAACAGATTTGAGGCTGTAATTGTTGCCAAAGGTGCATCAACAAATATTGAGCAAAGGCTGTGAATACTTATGTACATGTGACTTTTCAGGTTTTTTATTTTTAATACATTTGCAACAATTTCAAAAAATCTGTTTTCACATTGTCATTATGGGGTATTGTTTGTAGAATTTTAAGGAAAAAACTATTTAATCCATTTTGAAATAAGGCTGTAACATTAAAAAATGTGGAAAAAGTGAACCATTATGAATACTTTCCAGGTGCACTGTATCATCAGGAATCACAAGTTTTAATTTAGTTTTGCCTCTATACCACTGACTACAGTTTTAGCTAAAACTTTTATTTCATGCTCCACTTAACAAAAAAAAGTCCCCTACGTTTTGGATGGCCTCAGGATGAGTAAATTAAAAACAAATTTTACTTTTTGGATGAACAATCACTTAAAGGTAAAGTTCACTCATGTCAGTCAAACCACTTGTTATTATTATTATTATTATTATTATTATTATTGTTTTCCATCACATGTTAAATATAGTGTTTGTGTGAAAGGCGTAAGTCATTGTTCAGAAATGTAAGTCATTGTTCATGAATAATCTTCCTCCGTGCCACAGTTCTGAAATGTCATTTGCAATCTCAACTCGAATGTAATTTCTTACAGTCACTCACATGATATGCTGTCAGACCCGGTGTGATATCATAAGATGCTATTTTTAAGAAGAAAAAATAACACACTGGTGACTGACATCATGTGGAAGATGAAAGTGAATAACAGAAGAATTCTGGTTCTTTCTATGATTAAATTCGATTTTATTTTAATTATATTAGTGCATAAATTTTAACTAAATAAAAATAAAATATATATTTTTTTCTGTAAACAACTAGATTAAATAAATAATTTTGGTTGTATGAAGTAAAAGTACACCTAAAACTCTTATCTGGATAAAAGAGTAAAAAAAACTGTCTTGGCTTGTTAACGTATGATATTTGCAAATGTGGTAATGCTATTTCCATATACTCTGACAAAGAGCCCTTCCTCAGCAGAAATCTGCATTTGAAAATGAACCGAATATCACAGAAAATCCCAGATGACATGTACCATATAAAGGCGCAGTAAGCATCTCTGCGATTAGCAGTAAATTGCAGATGGTGTCCATTTTGCGTATCTGTATTAGGGAAGAGCGTGCATGTGTTAAAGAGCAGCTGTGATGTCATTCAAGCATGTCTTTGAGGAGAGTAACTAGTGTTTGTTTGACGGCTCTCTAAATAAGAGAATGAAATGTTTGCCCAGGAGCTTTCAGGCTTAAAGTGGTAAGATAAGATTATACAGTGAGTTTGATTGAAGAGACAAGCTATTTTGAGCTAAATGGATGGCCGGAGGAGTTGTTACTTGTGAACAGATGATATTGAAAAACTCCGGCTTTGCTTCAGCAGAGAGTGATAGATTTTCAGGGGAAAGTCTGGATCTCCAGACATCTATATAAAGCATATATGTACACTGCTGGACATTTTATTGTATTTTTTGCAGTACTGGCAGCACTGTTGCCAGCAAGTTACTGCAATTACCCTTTTACAATGACTTACCTGTAAATGGGTTTTACAGTAGCAGGGCCTTACATTTCATTGCACTCAGCAATTTCATTTTACAGTCAAATAGCCTTTCCGCAACTTCTTTTTATGGTGAAATGCTCTTTACCATGTTAATTTTATAGTATGACAATTTTTACAGTACTTTTACTGTAATGTAATTACACTAGTAGTGCAAAACCTTTATTTTTTTAAATTCCAAAAAAAAAAACATTTTTTTTTCATTAACAGTCTCAATTGTGTCTTTAACTACAGTAGCAGTACTTGATTACTGTAGAATACCGCAAATTCCTAATATAGAGTAAGCTACCCACAATGGAGTGCATATTACAGAAGTGAACTGTAAAAAACGTATATGGTGCTTTACTGGACGTTTTTGCAGTAAATAACTGTAATTGTGGTAAAGTCTAACAGTGTATACATTTTTTTTATTTTTTTATTTTGTGCCAAGATTTGCAATGATTCGAGGGTTGTTAAAGGGATAGTTTGCCCAAAACTTAAATCTGTCATCATTTACTCACCCTTCACTTGTTTCAATCCATTATGAGTTTATTTGTTCTGTTTCATCTAGACAAAGAAAGATAGTTTAAAGAAAGCTGAAAAGCTGAAACCATCGACCTCCCTTGTATTTTTTTTCTACGATGAAGGTCGATGACTGCAGAATTTACGAAAATACTTTCATTTGCGTTGAGCATAATTAAGAAACTTATTAAGGTTTGGAACCACTTGAAGGCGAGTAAATACTGAGTAAATTTACATTTTTGTTGAACTATCCCTTTAAACCCAAAAACGCTTCATAAAAATTTAAACATCACTCTGTGCATCTTTAAATGTGGGCTAATATCACTGCTGATATTTTCATTATCTCTCTAGCTCTCAGATATTATTTGCAAAGCCATTTTTTTAAATACACACTGCTTAGCAATTTGTTTACTTTCAGGAAGAAGAAAAAAGATTAATTCGCTAAACCCAACCAACAAACACTGGGCTTTCATCCCATTTCAAAATCTGCTTTCTTGAACTGAATTTTTCTTTAAGTTCAAATTAGCACACAAGCTCTGTTATCAGCTTAAGCAGTTTGCTCAAGACGAAAAGACCTTATGGAGCGTTTAACACTTAAAAGCAAATCTAACACTATCACCGTGTATCATAAATTGCCGACAAAAATAGCAAATATTTTTCATGACACTAATTTGAACTTGAAAGGCGCGCGGGCGGGGGAGGCTAAACGCAAGAGAGCGAACGTGAGAGAGTGACTAAGTGAATAAGAGAGGAAGGAGCGAATGAGCAAGGCTATGAGAGCGAAGTGTGAGTGAGAAAACAGATGGATGTGCTCTGTCCTTGTGTTTGAAGTTATGCCTTTCCTCACGGCGGTGCACGGTGTTGTTCACTCTTCTTTGCTGAGCTCCCTGATAGAGGACGCGACTTGTTATATTTGGAGCATCAGACATATAACTGGAAGAATGAGTGGCAGCTACATTTTTTTTTTACTTTTTTCTTCTTCTTCTTCTTCTTTTTCTTTTAAGAAAACATACCTTATTTCAACCTAACACATACAGTGACAGGTCTGCATAAAAAAAGTCTTTGAACTTTGAAAAAAGCCACATTTAATGACTTAGAAAAAACATAAAATCATATCATTAAAAAAACATAACCTTTCTTGTTTGACACTTATTAATAAACCATTAACTAATAAAATCATAATTTGCTGCTTTTTAATGGCTATTAATGTAGTAGTTAGGTTTAAGGATGTTAAATAAGATCTATATGCATTTTTTAAGCAGATGTAATAAGAAATAATTTATGAAATAAGCAATGATGGATGTAACACATTATAAGTAACGTGAGTTAATATTACTTTTTTAAGTAACGAGTAAACTAACACATTACTTAAATGATTCAAGTAATAATATTTGAATTACTTTTTTAAAAATGTAATGTGAATTACTGGTTAGTTACTTGAATTACAAATTACATAGTCATGTTAAATCTTGCACTTAATGAGAGAATGAGCTCCCCGCTGGAATGGACAGAAATGAAGATGTCATGACAGAGCCTTACATTTCTGTGATGGAAGTGTTCTCATTATTTTGAAAATGAAAAGAGGATCATCTCAATGGACAGTGATTTTACTTAACTAATGAAACAAAAAGTACAAAGCAAGCACATTGCTTAAAATTTTCA
The DNA here is from genome assembly GCA_903798195.1 of Danio kyathit. NCBI lineage: Eukaryota > Metazoa > Chordata > Actinopteri > Cypriniformes > Danionidae > Danio > Danio kyathit. Next base: position 17,972,632 of record LR812531.1, on the reverse strand, counting down.
TTAATCTGTATATACGCCATGTATATAGCTCTGGGGTCAGAAAGTCTCTGAAGATAAAATTATGCTAAATTATTATTTATTTAATGTGTTTTTTTTAAAGGTAAATGAAGATGTTGGTCAAACAGTGCATTGTTAATTGCAGAGCTCCCCTATTAAAAAATCTTGCAAGTTCTAAAAGAGATCAAGCCTCAGCCAGATAGAAAAAGTAATTCAAACAATGCATTGCTTTAATAACTTACCATAAAAAGTAACTAAGTAAAGTAAATAGTTACTTTTTGGGGGAGTAACTCAATGTTGTAATGCATTACTTTGAAAATAACTTTCCCCAACACAGTTTGTTACACAAGTAACAAACAGACAATATCTTAACAACAGGCACGAGGTGGCTTAATTTAAAGGGTACTTTGGGTTTCAAGACTTTTATGGGCTAATATAACATAATGTCTCTTAATTAAATATGAAGTAGAAACCCAATAACATATTTCCATTGTTTAAAAAAAAACATTTATTTTAAACTGTGGAGACCTCCATTATTTTAGGTTACAGGTGTGTGACGTCAAATGGATGCATTATATGAGCCACTGGCAGTACCTGAAGCTATTTTAACACAATTTGTTAAATAAAATATGGATCTAGTGCCACATTATGCTACTTCTGGCTTTAATTTTCAATCAAAGGGATGCTGCGGATTTTTTCCCCCCACAAGGAGTAAGGTTATAACATTAAATGCTTCCGGATATCAAATCCACATTGAGAAAAGGCAGAGAAAGGAAATTTTAGACAACAAACATGCCAACGCTTGTCAACATCCATCTTCGCTGCTGCATCGATCATAACTGGAGAAAACTGGATATTTACTGACTGCAGTGAAACTGACCAATTGTCAGATCTCTCTGTGAATACGCTTAAATTTCTCCTTCAGTGACTGACAAGTGTTGACATGTTTACATCCTGTCATTTTTTCTTAAATCTATCTTCAGCTGTGCACTCTTTTATTACAGTAGCTGTGCTTTAGTATAAGCCTTAAAGTCATCAGGCAACTTCTCATCAGTTTTTTTTTCTTCTATTCACACAGAAATAGTGAACATACATACATCAATTCTCTTTTCATGTTGTTTGTTTGCAAATTACAAACAAAAGCTCAATTAAGTGGCATCATATCAGTATTTTGTATTCCATGTTGTGCTGTGTTGACAGTAGAAACAGAAAAAGCATCATTATTGATAGTCCAAAATATAAAAAATGTGTTTTTTAAATAACAAATATACAGTTGAAGTCAGAATTATTATTATTATTTTTTTTTATTATTATTTTTTTATAACAACAATGTTTGTTCTGTAGCCAATTGAAAAAAATATTGCCTAAAGAATACTGTTGACCATAAAATGGTTAAAAAAATTAAAATGCTTTTATTCTAGCCAAATAAAATAAAGACTTTCTCCAGCAAGAAAAAAGTATTATAGGAAATATTGTTAATAACTGTTAATCATCATTTGAGAAATATTTGAAAAATAAAAAAAATAAAGGACGGCTAATAATTTGACTTTTTGTCAAATGTATGCCATGTTTTTTCTACATATTTCACTAAGAGACATCTTTTACATTATATTAAGAACATAGGTTTTCCTCTAAAAGTACACAACTAGCTAGAACGGCCACTAATGAAAAAGGGATGTTTTGGGGGTCCAGAGGGTGTAGTGAAATGTACCAGGTTTGCCATTCTTTGCATGCAGCGTAATGTTTGTGAATGAAAATGAAAAATGTAATTTACTTTCTAAACCTTGAAAGATTAAGTTAGAAATATCCAGTGTCTGAGAACATCAACATTAGGAGTGTTTGAAAAATGTGTTGAATTAATTAGTTTTATGAAATTCTTTTAAATAAAGGTGTCAAATTAGAAGGTGTTACAGATTAACATATGATGTACTGTATGTGTTTAATATAAACAAAATATACTACATTTTTTTCCAGGAAATGCTTGGCAGAAAACCAGTCATACCTTGACCAATGTTATTCTTGTCAAAGTTGTTGTTTGAGTTTCAGACAAGTAAAAAAATCAATATTTGAATTATATTTCAACATTTGTTATTTTGAGTACAGTGGGGGAAATAAGTATTGAACATGTCACCATTTTCCAAGAAAACATATTTCTAAAGATGCTGTTGACTTGAATTTTCACCAGATTTTGGTAACAACCAAAGAAATATATACATGCAAAGAAAACAAATCTAATTAGTTTACAAATTAAGTTAAGTGTAATAAATTGAAATGACACAGGGAAAACATATTGAATACAAAGGGTAGTGTAGAAAGGCAGTGAAAGCCCAGACAGCAGCTTAAATCTCTCAATAGTTATTCAACAACCCTCTGTCCTTTATCAGTGTAAATTAATATCAGCTGCTTCAGTTCAACATAAACATAAGCAGGATGATGAAGATGAAACCGTGGTGGGCATTTCAACAAGACAGTGGTGCCAAACACAGCCAAGGAAACTCTTAAATGGTTTCAGAGACAGAAAATCAAGCTGTAGAATGGCCCAGCCGATCACCTGACCTGAATTTAATATAAAACACAAGTTACAGATCAGATTTGATAGGCAAGACCCACAGAACCATCAAGACTTTTACACTCTGTTGAAGTCTGTGAAAAACCCACACCTGAGCACTTCATGTGACTTCCTTCTCCATATGAGAAGCGTCTTTAAGCTGCCATCAACAAAAAGCCTTTTACAGTATATTTATTATTAAATACGTTTCAGTAGTGGCAACGCAGTGGCGCAGTAGGTAGTGCTGTCGCCTCACAGCAAGAAGGTTGCATGTTCTCCCTGCGTTCGTGTGAGTTTCCTCCGGGTATAAAGATTTTGAGTTGAAAAATCAATAGTTTGTTTCCTGAGGAACATAGTTTAAAGGTTTAAAAAGTCATTATAATTTTATTTAATAATGTTTAATATCATTTTGTACCATCATTTGTTTTTTTTCTACTTATATTTTATGATTCTAACTTGTTCTGTTCTGAACCCTCGCAAAAAATGTAAGGATTTGTAGGAAACATTACTTTTTAAAAGACCTTAAATAAAAATTAACTGTCATTTTCATGTAGCACCTTTAAAATTAGCTTCAAAACATAACTTTAGAAATGACTTGCAACAAGCACTACATTTTTTAATAGTAAAAAGCTCATCACAAACTCACACCTACATCATGATTTTATTTTAATTCAAGTGATGAAAATATTCATGCATGAGTTATCCCCAAGGAGCAAATCAGATGCATTTTTTTTTTTACAAATGTCAACATGAGAAGCAATTACTGTACAGAAAATGTGATCTATAAAAGAAAAAGGCACACATCATTCTGTTCAAAAGTTTGCACCCCCTTCTCTTAATCCATTGTGTTTCCTTCTTTTCATGTTTTATAATCAAGATTGAGTTCATCATTTGTGCTTAGTGTATAAAGATTCATTTCAAAATCACACAGCCTCTGTTGGAAAAGGTCAAATATGCACATGGTTTTGTAAAACAAGAGACCAGCAGACCTTCTAAATGCTCAGCATTGACAAGGGACCAACAAAGAACTATTAGACTACAATATATTAAAAAAAACTGTCATGAATCATCCAGCTATTGACAGTCAGTAAAGATGTGCATTTCTGAATGGGGTAATTTTCAAAAATTCAGTTATTATTTTGTCTTGCATATATGTAAACATATTTTTATGAGAAAATAGCTTGTTGTTGAGGACAGTGCTAAATAATAATAGCATGCAATTTTATGATGCTTCTTATTTTGTCGTCATTCAAATTCTGTATATTCTGCAAGTGGTATGTAAATGTATGAACAGAACTGTGATGCTTTGGCAGATTAGATGTTGAATCCTCTGAAGCTGATAGACGTTTTCTTGCAGACACACAGGCTCTGGATAGTTCTGTTATTTGTCTTTTTTTAAGTAAAAACATCTCTATATTTCCTTGACTTTCTCATTCCACTTTCTGTTTTGAGTACTACCTAGCAAGGTTGCTAATTGAACAGCTAATTGGATGTAATTTTTTAAGTGGTAGAAAATCAGCAGTTGCACTGTTTGTGCAATGTTTTGATTGAAACGTGACATTAAAATTTTAAGCAATCACTTTGGTAATCTAAAATGGCTGCAACTCTAATTTGATTACTGAAATACATTACTCGTACTTTGTATTTAAAATAAATAACTAAGTCATATATTACTCTACAAACCTATTTTAAATGGGGTTTGACACCTATAGCTCAAAAGAGAAAACTATACATACAAGATTTTTACACTGAATTTTATAGAAATCCTCGGTAATGAATGATGACATGAAAAATAGTCTGCATGTGTATTCTGATTTTTTTTTTTTCTTCATCATCCAATAATGAATGTCACTTTAGTTCTATTTTAGTTCTATTTTAAGTTATCATGTGCAGTAAAATACAGATCAAAGTACAAGCACTGCAAAAGATTTTGACTCAAACTCAGCTGACTGGCTTTTCTCCTGTATGATTTTGTGTGAATATCTTAATTTATTTTGAACTGTGCATGAACTATGAGCGTTTAGAACTGTGTTTGACTCCTAACTGAACTCTTTACTAAACCAAACTGTACAAACACAAAAATAAATTATACATAAACTCCTAATCATATCCAATCAGTACAATGATACACAGCTGGATTCAAATGAAGGTGTAGAACCACATCAAGGATGATCAGAAAAAAATGGACAGCACCTGAGTTGAATATACTGTATGAGTGTCACAGCAAAGGGTCTGAATACTTAGAACCATGAGATATTTCAACGCAATCTCACGGCAATTCCTAACTTTTTGATTTAGTGGCTAATTCGTATGAATTCGTACGATCTAATTCGTACAAATTAGTATGATTTGATCATCACCCAATGACAGTTGGGGTTAGGGGTGGGGTTAGGTGCCACGCCTCCTTTTTAAAATTGTACATTTACGTACGACTAAACTCGTACAAATTTGTACGAATTAGCCACTAAACTGACAAAACGTAAAATACTTACGTTTCCGCGTGAGATTAGGCTGGATATTTCAGTTTTTCTTTTTAATAAATCTGCAATAATGTCAACAATTCTGTGTTTTTCTGTCAATATGGGATGTTGTGTGTACATTAATGAGGAATTTTGATGAACTTTAATGATTTTAGCAAATGGCATGCACTATAAGGGTCCAATCACACCGAACGCGATTTTTGCATTGAGAGGTGGCTTTTTTGAACGATTTACTAACAGCTGCGAGTGTTTTGTGCGCTGCTTATGCGCCCTACGCCTGGTGTGCTTAGGTTTTTCTGTTGCGCGCTATGCGCTCGAAAAAAAACTTGTCATGTTAAGCCGCGGTCACACTAGAGTTTGAGCTTGCGAAATTCTGTCGTACGGCGCTGCGAAAGGGGGCGGGATTAAACAAGATGATTAGACATTAAAAATGCGTGAGATTGCTCCATGTTTTAAATATCTGTTCAGAGAGGTCATGTTTTGATCCTGGATTGGTCTCACGCAGTCAAGTGATGCGATTTCGCAGGTTAGAGTTCACCAAGCTTGAACTTTGCACCCCCGCAAAATGCGAAACTCGACGCATGACCCTGCGTTTCCGGTATGACGCATTCGCGTGCGTATGAATGGAAGTCTATGGAGGGAAAAGTCCAGTGTGACCGCGGCTTTAGTCCCGTCTCTTTCATTCTACAATCAAATGAACGCAGAGGCGGAGTTTCCATTCAGGTGCGTGCACTGTTTGTGTTGTCAAAACAACTATGGACACTTTTGAAGATGGAGGAGAGACTAGTGGTTGCTGTTTTAAGATATCCGGAGCTGTATGACTCACAAAGACTCTAGTTTACACAAGACTTGTCACTCTTATCTTTTTTTAAAAGTGCAACGGTTGATATGGCCGATACTGCCCGAGAGGCGTTTCAAAGATGGCCGTTGAGTGAAATGACTTGCTTTAAAGGGATTTTGTTTACAGATCTTGAATTTCACAATATTACTAAAAATTTTAAGTATACCAATATCAACAGCAACACTCTTGCACAATTCCCAGCTGATTCTGTCGTTGCCTAGTGACAAAAAGCGCACCGCACTTCTTTTTTTCTTGTCAACAAAACAAGGCAGTGTGGTGCGCCTCACGTTTTTGGAACGTAAAAGCGCGTTCGGTGTGATCGACCCCTAACAAAAAGTGAAAAATGTAAGGGATTCTAAATACTATCTGTACCCACTGTATACTGTGTATATATATATATATATATATATATATATATATATATATATATATATATATATGGGTGACGCGGTGGCGCAATAGGTAGTGCTGTCGCCTCACAGCAAGAAGGTCGCTGGTTCAAGCCTTGGCTGGGTCAGTTGGGGTTTCTGTGTGGAGTTTGCATGTTCTCCCCACATTCGCGTGGGTTTCCTCTTGGTGCTCTGGTTTCCCCCCCCCAGTCCAAAGACATGCTGTACAGATAAATTGGGTAGGCATTTTCTAATTATACAAGCTCATTTAAAAAGACATGGTATCTCTTCACACTCCTATTATGTGTATTTGCAAGGGAGGATTCATGAGGAGCTATGCAATATGTGACTTTAAACCATGCCTTTAAAACAAAGAGCCAACCGATGCACTGCAGACTGCAATCAAATCATAGAACAATGCACAGCTAGCTGTAGACCATTGCACTTTCAAGTTCCGTGGACCACTCTGATGCATACCACATAATTTACTTGAATCACTTTAGCATTCCTGAACTGTACAGAATTTCTTTGACGATTTAACTGCAAACACCCCAAAGCCACCAGACTGAAGTAAGTTGTCATGTTTATATCGATGACATGAACATGTCGACATTGACTAAATTTGGGTTCACAGCACAAAAAAAAAGAAGAAGAACAAATCACTGCTAAAGACCACTCACTGTCCCCGAATCATATTTACCCCTTAGAGGTTTGGGCAACTGGAAAAGTGTTGTGTCCTTACATTTGTGCTTTTTTAATTTTTGGTATAAATATATTAAAGACTATAGTCTGATTAGCACAAACTGTGCTACAATAATATCTAAGCAGCAGGTATATATAATGTTAAATTTTTGAGAAAAATGGGGATATGCCTTTTTTACTTTTACTTTTTAGCATTCTTGATAGGAGGCTAAAAACTGGCAGTACATATGTGTATATATAACTTTTGCTATCTAATTGATAATGGATAGATTTTTTTAACCACAAAATGATCTGAAAAGCACCCTTTGTACTCATTCACATTAATCAATCTTTTTAATTAATCACTTTTTTGTTAGATAGACAGTATGTGTAGGAGGGTTTATTTCATGAATGTTGATGGCTGTTGTCACACTTTTACATTGTAAATATAAATAATCAAGGTCAAAGGCTCACAGTGATCTGAACACAATCTGGAACATTCACATACCTTTGTGCCAAGTTTCTGTTTGACATACAGTAAGTGAGGCACACAATACCTGCCATTTCCAAGGGCCTTGCTGTTGCTTTTGTCATGGAGTTCTCAGTGATTTAGCTCACCTTCACTATTCATAGAAATAACAGACTCTGTTCACACTGGTATTAAGATGCATTTTAATCAATCTGATCACAATGAACACATGTCTGCCATGTCTCTTTTGTTTACTTTCAACTGATTCTTAGGGAGGGTCTGTGGGCAGGTATTGGCTTTCTCTGATCTCTCAATCCAATACCACAAAAGCTAGTGCAATTTTTTTATACGGTACAAAAGAAAAATCATATTAAAAGTACTGGATGAATTAAACATCCTATATTAATACAACCCCAAATCAGAAAAAGTTGGGACAGTATGAAAAATGCAAAAAAAAAAAAAAAAGTTGGGACAGGAGCAGTTTAGGGGTAGTAATGAGATAAATTCATTAAATTATTACATGATTTAAAACAAGTGATGTCAACCAGTGGTTGAAATTATGATTTGGTACAAAAGCAGCATCCAAGAAAGGTCTATTCCTTCAGGAGCAAAGATGGGCCTAGGATCACCTGTTTGCCAACAAATACGTGTAAAGTTTTTTTTTAAATGTTTAAAAACTGTTCCTCAAAGAAAGATAGGAAGACATTTGGATATTCCACTTTCAACAGTGCATTACATAATTAAAATATTCAAGGAATCTGGAGGAATTTCAGTGCATGAAGGACAAGGGTGCAAGCATAAGCTGAACAACCATGATATCTAATCCCGCAGACGGCACTGCATCAAGAATCATCATTCATCTATAAGCAATATCCAGCCTGATCTCATGAGGAAACGTAAGTATTTTATGCTTTGTCAGTTTAGTGGCTAATTGTTGAGTTGAGTCATACGATTTTAAAAAGGAGGCGTGGCACCCAACCCCACCCCTAAACCCAACAGTCATTGGGTGATGAGCAAATCGTACTAAACTGTATGAATTAGATTGTACGAATTCATACGAATTAGCCACTAAATCAAAAAGTTACGAATTGCCGTGAGATTGCGTTGACCACATAGGCTCAGGACTACTTGGGCAAACCTTTATCAAGTACCACAATACGTAGTTACATCCACAAATGCTAGTGAAAACTGTACTGTGCCAAAAGGAAGCCCTATGTTAACGGTGCCCAGAAGCACTGTCGACTTCTCTAGGCTTGGAGGCATCTGGGATGAACCATCACACAGTGGAAATGTGTACTGTGGTCAGATGAATCGGTATTCAGGTATTTTTTTCCGGATGAAATGGACACCGTGTGCTCTGGACCAAAGAAGAACAGGATCATCCAGACTGTTACCAGCAACAAGTCCAAAAGTCAGGGTCTGTCATGCTATGGGGTTGTGTCAGTGCCCTTGGCAAAAGTAACTTGCACTTCTATGATGGCACCATTAATTCTGAAAAGTACATAGAGATTCTGGAGCACAATATGCTGCCTTCTTGCATATTTCAACAACACAATGCAAAACCACATTCTGCACATATTACAAAGTCCTGGCTGCAGAGGAAGGAGAAATTACAACAATTACAAAATTACAACTGAAACACTTCATCACTTGGTGTCTTTAGTCCCTAAAGTTCTTTTAAGTGAAGGAATGGCAACACAAAGTGATAAATGCTTTACTGTTTAAACTTTTTTTGAAATGTGTTGCAAAAACCAACAATGAAATACATGTTTATGAAAAAAAACATGAGGAACACATTACATAACGTTTGTCAAGTCAAATCAAAGTAGAAATTACTTCTTTTTTTCTTTTATATGCATTTTCCATATGGTCCATCTGGATCTGTATAATGCATACTGTTCCCTTTCCAAACTTTTTTTTTCTGATTTGGGGTTGTAGGTTACTTTAGCACTGACTAATGAAATTTTAGAATTATTTTATTTCAGATCAACTCCTATAAGTTGACCTAATGACCTATTACTCTTTTAACATGTATATATGCTTTTTATAAAATTAATGTAAGGATACTTTTGAACATTGAAAGTAATTAAATTAGGTGTCTTTGAATAAAGTCATTATGCCAAGGACCAGGAATGAATCACCCAAAAAAGCCAATTATCCAACACCTGCAACCCTGAATGTTGTTTTTAAATTCTAATTTTATTAGATTATATTGGTTACATACACAGTCAAAGACAGTACAATTTGCAGTGAAATACTTATACAACTGCCAGTGACCTTAAAAAAAATGATTATACTGGATTGAAGTCAGAATTATTAGCCCCCCTGTTTTTCCCCCCAATTTCTGTTTAACGGAGAGAAGACTTTTTCAACACATTTCTAAACATAACAGTTTTAATAACTCATTTTTAAAAACTGATTCTTTTATCTTTGCCATGATGACAGTAAATAATATTTGACTAGATATTTTTCAAGACACTTCTTGTAACCAGAGGCATGTGACACTGACAACAGGTTGCGGATCCGTATGCAGGACTTTATTAAAGGGGATGTCAGGCGAGCAAAGATCAATACAGGAACAAACAGATGTATGAGGGAAATCCAGAATCGTAGTCAATAAAGCAGGCAAATGGTTACAAGGATGGCAGCAGACAGGGAGAAACAGATAAACAAGGCGAAGGTCAAAACACGGCAAGAACAAGACAAGGAAACGCTTAGAATTGAAACTGTAAACAGGTAACAAGACTCGGCCCTGGGGTGAGTGTATGTGCTGCTTAAATACGGTGTGTAATCAGTCTTTGACAATCCTCCAGTGGTGTGTGTGCAATCAGTCAGGATGAGGAACATGTGTGTGTGATCAGAGTGCATGTATGGAGTTGTAGTTCATTGAATGGCAGATTTGTAGTCCATGAGTGAGAGTGCATGATTACCAGCGATCTATGGAGTGAAGATCGCTGGTGATCGTGACACTTCTATACAGCTTAAAGTGACATTTTAAGGCTTAACTAGGTTAATTTGGTTAACTAGGCAGGTTAGGGTAATTAGGCAAGTTACTGTATGACGATGGTTTGTTCTGTATACTGCTTTTATTCTAGCCGAAATAAAACAAATAAAAACAAATAAAGAGGATAAAAAAAACAGACATATAGCTTAAAGACCAAATACAAAACATTTTAAATGACAGATATGAATAATAGAGCTATAGAAAATGTAATAATATTTTTTAAAATATAAAATATCGAAAAAACTTAAATATAGCTATAGCTAATAAATATATTCTCAGGTTTATCAAACCCACTCACCTGCATAAAGCTCAGAACGACACAATATATGATATTGAATAAAATATAGAATAAAATTATTTAAAGCACATAAAAAATCTACATGTGAAATAAGACATTCATAAAACTGTATCTTATGAAAAACACAAATTGATAGGTGCTACATGAAAGCCGCTGTTTGTAGACAATGAAACAGCCATAGACTATTTTAAAAATCGAATTTAAAGTCAAATGCATGTTTATTTTTGCAAAAGAAAAAGGTTAAACATATCAGGACTGGTAGGGAGCGGTCTACTTTATACATTTTTAAATCTGTCTCTCCACCGTGCTTGTATCGTATGTCCCACTCTGTTTATGAATGAGCTCAGTAGATGGAGAGAAGGCAGTGTTTAGTTGCTGTTTTGAAGGCATTTGACCATGTGTGTGTTCACACTACAATGAAATGTTTTTTCAACCACCTCTGGATGTGGTCAAAGGTGGACAAGCTCAAAACAAACTGCTCATATTTACATATACTTTGAATTGTCCACTTCACGAATGATCGATCGACCACGATCCACGATCGAATGGATGAACATCTTAATACTCTCTAAAAAATTCTGGGCTGTCATACCCATTTGTTGAGTCAAATATGAACAAACCCATCCATTTGGGTTAAAAAGTGTCATTTAAATTTAATTGAAAAACAAACAAACATAAAAACATTGGGTTTGACCATATTTGACCCACCATTGGAATACGATACACAGTAAAATGTAAAACAGATTTACTGCTGATATGGCAAGATCAATGTTTTTCATGCCTGTTTGCCAATATTTGGAAGGTCTTTCCTAGAAATTTAGATTTGGTAGTTGTTTGCCATCTATATAAAAGGCATATCAGCTGCATATGCAGGCAAAAAAAAACAAAAAAAAAACAGATGCTGACATAGCAGATGGAGAATATTTAGTTTTGTGCTTGGTTCTCCAGAAGAACCAGAAATGTGTTGTTGGAGTTAAAAGTGCAGAGATCTGCTCTAAACAGATTTCTATCAGAAACATCACATTGACATGGCTGTTAAAAAAATGCACACCTATAAACAATGGTAAGTAATGATATTTTTGGTTCAGTCTTTCAGAGACCAAATGAACTTGTAAAATATTTTCAGTGCATCAAATTTCAGTGTAATCAGTTTTCTAAAAGAACACAGAATTTTACACATGGAGGAGGTGTGCATTTCTAACTTACATTTGGAAAAAACAAACACTTTCATGAATTGAGAAATTTATGTGAGAACAGCTTTACGAACGATTTACAGTACACCAGGGGTGCCCAATCCAGTTCCTGGAGATGCACCTTCCTGCAGTGTTCAACTGCAACCTTGATCAAACACACCTGTCTTTAATTACCAAGTGCTCCTTCATATCCTATTGAGTGGAGCTGAACTCTGCAGGAAGGTAGATCTCCAGGAACAGGATTAAGCACCCCTGATTTAACAGAAACATTTGTTCGTCTCATGTTTCATGTATGAGGGCCAGTGAGTGTAAACAGCAAACATCATTTGATGGAGCTCAAATTAAAATGTAAACCAAAATATTTCTCATGCACTGTTTAATTTATATGACACATTCACATATCTACTCATCTCTCACAATGAGAAACCATTTGTTTCTTCCACATGAGAAGACTTTCTTTGATGAAAAGTGTGATTTCAATATTAAGGGTGATTGATACAGACATATTGTCATATTGATACAGCATGTGTAATTCATACTTCATTAAATAAATAGTGAGCTGAAATATATAATATATTACATAATATGTAAGAGTTTGCATAGTATATTGAGGGTTTATGCTGGAAAGAATATTCTGCAGTGAACAATATCTACACTCACTGGCCACTTTAAAAGGTGCACCTTATGAGTACCTGGTTGGACCCTCTTTTACCTTCAGAACTGGGGTGCGTTTTCCAAACAACGACGTAACTCGCAGCTGAACTTTTATAGTACAATGCATCATTAGGCAAAATAATGATGTAGTGACGAATGTTTCCCAAAAACCGTAGTTTCTCTGTTGTAGATCCATCGTTTAAACCACGTTAGTTATAAAATAAAACGCCCATGGGATGGTAACAACTTCTTTAGAGAAGAACAACGTAATTTCTTTTTGCAAATTATATTGTTTTACACAAACATGCAGTTAAAAAAAAATCCAATTAGTTTTGGTAAAAACATGCACTCGCTTTTCCATATTAATTGAAATATATTGTAAACGGCACATATAGGGCCCATGTTTCCTTTATACATATTATTGAGAACATTACATATTCTATTCTAATACATAAAATCACTTACAAAAGCTAACACGTATTCTAATATCATATATAAGTCCTATAAACAAATAAATATTGAGGCTATTTATTAAGAAATGAAATTTAATGTTTATTATTTATTAGGAAATAAAAAATAATAATAATATTAATAATAATAATAATGATGATGATGATGATGATGATGACGGTTATTAATAATATTATTTAGTAGGATATTGTTTATTTATTTTTAATTTTTTTGAAAAGTCTACTTTTACAATTTGACACATGAATAACTGCAAAAATGTTCTAAAAAATGTTCTCCATTAATGTTCTGTAAAAATACTTTGAAAGCAAATTACACCTAAGAGTGATGACTTTAATGTGTTTTTTTTTTTTAATCATTCCAAGTTTAAATATTAGAACGTTCTAAAGTAATAGAGCATAGGGGGGATAACTGGGAATAGAACACAGCCAGAAACTATGTTTCTAACTACAGCTCCAGAGGTGCAGTCGCAAGCATATAAGTTTGCGATGCAGTTTGCGAATGTTCGTTGGATCAATCGATTTGGGAAACACCAAATTAATGAACTATGTTTCTAACAACAGAACTTTCAATTTATCTTAATTTCTATAGCGCTTTTACAATGTAGATTGTGTCAAAGCAGCTTCACATAGAAGATTAAAGTAAATTAAACAGTTATAGTAAATTGAACAGTTAAAACAGTGTCAGTTCAGTTTTCAGTGTTGAAGTTCAGTTTAGTTCAGTTCAGTGTGGTTTAATATTCACTCCTGAGAGTTCAAACACTGAAGAGCAAATGCATTGATGCGCAGCTCCACAGGTCCCGAACCATGCAAGCCAGTGGCGACAACGGCGAGGAAAAAACTTCACCAATTGGCGAAATGAAGAATTAAAAAACCTTAAGAGAAACCAGGTTCAGTTGGGCAAATTTTTTAATTTATACGATATTTAATAGGGAGCCAATGCAATGATGAAAGAACTGGAGTAATATGATTAGATTTCTTTGTTTTAGAAAGCACTCTAGCGGCTGCATTTTGAACTAGCTGTTCAAGTTTGTTAATAAGGCCAGCAGGGCAACCACCTAGTAACCCATTACAATGATCTAATCGAGAGGTCATGAAAGCATGAATAAGCTTTTCCACATCAGACATTAATAGCATATGTCGAAGTTTGGCAACATTTTTAAGATGAAAAAATGCAGTTTTATAGATGCTTGAACTTGCGACCTTAGTTGACTTACGATGGTTTTCGGAAATGCACCTCTGATTTATTCCTTCATGGCATAGATTTAACAAGTTACTGAAAATATTCCTGAGATTTTGGTCCATATTTACATGATAGCATCACACAGTTACTGCAGCTTTCTTAGCTCCACAAAGGTGCTCTATTGGATCTGTTGAGGTCTGTTGACTTTGGAGGCCATTTGAGTACCGTGAACTCATTGTCATTTTCAAGAAACCAGTCTGAGATGATTCATGCTTTATGACATGGTGCATTTCCTGGCGGAAGTAGCCATCAGAAGATGGGTACACTGTGGTCATAAAGGGATGGACATGGTCAGCAACAATACTCAGGTAGCCTGTGGTGTTGACATGATGCTCAATTGGTACTAATGGGTCCAAAGTGTACCAAGAAAATATCCCTCACACCATTACACCACCACCACCACCAGCCTGAACCGTTGATACAAGGCAGGATGGATCAATGCTTTCATGTTGTTGATGTCAAAAAGTGACACCAGGTGTGGTCTTCTGCTGCTGTAGCCTATCCGCCTCAAGGTTGGACGTGTTGTGCATTCGAAGATGCTCTTCTGCATACCTCAGTTGTAACGAGTGGTTATTTGAGCTACTGTTGCCTTTCTATCAGCTGGAACAAGTCTGTCCATTCTCATGTGACATCATGGCATCATCAAGGCATTTGCACCCACAGAACTGCCGCTCACTGGATATTTCTTCTTTTTCGGACTATTTTCTTTAAACCCTAGAGATGGTTGTGTGTGAAAATCCCAGTAGATCAGCAGTTTCTGAAATACTCAGACCAGCCTGTCTGGCACCAACAACCATGCCACGTTCAAAATCACTTTTCTTCCCCATTCTGATGCTTGATTTGAACTGCAGCAGATTGTCTTGACCATGTGATTGGCTGATTACAAATTTGCGTTAACAAACAGTTGGACAGGTGTACCAATTAAAGTGGCCGGTGAGTGTATATACCAATATACTACATCTATATCTATATCTATATAGTTCTTCACAAAGGAAACAGTACAGTGAGCAAATAATTGAGAGTTGAGCATTTTTGGGTGAATTAAGCATTTTGGATAAACTAGATCATTTAGCAATTTTAGCAGGAGCCCATTAGGGTAAAATGCATCAAAAGAACAACACAAAATGGCGTAATATACAAGATGTACAAAGAGCCGAAAAGGATGTCTAAGGACTGTCCCCATTTTAGATACACTAAGCAAACGCGAGTCTCTGTGGGAAAGAAGAGGGGGCTAATAACACTGATTATACCAGTAATTTCCCTTCAATCATTCCTCATCCCATCACAGACACACATCTGCTTTTACTGTTTGATTACAGAGAAAGCAGGAAGAAACAGCAGGAGTTTCAGAGGGAAACAGGGGATGAAGAGAGAGAAAGAAGGAGCTTGGAAAACACGAAGCAGATGAACAAAGGGCTAAAGGCGAAATTAAAACGAGAGCCGAGGTAATGTTGTCCATCACTCTCCTCTTTATGAAATGAGACAAGATGAAACAAGATGAGACTTAAGTGAGTGGTGTGTCGTCAGATGTGGATTGGCTCCGCTTCTGGGCTCTTTTGGGGGGTGTGAAGAAATGAGTTTTTTTTTTTTTCTTGGTCGAAGTTGGAGAGTGTGCGCCACTGCCTCCGTCTGCTCATGACACACGTTAAACTCTTCAATACGAGCTTTACAAAGAGAATCTTTTCACCGAGGGGAAAAGCACTTTTACTTTGCTAACTTATTCTATTAGAGTCAGACAGGCAGGCAGAGAGCGAGAGAATGAGAGAGAGTGAGAACGTATTTTCCTCTGTAGAGCTTTTGAGGTGATGGATTATCCTGTCAATGAAGATATTTATGGAGGGTGTGTGACAGTGAAACCAATTGTTTATTTGCAACATTTCACTTCTGACATGCCATCTTTTTAACTGCCAGACAAATCTCTTACTTAAACCTACTCAGCACTCTTTCTCCCTAACACACAGTACACACACACTACTGCTTAGCACAATGATTCATACAGTAAGCAGATATTTATCTTACATTTTATAGCTTAAGCAGTTTATGGGGCACAACACAGCAGGATAGTTTTGTTTTGTTAGACCTGAAAACTGAAATTACACGACAAGTTTCTTAAGTAAATCAACATATTAACCTTCAATTAGAGGGCTGTGTTAATATTAGCATTAGTTATTCACTCAAAAAATGATGTTTGCTGTTTGTTCAAACTACTTATTTAAAATGAGCTGAAACACCATCCTTGATGGGTTTTTTTTAGAACAACTTAATTGTGTTATGCTCAATCCACATAACTATGTAAAAACTAATAAGTTAACTTAATTCCTCCTTCCTTTAACACAATCTACTTTGTAAAATCGCTATAGAAATAAAGATGAATTGAATTGAACCCAACATTTCTTACAGTGTTCAGTTAAAGGGTGTTGTACATTTAAACAAGTAAATTAAGTTTACTAATGTTCAAATTAATTTGTTTGTTTAAATCCAGCCCAAATAAATTGCTTACAACCACTTACCTTAAACAAATTCAGTAAATCCAAGGAATCATTTTTGATAATTTTTTTTAGTGTATTAAACAACAACTTATCTTTTCAAACTCAAATTTCCCATGTCACAAAACAGATTTCTTGGTAAAACTTTATAATAACTAAACACTGTGAATCATTTATTAAGCATTAGCATATACGTAATACATTATTTGTTAAGCATTATCTCTACATTAATAGACTTTAGTAAACAGTTTATAACTGCAGCTACAAATGTTGTATTCTTGACTTATAATCACATTTATAATGTGCTTAATAATTGTGTTTTCATAATTTATGACTGATTTATTTTTCACTACTATATTAAGTATTTGGGTAACACTTTATAATAACTACACCCTATCAATCATTTACTAAGCATTAGCATCTAGTGAATTCTTTATCTGTTAATCATTAACTCCACATTAATAAGCGTTAGTAAGCAGTTTATAAATGCAGCTACAAATAATCTATTCTTGACTTACAACCACATTTATAATGTGCTTAATACTTGTACTTTCATACTTTGTTAGTGATTTACCTTTCATTACTAAATTAAGAATTGCATTATTTACAAACCAGTTGTATTTAAGAGTAGTTGATGGTTTTTAAGATAATTCAGAATGAGTTAGTAAATGATTATTAAACTATTGAAATCAACGTTTCTATATATTATTATTCAGGCATATAGTAATAGTTAATTTGTATGTTATTAAATGCTTTTTTTCCCCTCAACTTCATGCAGTTTTGTGACCTAATCTAAAGTGAGGACTGTTTATGCTTTATAAATCCCTTATAAATGACAATTAAAGGCTCAGTATGAACAATAATCATTGCAATCTTCAATCTAAAAAGTAAAATTACCGTAAAGTTTAAACATTGCTGAATAACAGTGTCAAAATACGACATAAAATTTGATAAAACAACAACAATATAACAATATAATAAGATGCAATGTTTAAACTGTACAGTAATTTTATTTTAGATAAGGTTGCAAAGAATATATATTTTTTTTAATACAGTTTGATTTGTGTATCTTAAAACGAATAGAAATGAATAATGTCGTTTGTGTTCTTTTTTCCTGTTTAGAATTTAACTGAGCCTTTAATTGTCATTTATAAGGGATTTATAAAGCATAAATAGTCCTCACTTTAGATTAGGTCACAAAACTGGATGAAATTGAGTTAATAAAGCATTTATTAACATACAAATTAACTATTACTAAATGCCTGAATAATAAAATTTATAAATGCTAATTTTAATAGTTTAATAATCATTTACTAACTCATTCTGAATGATATTAAAAAAAACACCAACTATGCTTAAATAACTGGTTTGTAAATAATGCAATGCTTAATTTAGTAATGAAAAATAAATCATTAACAAAGTATGAAAGTACAAGTATTAAGCACATTATAAATGTGGTTGTAAGTCAAGAATAGAGCATTTGTAGCTGCAGATATAAACTGCTTACTAACGCTTGTTAATGTAGAGTTAATGATTAACAGATAATGAATTCACTATATGCTAATCATTAATAAATGGTTCATATTGTGTAGTTATTATAAAGTGTTACCAGTATGGGTATTTTAAAATAGTTGATGGTTTTTAAGATCATTCGGAATGAGTTAGTAAATGATAAATAAACTATTTAAATCAACGTTTGTATATCTAATTATTCAGGCATATAGTAATGCTTACTATATATGTTAATAAATGCTTTATTAACACAACTTCATCCAGTTTTGTGACCTAATCTAAAGTGAGGACTGTTTATGCTTTGTAAATGCCATATGAATGACACTTAAAGGCTCAGTATCAAATGAACAATACATCTTTGCAATCCTATCTAAAAAGTAAAATTAGCGTAGTTTAAACATTGCCAAATAACAGGAGTGTCAAAATACACCATAAAATTAAATTAAACAACAATAATTTAACACTATACTTGTAATGTGATGCAACATTTCAATGTTATTTAGCAATGTCTAAACTGTACAGTAATGTTATTTTAGATAAGGTTGCAAATATTTATTTTTCATTTGATACAGTTTCATTTGTGTATCTTCAGATAAATAAAAATTAATACATTTGTTTATTTTCTGTTTTTCCTGTTTAGAATTTAAGTGAGCTATTAATTGTCATTTATAAGGGATTTATTAAGCATAAATAGTCCTCACCTTAGATTAGGTCACAAAACTGAATGAAGTTGAGTTAATAAAGCATTTATTAACATACAAATTAACTATTAAATATGCCTGAATAATAAGATATGTAAATGTTAAATTGAATAGTTTATTAATCATTTTTTATGCAATCTGAATGATCTTTAAAAAAAATCCAACTATTCTAAAATAACTGTTTTATAAATAATGCAATATTTAATTTAATAATGAAAAATGAATCCTTAACAAAAAACAATTATTAAGCACATTATATGTAGAGTTAATGCTTAACAGATAATGAATTCACTATTTGCTAATGCTAAATAAATGGTTGATAGTGTGTAGTGATTATAAAGTGTTACCCCGATTTCTTTCATTTTAGAAATACTGTTAAGCTAAAAGTAACATGGGTAACTCTTAAGTAACAACTCACACCATTTACTACTAGCTTATTACCTGCCTATTATTGAGATATTAACTGTTTATTAACACTTACATCCCTAATCCTACCCAAAACTAAACCCATCCACTTCGTTACTATTATTAAGCAGCTAATTATTTGTTTATTGAGCTAAATGTCTTAACGGTTTGTTCATAGAGAGAATTGCCAATTGTTTCTGGACGCAGCCTTGATGATGCAAGCTGAGACTAAATATCTCAGTGATGCAATATCAGCAGCCGATTCGAATGTTATCACTCGATTGAATGGATGTTATCAGTGGCTATCAGCTGATAGATATGGGCCAGTAGGGGCCTTCTGTGCCTACTGGTAGGTTCAGAAAGCTGTTATCATCCATTTACATGGCTAATCAGCTATAGATCACATAAAGCTGTAGCTGGAGAATTATTAATATTAGTGGTAACATTTTATACACTATGAATCATTTATTTAGCATTTGCAATCATTAAACTCATTATACATGTGCTTTTAAGCCAAGAATACAGCATTTGTACATGTATTTATAATACATTTATACTAACGTAATGTAGTTAATACTTAACAGATAATGAATTAACTATTTGCTAATGCTTAATAAATGAATCATAGTGTGTAGTTATTATAACGTGTTACCCTCATTATTTATTAAATTTCCCATTAATTGTATTTTATTAGGGTCTACATCTACCTCAACTCTAAACCCAATCATCACAGTAATGTAAAAACAGATCTGGATCTGGAGTCTTTTCTATTAGTATCGCTGATTAACCATGTGGATAGATGATAACAGCCTTCTGAGCCTACCAGTAGGTGCAGAAGGCCCCTACTAACCAATATCTATCAACATAACGCTCATTCAATGGAGTGATAGCATTCAAAGCGGGTGATATCAGACACAATGCTTTCAATGGAGCTAGTGACTTCACTGTGAGGGGTAGGGTTAAGGGTGGGTTTAGGTGAGTGCATTAAAAAGCATTAGATGCAGCTCAGATTGCACTGCACCAGGCCTGCATCCAGATCCCTCGCAGAATTGACATGCTATCGCTCTCAGATTGTGTTTGTAAATTGCTCTTGATATTTTACACTTTTTAATGCATGCCTTTTTATAGAATTCCTAAATAACTTCATGTTGGCTATCTTTTGTCTACTATCAAAATGATAATATTAGGGTTCTTGTGTACATTGGTGTATATTACATATATATAGATTGTATAATAATGTTGGTATGTTCATTAGAGTTTACACACTCAAGACTGTTAATCCATTCTGACCATATGCAAATGTACCACAAGAAGCTTTTCCTGATTAGACATAGCACAGTATCATTAGTCAGAACAACTTTCACTTAATTCACATTGCTGCATAGTCAAACTGACATCAAATATGCACACCTTTTCTTTCTTTATTATTTATTTTTTACATAACTGAATAGCATATCTGATTGAAAACATGTATAATTACAGAAGATCTCTTTCTGCATGATATTGCATCATGAAATCATGTTGCATTTTCATATCAACCAGTACAACATAAACCATAATGAGTTTTAATACAGTTACAAAATAACAGATTTTACTGCTTGAGTTTGAGTGGAAGGTATTCTTTGAGTCTGCTTTCCGCCCACAGTATTGATTACTTTTCATTTAAAAGTGAATCACTATAGAAATTATCATTTAAAATAGACACAGTTCAATATCAGTTAAAACAAACATATTTTCAAATTGGTGTCAATAACTGAGGTCTACAGAAGAGGCTCAGAGGAATTGCAAAACCACATTGCATTCTAATCTTACATGAATAAAAAAAAAGCAGTTTATTAATTCAGAAAGCCATGGAAAGCAATATCTATGTTAATATCTCTAGATTAATTTAAGATGAGACACATGGCTGTCTTGGCTTTCAGAAAGTGTATTTTTTATCTGATGTAAAACAAACATTCAAAATATACATTTATACTTTTCTTTTTATCGCACTTCAATTGGATTCTTCAAAAGGTTCTATCTGACATTTTTGTCAAAATTTTGTTATTAAATGACAACTTATTTACATTATGTGATGTTTTTTTACAAGTTGTTTACATTTTAAGACGTTTTAAAAAGCAAATATTCTTTTATCTACAAAGTCCAACTCTAGCTTGGCTCTATAGACCATTTTGAGGGATGTAAACAAAAGCAATGGTCTCAATGTATTTCCTGTTTTACATTTTTAATTTCTATAGCTTCCGACAATCCAAAAAGATATATATATAGTCAGTGAAACATTTTTCAGTGTTTATTAAATTTTGTTAAACAACTCATTTGCTCATTGTCTGTTTTCTTTTTGATATTAAGTATTTTTCAATTTGATATTAAGCCTTGAAGAGCAAATAATTAATTTAATTCATGGGGTCTTAATTACAACAATAAATATTAGCATATTCATTTACATAAAATTAGCATCTGCACTGGAAAAAAATATGTAGCACAGCCTTGTATGCTTGATTTGAACAAGAAAAATATTCATCTTAAAACATTTAATAAATGTTTATTTAATAAAAGTAACTTTTTTGAACATCAACATATTGTTACAACACCAATTTTTTTTTTTTTTATTAAATTAATGAGCAGACTGATTGTATTTCTTGAAAAGTAATGCTTCGATTAATGATCTGCCAGATAGAACGTTATCATTCCAAGCGGTAAATGACGTTTTAGAATTAGAACCTTCTATCTGCATTTGCCCTGTTTGTTTTTCACCCCAATTTGCAAATTTAAGATAAGTTTGATAATTCACATTTAGGGCTCTATTTTAACGGTCTAGGCGCAAAGTCTGAAGCACAGAGCGCAAAAACATTAAGGGCGTGTTCGAATCCACTTTTGCTATTTTAAGGACGGCAAAATACACTCTGCGCTGCTGCATGGCCTAACAGGGTTTAGCTTATTCTCTTAATGAGTTATAGGTGTGTTTTGAGAATAAACCAATCAGAGTCTCATTGCTCCAAGGCACATTTGCTATTGACATGGCGGACTTTGTAAGTGGAAAAACTAAACATTTTAAACAATTAAGAAAACAGTTAAACAGCATCTGCAGTGTGAGGATAATGAGCCTCCTCCATTCAGCCTTTACTTTCACTTTCTTTCTTTCTTTCGTGGATAAGGAAACAGTGTTGTACGCTCTCCACTGAAGACATTCATTAGCCTACATATTTAATTTTGTTTGTTAAGAGCAAAGATTTGTTTCAAAACTATTTCTAAATTCAGTTCTAATTTCCAGCAAACTAATAAATGAGCAATAATAAAAAAAAAAAATAAAAAAAAACTGAGTTATATCCAAAGACACGTCCTATGCTCCATATGGTCTAAAACCTGACAGGTGGACAAATCTAAGCTTGTTTTTAATAAAACAAATATAAATATCCATATACTAAATAATACTGCTAATAATAATAACATTATACAAAAGCAAGTTGTCGTGAATAAACAGAAAAAAGCCCCTGAGGTGAAGAAGGCATGGAGGCAGTGGTTTTTATATTTATGTAGAAAATAATAATTTTTGGAACATTTTAATCCTATAATTCTTTTTCATTTGTAAAGATATTTCTGTATTGCTCTACATCCTGCGTGTTTTAAGCAATGTTTAAGTGAGGCGCACAGGACTTTAGACCTGCTCTCAGCTGGTCTATTGAACAGTCTATTTTAGCTCCTCAAAATAGCAACGTGCCAACAATGCGCCTTAACACACCTCTTTTCCAGACCAGAACACCCATGAGTCTACAAAGTGGCGAAAATGGATTTGCTATTTAAACAACGTGGTGGAAAACAGGAAAATTAGGGTTGCGTTAGTGTGAAACCAGCAACACGTTGTGGAAACACGTCTTGCTCCTTATTGCGCCGGGTGTATGATAGGTCCCTAAGAGTACATTTAGTGTCTCTGTCATGTTAATGTATGAAAGAGAACTGTTACACACATATTGTTTGGTATATGGAAATCAAAAACTTTAAAGCTCAATATCTCAAAGTCATTCAGAACGTAGATAGAACCTTATAATTTCAAGATTTGTGTCTGTATATTTCAATAAACATTATTAAAAGCAGTTTTTTCAAAATGAGTTTTTTTATCCTGCACTGAGCCATAAATGTCCACTTTAGCAGCTCTTAAATACAACAAACTAATTTATTCAAATCTGTATTTTGAACGTTTTTATAAAGAGATTTATTCATATTTATTTGAATTTTATTCTACCAAACAATTTGAAAAAGTGAATAAATAAAACACACTACCTGACAAAATTTGTCACCTATCCAAGTTTTAGGAAAAACAAATAATAATTTGACTTATAGTTGATCACTTGGTATCACAAGTGACTTATATAAAAGGCAAAGGCCTCTAGATTACGCTGTAACACTTTATAATAACTACACACTATGAACCATTAATTAAGCATTAGCAATTAGTGAATTCATTATTTGTTAAGCATTAACTCTACATTAATAGATGTTAGTAAACAGTTTATAACTGCAGCTACACATGCCGTATTCTTGACTTACAACCACATTTATAATGTGCTTAATAATTGTACTTTCATACTTTGTTAATGATTTATTTTTCATTGCTAAATTAAGTATTGCATTATTTACAAACTAGTTATTTAAGCATAGTTGGTTGTTTTTTAAGATCATTCAGAATGAGTTAGTAAATGATTAATAAACTATTAAAATTAACATTTATTTAGTTCTTATTATTCAGGCATATAGTAATAGTTAATTTGTATGTTAATAAATGCTTTATTAACTCAATTTCATCAAATTGTATGACCTAATCTAAAGTGAGAATTATTTATACTTTATAAATCCCTTATAAATGACAATTAAAGGCTCAGTTAAATTCTAAACAGGAAAAAAGAACATAAACGACATTATTCATTCCTATTCGTTTGAAGATACACAAATAAAACTGTATCAAATGAAAAATAAATCTTTGCGACCTTATCTAAAATAACATTACTGTGCAGTTTAAACATTACATCTTATTATATTGTTAAATTATTATATTTTTGTTTCATCCAATTTTATGTCGTATTTTGACACTCCTGTTATTCAGCAACGTTTAAACTTTACGGTAATTTTACTTTTTTGATAAGATTGCAAAGATTACTGTTCTTTTGATACTGAGCCTTTAAGTGTTATTTATAAGGGATTTATAAAGCATTAACTGTCCTTGCTTTAGATTAGGTCACAAAACTGCATGAAGTTGAGTTAATAAAGCGTTTGTTAACATACATAGTAACCATTACTATATGCCTGGATAATAAGATATATAAATGTTGATTTCAATAGTTTATTAATCATTTACAAACTCATTCTGAATGATCTTAAAAACCATCGACTACTCTTAAATACAAACGGTTAGTAAATAGTTCAATAATTTAGTAATGAAAAATAAATTATTAACAAAGTATGAAAGTACAATTATCAAGCACATTATAAATGTAGTTATAAGTCAAGAATATGGCATTTGTAGCTGCAGTTATAAACTGCTTACTAAAGCTTATTAATGTAGAATTAATGCTTAACAAATTATGAATTCACTAGATGCTAATGCTTAGTAAATGATTCCTAGTGTGTAGTTATTATAAAGTGTTACTGATTACGCTTATTTTACCAAGAAAATATATGATCATGCCTTGATTTTTAATTAAGACAGTAAGGTCTGACTTTGCTTAGACAAAAGTCTTGTCACTTAACAGAAATAATGTACACTACAGAATATAATGTTAATATTGTGTATGACTCCCATGAGCTAGGTTGACCACATACAGTATAGATCTCTGCAGTGACTCAAATAACTTAAATTAATAAAGTCATCTGGAATGGCAAAGAAAGAGTTCTTGCAGGACTCTCAGAGTTCATCAAGATTCTTTGGATTCATCTTCAATGCCTCCTTCATCTTACACCAGACATGTTTAATAATGTTCATGACTGGTGACTGGGCTGGCCAATCCTAGAGCATCTTGACCTCCTTTGCTTTCAGCAACTTTGATGTGGAGGCTGAAGTACAGTATGAGAAGGAGTGTTATCCTGCTAAAGAATTTGCTCTCTCTGCTGGTTTGTAATGTAATGGGCAGCACAAATGTCTTGATACCTTAGGCTGTTGATGTTGCCATCCACTCTGCAGATCTCTCGCACGCCCTTATACTGAATGTAACTCCAAACCATGATTTTTTTCTTCACCAAACTTGACTGATTTCTCTGAGAATCTTGAAACCATGTGGGTTCCAATAGGTCCCCTGCAGTATTTGTGATGACTGGGATGCAGTTCAACAGATGATTCATCAATAAAATCCACCTTCTGCCACTTTTCCAAATCATCAACTAGAAGTCAAGTTATTATTTGTTGCTCTTACAACTGAGGTCGCCAACAAGATTTTTGTCAGGAAGTGTATTAATTTTTAATCTCAAATTCATTCAGTGTTTAAAATGTTTGGGATATAAATATATACACCTATTATATTTAACATCTTAGAAAACTTGTTTAAAAAAACTAAACAAAAATCTAAATATGTGCAATCCTTAATGTTATGCGTAAACTGGGGAATGGAGATAACTACTCGTTTCGTATTGCTTTTCTTTTCTCCACTCTACTCGCCTGCGGTGTCTGGCCTTATATATTGTGCAGATATTTTGTGCGGGAAAGTATCAGTATGAGGAATGATCAAGCTCAGTTTCTGAGAATGCTAACTTTTATAGCCCGTGTAATAAATGCGTTCAGACATGATCTCCGTTCTTCAGGAAGCATCACTGGTCATGATCTGACAGGAGCCCGATTTTCCACCGAAGCATGTTTATAATCGGACAGGCTGACATGCGTTTTGACGTTTATCTAGGTTTTATCACGCTGTGTTAGATCTACAGCCAAGACAAAAAGATGGCCCAGCAGAAACAGTATATAATCTGGCTCAAAGGGATTACTGCACAAATATCTTATACCCTCCCAAGAAAAAAAATCACATCCCAGGAGATCAAAACTAGTAGACCACACACACACACACACACACACACACACACACACACACACACACACACACACACACACACACACACACACACAGAGAGAGACCAGCCCAAAAGTGTTATATTAAATTTGGTCTTTGCTGTTGTGGTTTGATTTATGGGATGCGAGTCATAGGTTGCAATGGGAAAGTGTTTGAATATCAAGGGGACCAAAAGCTCTTGTGCAGCTCTGGGAATCATAGAGCCATGCAGTGAACCAGAAACTCTCCCTCTCTCTGTGTGTGTGTGCGCGTGTGTGTCTACTACCTGCACAGTGTTGATCCAAGCTGAGAGCATTTCATATTGTGGCCAGCTTTCATGATATTAGTATTTCTTCCAGTTCATTGAAGTCAGAAAAAGGTTTTTGCTGAAGCTGAACACAACATACTCTATTTTATCATCACCTCTGTTCTCAATATTTTTTATTCACTCTCTCTGACTTAAATAATATC
Source organism: Danio kyathit (assembly GCA_903798195.1). NCBI lineage: Eukaryota > Metazoa > Chordata > Actinopteri > Cypriniformes > Danionidae > Danio > Danio kyathit. The sequence goes on along the minus strand of LR812531.1, from coordinate 17,945,765 downwards.
AGACTGTGTTTTTATTAGTAGTGCTATGATACTGTATATCTACATCATATAGAATACATCATAGGGTCATCACAGTGATGATCATCATATCTTAAAATTAATAGTATGCATGGGATACAAAAACCTAATACACAGAATGTTAGTGTATGAGTTTGAGTTGAATCTTTCGAATGCTGCTTGTGTTGTGATCCGAAAATCAGAATAAAAAATGCACTCATACATTTTGAAATGATTATTATGATATTATTTTTTATCAAATTATGTTTATTATATATATACAAATTATGTTACATTATTACACAAATTATGTTAATTATAGTATATTATATCATTTATATACTGGAAAACCTGTTAACTCAAACTGTTTGAGGAAACCGATTGCAGCAAACCCTTTAAGTTTTGAAACAAAATAGTTTGAGTATTGTAAACTTATACATGTATATTGAGTAATATACACACGTATTATTTGTGTTGATGTGGTCAAATATTTAGAGTAGTAGTAATTTAAACATTTTAAGTTCAGTTAACAAATCAGTTAATAGAACAAATTAGGTCCAAACAACAATAGAAGAATTACCAACCTACTGTATGTCACATGGGTTTCCGGTTGCAAAAAGAGACCGGTTGCAAAAAGAGACCGGTTGCAATAGCAAACATGTCATGTTGTGTGGTACAGTAGGATGCCAAATTCAAATTCAAGTCCAAAAATAGAAAACTTAACTTTTACCGTACAACACACTGCTTTTAATGCCAACCGCAGACGTCTTTGGCTAAAAGGGAGCTGGAGTGACGACCTAATTAAAAATGCTCAACTCTGCAGTTTTCATTTCATATCAGGTAAGTTCACGCTCTGCTGCATCATACACATTGCTCGTTTTTGATTGCAGCAATGATTTCAGCAAAAACAGTTAAATATGGTTAATTAAACTGCTAGGAATTAAATGTAAAAATGTAAGTTCATATACCCTGCTGTACAGGTGCAGTTTGCTGTCAGAATGCAGTTTTTCTTGTTGATGATTACCCAGGCCTTGTCTAGTTCTGTCTTCTTCTCCTTGACTTTGGCTAGGCAAAACCTCGTTTTTTAGCACTACAAAGTTTTGAATCTGGTAATCATGGAACATTATTTCTTGCACATGCCCACACAGAACAAAATTGTTGGCATCCAAAGACTTGTAGGCCTTTAACTTCTCTCTTGTAAAATCACTTGCAGTTTCAATGAGATAGTTGTATATTTCGGGCTGGATGCTTGGCCATTTCGTCTTATCCAATATCACATGGACCTGTCAAACAAACGCTGCTCACTTTAACGTTAATTTTGCTGAATAACAAATGCTTATCACTGGGTGACAAGCTGTTATAATACGCTGAAAGCATTATGTCAATAATATATATAATATGTAATCAATATAATTTATTTCTAAGACAACAACAAACTCTGTACCGCATCGGATGTCATTCCCCTGCTGTACATGCTAGTGCTCCCGGATTTTTTCTGCAACTTCGCTGTGCGCGCATTCTCAATGTTTACAAACATGTTAATTCATCTACATAGCTTCTCAAATGGTGTGGTATTGCTTCTAGCATTAGAGTTAACACACACAAAAAATACATATTAATTTATAACTCATTAGATTTGAGTTTTACATAATATAATCAGTTTATTAGTTACCATACTCCTTTCAATGAAGTCAAAGTAACATTTTTTTTATTATAAGTTAAACTAACTTATTTAATTTAGTGATTTTCACTATTAGGTTTTGCAGTGTATTATACATGTACAGTCCCTGAGTACGTCCAGGTAAAGATTCCATTAGAAACTCGTCGGCATCAGCATCATCAGCATATTTCACAGGCATTACTGTGGGGGGCAAATATAAATCCAGACTGTTGATGCACATGACAAAATGTAGAGGAGACAGAAATTATTGTATAACTTATAATTTATAGTGTTTGATGTTTTTTAATTATTGTTTTTACTTTGTTTGTTTATAAAGTTATGTATTAATATTATATTAGTATTAGTTATTATGTTTGACACATTTCAGGGAACTGTGCTGCAATACCCTGACCTGTCAAATTTGAAATAAACTAAACTAAACTATTTAAAGTCGGGTTGTCAGTAAGATTTTATAATGCATTAATATCCTCACAGAAATTGCATTTGTTTGATCAAAGGTGAAGTAAAATATGACAATTGTGAGATACTGATACAATTTAAATTGACCTATTATTCATGTAAATACATTTAAAATGGAACTTATCTGTGTGATTATAAAAGCTGAATTTCCTAAACTTATTTAAAATTCAGTGTCATGTAATTCTTTAGAAATTTGTTTTAAATGTTGAAAACAGATGTTGATCTTTCTCAGGATTTTATTTTTTATTTTTTATACATTTTTTACTTTTGATCATCTCAATGTGTCTTTTGCTAATAAAAGTGTAAATTATTAAGTAAAAATATATATAATATGTATGCAGTTGTTTTTATTTTGTGCAATAATGTGTCCAAATCTGCCTTTTCTGATTTGAGACACAGATTTTAGTGCCTGGTAGAAATGAGTGGAAACTATGAGCCTTATTTATTAAAAATGTATAAGCACAGCTTTGATCTGCGATTTGATAAAACAATAAATCCCAAGAAGCCATGCAGTAATTTTTTTTTTATTTATCTAAGGGGCGTTGTTAGAAATTTAAAAGCCCCCCAACTCTCAACCTTAGCTGTTGTAATTCAAAGCTACACATGCATTTTTCAGCATTTTGTAACCAAACAGCTTCAGTGTGTTGTACTACACTGTAAATAATATAGTTTTCTGTATTTTGTGATTCTTATTTTTTCCTCATTTATTTATACTATATGAATTACATTATAGGTCCTTGATCTTTCTTCCAACAACTTTTAACCTTGAAACTTTTAACCTTGTTCGAAAAAGTGATTTTTATTAAAACCTTTATGAGTTTAAAGTGATATATTTTCTGGGTTGGTGTTGTATTTTATGGTACAAAAACCTGGTAACAAACTGCCAGTACTTTTCTGTTATTTTACTTATTTCTCAATATATTATTTCTTATGCATTATATTATTTCAAACTACTAAAATATCAATAAAAGTCACTTTGTTAAACTGCAAAGTTAAACTTTCAACATCATAGGTTGACAAAAAAGAGATCAACATCCCATAATGCAATTCACAAGTAAACAGAAAACACTTTGACAATCACAAAATACAGAAACTGTTACTTACAGTTATTTCCTACTGCTTACACACGTTTTCAAAACAGTGTCACCTTTTTAAAACTCTATGCACAATTCTCAAAACTGCACACACAAAATGCAAAATGCCTCACATCTATTTTAAAATGTAACACTGCATTCAAATGGCAAACGCTTCTTTCATAATATAACACTTTTGGATAAAGCATGTAAACACGGTTCTAATTATAAAGTTCTTTGCTCTTTCATAGGCTTATCTTAATTTCAATACAATGTTCTACAGTGAAAATAATCTGCTGAGATGAGGAACAGGCACACCAATGCAATGAAGAAACAGAAAATATTTATCAGGCCAAACATTACTGGTATATACAGTAGCATACCACAAAACTGTATGTAAAAATGTAAAGAACACATGTAAAGCAAAAGTATGTTCTTTAGAATACAGTAAAGAACGCAATTGTGTGTGAGGGGTCTTGTAGTGAAAAGCGTCCGTTGCCTGCAGAAGCGTCATGCAGGCTTAGGGTTGGCCATCATAATTTCCAGCACCAGGTTGAGAAGAATTCCTCCATTCTTTTTAGAGAAATTTTGAAAAGGTGAATATGCGTTAGATATAAAACTACAAATTGTGAATAGGGTGGCAAACATTTATTTTTATTTTTGGCCCAGAACAACCTGGTGTCCTGTCACTTTGGACACATTTATAGGCCTGTATATATATATATATATATATATATATATATATATATATATATATATATATATATATATATATATATATATATATATATATATATATATATATATATATATATATATATATATATATATATATATATATATATATATGAATAAGTGTTGCATTTTGATTGGTTGGGTTTGGAAAAGGAAAGCAAGTAGCTTCCTGTTAAATTTGTTTGTTTTAGGTAGAGCATTGTGTGTAGTCTTTTATATAAAAGTGTTTTATGCAATTGAAAACAAGGACAAGGCTGAGAAATAGCTTCTGGTTTAAGAGATTTGCTGTGTAGTTTTGCATTTTGAGTGAGAGGTTTCAGAAAACATGTGACATGAAAAAATTTTGTGTGTAAGAAGTTGGAAAAAACTGTAATATACTGTATATTTTGTACTGTGTAGTTTCTTAGATTTCAACCATAGCTTTATGTTTTGATTAGATTTTTTATTTTTATTTTGGCTGTGAATAACTAAAAACATTCAGCATGATGATACGAAACTCTAAATGGTAAAAACCTGAGAACACACATTAGCCAATCAAAATCAAGCATTCAATAATATGTTAAAACATATAAAAAAAACGATCATTAAATAATGTCTTATGATAAACCAGTGATGTCCAATCCTGCTTTTAAAAGAACACTGTCCTGCAGACTTTGACTCCATGCACCCATGATTAATAACTCATACGATACAGCTAAGATTTAAACATTGACCGGTGCTCTTTTAAATGTTAATGACATTAATTAGAAGGCAGTTAAAAGGCGGTTATCTGTAACCATTCAGCTGCACCAATTTAAAGATCATTTGCTATTTATATCTGGAAGAGGAACATACAGAGTGCATGTTTTGTGTGTGTGTGTGTGTGTGTGTGTGTGTGTGTGTGTGTGTGTGTGTGTGTGTGTGTGTGTGTGTGTGTGTCTAGCATGTTATTTTCTCTGAATCACACATACACGCATTTGAGAGAGGATTTTAGGTTAAGGGTTACATGGTTTCTATGCAACATTTGATAAATAAGGCCCCAGAACTGGTCAGTAGAAAGGCAGCTTCTAGGAATGTAAATAACTATTAAGTATACATTTGCTTGTGTGCAGAGTACACATGCAGAATTAAAATGTATGTGTTTACCACTTTCATTTCTTTAAGAATTATTGATAAAAAGAGAAACACTATCACATAAACATGAGCAGGAAAACATTCGATATTTAGTGGAACACAAGGTTAATATTCAGAGAAAGTGGGCCCTTTGATAGAAAAATAGAGTATGAGTGTGGTTATATTTGAGGACAAAGCTGCCTATAGTTAGGAAAATGTACAGGCTCACTGGAAAATATCTTGGTAACACTTTCTATGAAGCTCATACTTATAATGATTTACTCTGTTTACCTTATACTGTAATGAGTTGCAGCTAGATTTATAAAAGTGTTAATAATACTTACTAGTGATGCATTTCATTTTTCAATCCACATGTTCGTAACACATTATACATGATTTTTAAGTAATATTTAGTCAGTCATTATTGTATTGATTGTAGTCCTGATCTAATATATACTATAATAACAGTTTTTATAATTAAGCTTAACACATGGAAATGTGAATTAACCTAAATATGAAATGCCAACCTTAATAAAATTATAGAACAACTAAACAATGTTATGTGTTAGACCAGATAAAAATAGCTCTTTAAGGTAACAGTTGCAAGTTACCACTATTTTTACATGGTTTTATTTTTATTATTTATTTATTTTTAATAATTATTACTACATTAGTACACGTAAAATTGTTATTTATACATATAATAAAATGTTAATATAATGAAATGTTGTTTTCCTTTCTAATGTTAAACAGCTTGAATTTGGAAATAGGCTATACAGTCCACATTTAATTGAATTAATTAGGATCTCTGTTTAAAAAAATATATTAATCTCATTAGGTTTATTTTTGTCACAAACTGTGATGAAACAAAACATAAGGCAACTTCTTCAATTCAGCATACTATCATCTCAAAAACATTGCAAGAATTAGATGCTTTGCTTCCATTGAAGACTTGTTCATGCTTTTATCACCAGCAGGGTGGATTACTGTAATGTAACTCCTCACTGGCCTTCCCAAAAAGACAGTCAGACAGTTCTAGCTCATCCAGAACGCTGCTGTCAGGATCCTGACCAGAACCAGAAAATCAGAGCACATCACCTGTCTTCAGGTCTTTACACTGGCTCCCATTTACATTCAGTATAGATGTTAAAGTATTATTACTTGTCTATAAAATACTAAATGGCCTAGAACCTCAATACATTACAGATATGCTCACTGAATACAAACCTAACAGGTCACTCAAATCTCTAGGGTCAAATAAATTACAAATTCAAAGAGTTCAGTCAAAGCAGGGTGAATCAGCCTTCAGCTATTACGCCCCCCGCTGCTGGAATCAGCTTCCATAAATGTTCAGATGTGCTCCAACAAGTGCTCCAAATCAAGACGTAAAACACATCTGTTTAGCTGTGCATTTACTGAATGAAAACTGTGCTACGTCCCACTGATCGCACTATTATGTCTTTATTTTCTTTTTTATTCTTTTATAGCCAGTTTACACATTTTAATCTGTTTTTAATCATTTTTATTCTTTGTTGTTGTTTTTTTCTTATACTTGTCTCTTTTATTCCTGTTTCTGTAAAGCACTTTGAATTACCATTGTGTATGAAATGTGCTATATAAATAAACTTGCCTTCTTTTTTATTGCAGCATAAAATATCACCACAGACACATATTTTTCTTGAGCTCAGGTTAGGGTTAAGCAAAAGTATTCATCTTTATGTAAAAACCATAAATATCTATTCATAAGCTTGGCTTTGTGTACATGTGTTTTTCTGAGAGGACAGGAGATTGAGGATTAAACAGGCCCAAGAGCTAAGGAAGATCACTTGGCTTCACATCAGTGGCCACTTAGACATACTTATGTTCCTCAAGAAACACACACACACACACACTGCTCAAACATGCTGAAATGCAGATGTTTGCTTCTGGCAAACACACTGATCAGTACAATCGCTGATCTAAAATGTGCTCGGAGTTTAAACTGTGATTTCCATGCCCAGGGGGAAACTCTTTAAAGCAGCACTTGAACTCGAACGACCGGGGTAAAATCATTGCCAATTAAGACCCCTCATTTCAGTGGCGTTCCTTCACCTCCATGTCCCAGTTTAATCTGTTCACCTCAACTCCTCCGCTGATCTTCTTCTACTGGTGGGGGGTGAGACTGAAGTTTGTGTGCCCAAGTTTGAAGCTATTGAAAGGGAACTGCATTATTAATATCGGTGTGGCAGAAAGCTTGGCAGGCCGCTGAGGGCACTGTGAGAGTATAGAGGGGTGGGTTTTTTGCCCTCTTTCATCTCCCCATATATATATATCTTTCATTCCCACACTGGCTTTGTCCCTTTCTTTCTCTCTCTTTCTCTCTCTCTCTCTTTGTCCCGATTGTTCTTTCAACCTTTTTCATTCCTCCTGTCATGCACTAACTCACCTTCTCTTTGAAACTCTGCTCAGTTTGCACACGTGCAGAAGAGTTACAGTCATGCTAAGGAAAGACTGAACAATATGATCTTGTATTATTTACGTACAGTATTTATTTATTTACTGCTATATGCAAAATAATTTATTTAGCAAGGGCTTTTATTTAGCAGAGACACACTTGTTGTATTCATCATCTAATATTTGTAAAAGTGTATTCATCAAATACCCTGAAAAAAATCCAATACTAAATAATGTAGGTTGTTTTTTAATCATGTGGTTCAGGTGACGTGCAAAATTCAGATGGAGGGCATGAAGAAAAAGACTGAATGGGAGATATAGAGCAAAGTCTCTATTTTTGTGGTTTGTACCATATTTCAAAGGAGATATAAATAGAAAATTACCACATATGTTGGGCATGTGTCATGATCCAAGAAATGATCGCTGGTGAACTACAATCTCATCCATGAACTACAAATCCCTGCATGCCGTCACCATTCTCCACTGATCACATGCACAGCTGACTCTTGTTATTATTGATTATCCTAACTATTTATACACCCTACACACATCAGTCTGCAATGAGTCTTTGTTGTTTCCTGTCACATATATTTCCTGTCACTGTATTTTTGCTTTAGTTTAGTTGTTTGTTTTGTTTGTACTTTTGGATTGATGCATTGTTTATAAACTTATGACTATGATTTTGGATTGTCCTGTGTGATTCTTGATTTTTTTCTGTTTTTGTCCATGATTATCTGCACGAATACTACCTTTAATATAATATTATTAAGCTGCACTCAGATACTAGCTCTTTAATCTTCTCCTTGCCAAGACCCAAACGTGAAAGCATGATCCTTACATAATGAAAAGGGCCGAGTTTTCTACTAAACTAAAATATATCTGCCTGTCATCCAGGTGGTATATACTGTTACTATTACGTTACATGAAAAAAATACTATAGTAAATACTATTGTGTTTGGAAGCATACTATAGATAATTAGTAAGATCATTAATACTATAATTACTTGAATTAAACTGTTGAAGTAATTGTTTTTATTGTTGCTGTGGTACGACACAACTGTTTAATAAACAATTTATTCAATAGGCTTCAGTTTTCCATATTATAATTATACACCATCACAATGCACCACAGTTTACAGTTTATAGTTTACACTTATTATAGCTTTTTTCCCGAGCAGATATCTTCCAGACATCGCGAAGTAACATACAAAAGATTGGACGCATACTCTACATTATTATTTATTTATTTTTGTAAGGGGAAAAGTACTCCACAATAATAATCGTCTAGTTTTGTCCAAGCGGCAACCTCTCGCACTCCCTCGTGAAGCCAATACAAAAGTAACTGAAACTGCAATTCATTGGCTCGCCTTTGGGGGCTGGCTCCAGGAAGTCCAGATGTTCACTGACTGCAATGCTAAATTGGACAATTTTACAGCTGATAAAAACATGGTTTTGGTGCATAAATCGTCCTGGTTATGTCCGTAACGGAGACACGTGTCTTAACCAGACATATGGGAGTGCATCAGATGACCTCTTACTCTGAAGAGTAAGAAAACAGGTCAATGGATGCCAAATGAATTGGCGAAGCTCAGCTCCACAGCTGATACTGATTAGTCATTAGCGTCTATATCAGTGCCCACTGTGGATTGAGCCTCTAGAATTTGCAAGCTGAAGAGCCGATCACTCAGCTAACAGCTGGAGACTCAGGTGCTGTGGCGGATCGTGGGTTACGGACGTAAGCAGGACGTTCCCCTTCATAAGGGAACTCCAACGTGTGTCTTAAGCAGACTAATGGGAGTGTATGGAAAACGCCACAGCAGCTAAGCCCGTCACGCTCCTGATGTGCAGTTTGCCAAGCGTAGCGTGAGTGCACAAACATCACCAAAATCGCAACCTTCCAACATCCCCTAAGCCCCAAAAAATTACCATTACATGGGAATAATAATAGAATTTAGATTGGGGTCATAATGTGCTTTTACTTAGCTAATATAGTCTAGGGTTTTTTTAGAAATACGACAGTACGTTGGGAAAGCGTGCAAGTCCCCGAAGGGGGAGGACACTGCGGAGACGATAAACTATAAAATGGACCAGCCTCTGCTTTGATACAGCACTTCCCTTCTGCTGATCATAACGGAAAGAGCTGCTTAAAGGGTCACGAAACACCAAAACACATTTTTTGAGCTGTTGACAGTCATATATGTGTCCCATGCTGCTATAAACACTATTAGGACACATATATTGCACTAAAATTGAAAATTGGTTGTTTTTGTGTTATTTTGAGAAAAATTTTTCTTCCGGTTTGAAACAAATTTTTGAAGCTACGTCATGGCCATGAGATACTTGCGTGTAAATCCAGAGTGGTGAGTGGCTGTCTGTACCTGTGAGTACAACATGACGTATCTGAGGGTGCGGCATTAATTCATGAGAAAGACTTTGTTCAAACCAATCATTGCACTCTGTTGTGTATGACGTGCAACTTCATTAATATGCATGATAGCTTCGAAGACTGTTTAACTCTTACAGTGTTCAGACGGCAGAGAGACGCCACATTTTGTTGCCAAAACAAGTGAAAGAACAAGAATTTGGAGGCACGGTCGTCGGTGTTGCATTTATTATCGCGCTGTGTTTATTATTGTGCTGCAACGAAGGTTTTGTTTTCATTTTCCCTCTATGAGAGAGCTGCTGGAATCACGTGTGGATTATAGTGCACGCGACACGCGACAGAAACATTTGTAAGGAACCTTTTTTTACCCGAGAACTTTTCGCATCTGGAAATGATAAAATCCGGATTTGCCGCTCGTCTCCTTTTAAAAAAAGACACAGTTCCAGTGTGATTGTCTGTCTACAGATTCGGTTAGTGTGTGTGAGAGCAGTGCCTTTTGTTTAACCCAGATGGCAAGTTAGTTTGTATCGTAAGCAGAGCTCTTTCAGTTTTTAAACACATACCTCAGTAAAAATTATTTAGTTACTCAGTTTACAGTACATTAATATCACTGCAATATTATAGTACAATATTATAGACTGAAAGATCCGCTGTAAATGCAGCTCTCCGAGCGTAAACATGTTAACTCAATCAAATTATTCCCGTTGTGCAGGATTTATGCCGCATTTTGTGACAGGATAGTCTATACACACGGCTTTCTGACGCTACTTACCGAGTGCATTAGTTACAGAGTAATGCAGAGGATTTTTTTCTCCCATTCGCCGTGCGGTATCAAACATATAATTAAAACTCCACTCTACAGCAGTTCCTTCGTTTGTCTCGGGCGATATGCAGGAAATATTCTTAAATAAAAAGTTAAAGTGCCAAACTGCAGTTAAAGTCGACAAATTAATAATTTGGCAAATAATTAGATTACTGATGTCCGTGTAAACACAGTCACTGTCTTTTTCCCCTGCGTCTGTGTTTGTTTTGCCTGTAAAATCAGCACGTGCCCAAATGGAAACTCCATTCTTTGCAAGTCCTTCCCTCTTTCCCTCCCCCGACACTCCCACACTCCCAGAGCTGGACACGCCCACTTTCCTGACTTTTTTCAAACTAGAGGTGTGAAAACACCCTGCTGAGACAGGGGGTTTCATGGCCCTTTAAAGACGTATGCTCTACGTGTCACTAAGCGCAGTGTGCGAACATAGCAATGAAAGGGCTGAGTCTGCCTCCTCCGCAGACAGCGCTTGCGGGCTCACTACCTAATATTAAAAAGGGGTGGTAGGAACCTGGCACAAGCTGAACCTGGATCTCAGGTAAACATGAGAGTAGGCCAGTCCGAATTCCTGGCACGATTTGCTGACTGAAAATGTCTCCGGAATCCTAACCCTCCTGAATGATACCAACGCAATCAGCAAAGATGCCTTCATGGACAGAAACTTATAGATACTGAATCAAGTAGCTCAACGGCCCTAACCATAACAGCTAGGCTAGAGAGATCCCACGAGGGCAAAAGAGGGGGGCGAGAATAGAATTAACCATCCCGTGCCACGCACCTCTGAGGAACTGGCTGATGAGGTTAGGCTTTCCCAGCGTACTACCATCCGCCGCCCCACAGAGAGCGGGGATGCCAGCACGCCAAACTTCAGTGTGGAGGGTGACAGCCCTGCTATCCTGACTGAACAAAACACAACACTAATCAAGGAGGCGCAACAAGCAAGACCCGCTCCTCGTCTCCCCGACCTTGCACAGAGTCTGTGCATGCAGGCTCCCTGGGAAAAAATGCATATTGCATAATCCCGGGGCCAGCTGACAGCCAGCGCATTCGTGCAGAGCAGGGAAAGCAGCTAGCGAAGGGCCGCTCAGGAGAAGCAGCAGGCTGACCTGGGCTTCTCTGAAGCAAGTCCATAACAGCTGGACCGTGCCAGGGTGGAGTCTCCATTCTCTCGGAACGTAACTGTCGTGAGAGCGTGTAAGCTGGCACAGAGAGCTCATATGGGATATGAACGGCGAGCAGCTGTAAAGTCGCATGACTTCAGAGGAGAAGATTGCGAGCGATTTCGCAGCCTTGCTGTCTGTCCTAACCAAAACGCATTTCCACTCCCGTACCAGTAGGGACCGCGGGGAGAGAGAAACACTGCCAGCAACTCCAGGCAATTGAAATGCCAACGCAACAGAAGTCCGGTTTACGAACTTGCAGCTGCAAGCTTGATACACCAGCCCGTACTGGAAACATCTGTCAGAATGACAACATGACTGAACACTTGTTCTAAGGGCACCGAGGCCCATAGAAGGCAAGGTCCATCCTCGGACTGAAGGTGCGGCGACACAGTGTGCTGATGGACACACGGTGCGTCTCCGCACGCCATGCCTATCTGGGGACCTGATTGCGAAGCCAGCCCTGAAGTGGTCTCATATGAACAATTGAGCGACGTGATAGCGGCTACAAATGTCATATGCCCCAGGAGCCTCTGAAAAACAGTGAGACCACTGTAACTGCTGAATTAATTGGACAGGGCAGTGCTAGCCCAGCTCGCTAAGAGCACACCATGATGGAGAGCGAGTCCAGCTCCAACCCGAGATGAGAGAAGCTCTGCCCGGAGGAGAGCTTGCTCATTCTCGGTTTACCTGAAACCCCAACAGGCCGAGGTGCCAGAGCAGCAGGTTCCTGTGCATAATCGACTAGTTCAGAGACCTGAAAAATAAATAAACCAGTCAATAAAAAAATCATAAAATGCCAATGTGCGTGCGCCGAAGAGGCACAGGGCATCCTCCATGTATGGAAACAGGGAGAGCCCGAAGGGCAGGACCATTACTGCCATGCTCAGCCCCCGTCGCACACCAAAAAAAATCCAGGTATAAGGAGGGAGAGAGTGAGACATGGAATGAGGTCCTTCAGGTCTATAGCTGCAACCAATCCTACGGACAGACGCACTGGGGATACACTTTTGCATGAGCATCTTGATCGGCATCCTGAACAGATGACAGATCAAAACGTGCAGATAGGGTTGGTATAATCAGAATAAAGAGTCTGAATAAGCAGCATCACCAGAACGGTCGCTGGCGTACTCGCAGAGGAGCAGCTTCAGGATGGGGAGTGCTCACCCCGGGAAGTGGAGCATTCTGAGAAAGAGCTGAAAATAAGCCCTCATTTACACTAATACGTTTTAGATTTAAAACGTCATTTTAGAATGAAAACAATCCGCGTCCACACTGACATTTCCCCCAGCGTTTCTGAACAACTCTCTGTCTATACTAAACTGCTAAAAACTCACATCATGTGACTACACACACACTCTGCATGCACTGCAGCGATGAGAGCTGTGCATGTCGGACTGTTCATCAAGGATCTACCGCTGGATCTAATCTCACTATATTTGTTAAACGTGATATTTAATTCATCTTGTTGTCTATATCTAACGACATATTTCTCGACTTTGGTCTGTTGAATCTATTACTTGTTCTAAGGTAACGTGTTTTGGCTGAGCACAAAGATAAGTTAATATATTCATTTATGTAACCACGTACACCGATTCTGCAAATTTGACTGATTGTTTGCATTTATTTCCTATATTGTATTTTATGTCCTATATTGAACTTATTTATGTTATACTTTTATAATGGTCATTATTGATTTTTAAAAATGATATTCAGCCTAAGAGAGGGTATGTGTTGTATGTTTTAATGAAAATGAAAGGAAGCATATAAATATTTAGCTACATGACGCCTCAACATTTTTGGTGTCTGTTAAGTTGTTAGCATCAAAATGAAAATAGGCAGTTCCTTATATCATGTCTTCATTTTATTGTTAAGAAAGAGAAACAATGTAGACAGGTTGATGTGAATGAGGTTATAAAGCACACTATTCCCTTTGAAGATTTACACGACCTGTCCTCGGAAGTTTGTTTCACATATCAAACTTGCGAAGTCTGAACTTACAATGCAAGACTGAACTGTGTGTAGGCTACTTAATATTGAGGGAAAAGCCCTAATCAGATATGCAAATGTCTGCAGCCCTGCCTCCATTTTCAGATGTCTCCGTTTTCCCCCATCCACACTAACATAGAGCAGCAGTGTTTTAAAAGGAAAATGGCTTCTTCAGCATTTTCAAAACACTCTTTTTGGGGCTCGAAAACTTCGGTGTAGTCTGGACGGATGGCGTAACCGTAGTACTGCTCTCGGCGCGTTCACTAGTCAGTGGAATGTGCTGTGATGGCACAGCATTTTGGAGCCGCAGGAAGAGCGCTCGCGAGGAACAGCCAGCGCAGACAGGTCCAGCGGGGAGAGCAGTTTTCCGAACACACCAAGAGATGACCTGCTCCATCGCGCATGACTGATCTTTCACCACAGAGGATTCCTGAGTAAAGTCTCTGACAATGTCGGCAAGAAGGCCTGCCTGGGATATGGGCACACTAAGAAAGCATACTTTGTCTGCACGGCACATATCTGCCAGGGTAAGCCAAGGGTGACATTTCCAGACCACTGTGTGGCCATCGTCCTCCACAGGGCACGAGCGGCCAACTTGAAGGTCATGAGAGCATAGTTGACCACCGTGCGGTGCTTACACATAAGCCTGGAGAAGAACTGCCCCTGTGCAGCACAGCCAGGTGGCCAACTGTGAAGCTGAGCTCTGCCAATTCATTTGGCATTTATTGGCCCGTTTTCTTACTCTTTAGAGTGATAGGTCGTCTGATGCACTCCCATATGTCTGGTTAAGACACACGTTAGAGTTCCCATATAAAGGGGAACTAATATTACACTTTATGACAACTGTGAGGGGGTGAATTATTTTATAACTCATCCGTTTTCTTTTTATAAAGTTATATTGAGTCTTCATAATTAAGGGCATGGCCACTTGAGTCTCGCTGGTTAGTTACGTCACCTCAGCTGATTCCAGCTGATTAGCCGCTGAACTCTGCATATACATCATCTTTTTGTTTTGTTTTATGTGGCTTTATAACAAAACAAGTATCAGATAATATATGCTCTGTGCACTTAATTGTGCAAGTTCCAATGAGCACAGTGGCCTTCATCATCCGTAAGTGGAAGATGTTTGAAACCATCAGGACTCTTCCTAGAGCTGGCCGGCCATCTAAGCCGAGTAATCGGGGGAGAACGGCCTTAGTCAGGTAGGTGATCAATAACCCAATAGTCACTCTGTCTGAGCTCCAGCGTTCTTCTGTGGAGAGAGGACATCTGTAGGACTCTCAGACCATAAGAAACAAAATTCTCTGGTCTGATGAGACTAAAATTGAACGTGAATGCCCGGCGTTATGTTTGGAGAAAACCAGGCACCGTTCATCACCGTACTATATCCCTTTTTTCAGCAGAAGGAAGTGGAAGACTAGTCAGGATAGAGGGAAAGATGAATGCAGCAATGTACAGAGACATCCTGAATGAAAACTGATCCAACAGTCGCTTCCCATCCAACCTGATAGAGATTTAGAGGTACTGCAAAGAGAATGGGCAAAAATTTCCAAAGACAGGTGTGCAAAGCTTGTGGCATAATATTCAAAAAGACTTGAGGCTGTAATTGCTGCAAAAGGTGCATCAACAAAGGATTGAGCAAAGGCTGTGAATACTTATGTACATGTGATTTTTCAAGTTTTTTATTTTTAATAAATTTGCAACAATTTCAAAAAATATTTTTTTCACATTGTCATTATGGGTTATTGTGTGTAGAATTTTGAGAAAATAAATTAATTTAATCCATTTTGGAATAAGGCTGTAACATAAAAAAATTGGAAAAAGTGAAGCATTATGAATACTTTCCGAATGCACTGTACACTATTCTCCTGGATTTTGTATAAGTTGTAGTGTTTGTATCTGATTTTTATTGAACACATTAACATACAGTATTTACACACTTAGTTAGGCCTGTATATAATCTGTATTAGTGCTGTCAATCGTATTATCACGTGCAAAAAAGTTTGTACTCATGGATGTATTGAAGAAATGTTTATTACATGCCACCTTCTGTTTTTCAGCCAGTTTCTTGCATTTCTCCCCTTTATAAGCAAAAACTATAGAGTCAATCTAGGGCCATATATACTTGCAGCATAAAATAAAGTTTTGCAAACAAAAAGTAAAGTATTGAGCAAAAAATAAAAAATAAAGAAAAAAAAATAAATATTGCAAATCTCAAAAAATCACAAAGGGAAAATTGAGTTTCAAGAAAAAAGAAGGAATTTTACAAACAAAAATAAAGAACAGCAAATAAAAATCAAGCAGTGCAAAAGTTTACGTTTTTTATGTTGCAAGTATATATTTGGAAGTCTATAAAAGCTGTTCAGCAATTCTTATTTTGGCCAATTTAAAGATTTATAAACAACAAATAACAGAAACCTTTTGATGTTCTGATAGCAACTCCTACACTTTCAGAAAAAAATGGTACAATGTTGTACCAAAGAAGGTACCTTGTCACTGGGGCAGTACTTTTTTATGGAACAAATTGTACCTTAAGACAAAAAAACTAATTTGTCCAATTGCAGTTTGTATCTTTAAGGATATGATTTGTACCATGGGAAACCAAAATGTACCTTTGTTTTTTAAAACCGGCAGATACAATATTGTACATATTGTACAATATTGTATAAATCTGATCCATGAAGGTAATACTACAGTGACAAGACACTTTGTACCTTAACAGTGTCAAATGTGTTCCTTCAAGGACAATTAAAAGGCATTATGCTATATCCAAAATGTGTCCATTTATTTTAAGCAAATATAAAACATCAAATAATTTTTTAAACAATGTTTTTTAAAAAAAGTTTTTTTTGTGTAAATGCACCTTTTCCATTTTCAATAAAGTATAAAAACAACTTTAACATAAGTCAAAACCGTGGCGCCTGCAGCCGTACGGCTGTTCACACTGTGCGAACTTATCATGAGAGGGCAGGAATCAATGCCGCTTTTTATTTTAACGCCACTTTTAATTATTTATTTATTTATTACATAATTTAAATTGATTATTAAACAGTATACAGTACAATATATTGACAAAGCAACAAATTATGACAACAAATAAAGGTGTGCGTTTGTGTGTTTTAAAGCATGTATGTAGTTGCATAGTGGAAGATGGGTAAAGAAATTTATTGGCTTTAGTTTTGCTGGTGGTTTTTCTGCACACTAACAATTACAATTTAGATAGCTATTGTTTAAAACAAGGTTCAAAATGAGTAAATGCTTTTTAAAACACATAAACTTAATTGAGACATTTGCCTCTTTTATCAGACAGATCAGATCCAGCTGCTGCGCAGCCTTCTTACATGGAATGGAACAATTCAAGGTGTTTTAAACAATTTCATCTGACAGACTGGCATAAATAAGCATACATCTTCATTCTCACAACGAGTTTCTGAGTTTGCTCACCCTTCCAACAGAGTGTGTTCCACCGAGGTAATGTGGGAACATGTTCAGTGCTGTTGCGAATATTGTAAACACTTGTCCTGCTTATTCAAATTATTTGAATAAATTAATTAAATTGTAATTGATTGCAACATGGAAAACAGTTTAATATAGGCTTCTCTGAAACTGAATATTTCACTTTAATTTTATTTAGACTAGATTATTATTTTATTTGACAATCCAGTTCATGATTTGGCATTGTTGAAGCATAATGGATTTGTTTTGAAGCACTTCACCTCAAATGTTATTCGTTCATCTATTTTATTTAAAAGATAACTGACCAAGAAAAAATATTTATACAAAGAGAAACAAACTATACAAACAAACGAATAACAAACTATGTACAAAATTCGTTTTAAAAAGATATTTTTTCCAAGAAAAATATATGAATTATATTTTAGTTTGAGCCTGTCCACTACTCAACTGTGCGGGTGGATGATTTTGGATCAGTGGAAAGTAAGGATTTAATTATTGCTTTACTAAATGTTTCACAATCTTCTGTCATATATTTGCTAATTTTTTAATATGTCATAATGTTAAAGATTAGGCTACGTCTTGAGCGTCTGATTTTTCCTTGGTGCTGATGTGCTTTTATTACATGTAGATTTCAATGAAATAATACAATTAAAAGGGAAACAAATTATGTCATAACAAATGCCCTTAAATAATGAAGCCTTTGACAGTAAGCATCGTGTCCAGGCTTGCTGGATTTGTGCGTACTTAGGAATAAAATCTGCAGGCGCCTCTGAGTCAAAAAATCTAATTTTTGCGTAAACATTTCACAACACTTTCACAAAAATGTTACAAAAATCCATTCCTCCATGTACAATATAAAACATTTTTCTTCAATTTTACACAAAACTTACATACTTAATTTTAAAATAGAAATAGAATTATGCAAAAGTATTGTGAATGAGATTGCACAATGTTTGATTAGTTTTACAATGGTAAATGTCTGCAATGAACACTTTGCATATGCAGGACTTTTGCCAGCTCACTGCGAAGTGGAAAGCAAATGCTAAAAGGTGCGGATATCAATAATGTAACTGTATTTATCAGAAAATGCTTACCAAATGTTTATTACAATTGTCCTTAAATGTTTAGTTTACAATACCTTAATTTTTGTTTTATCAGTTGTTTTGTATCATAGAACTTAATATTAATGTTTATGAATTTCTTTAAGCATATAAATGATGATTAATGTTTTAATATGGAAATTATTTATAAAATCACTTTGCCTTTCCAGTAATATTATTTTCATAGATATTGTAATAAAGAAGTTGTTCAACACTTATGTACCTTTATATGAGAACAATTGTGTACCTCCATTGCAATTGTACCATAAAAGGTACAGAACAATATCATGAGAGGTCTATTCTGTACTATATAAGGTACACTTTACAAGGTGCAAAACTGTTCCTTAAGGAACATTATTTGTACCACCGTGTACCTTTTTTCTGAGAGTGTACGTAGAAGAATCACTTCCTGCCCTCATCTGAATTTCATTGCGTCATCAATGACATCATATGAAAACAACCTATTGTACACCTATTTTTAATCAATTGACAGCCCTAATATATCTATATACTATATATATATATATATAATATATTTATATAATATATTATATATATATTAGGGCTGTCAATTAATTAAAAAATTAACTAATCAACCTTTTTTTGTGATTAATCATTAATCACGATAAGCCATATTTATTACAGAAATAAAAACACAGGCTATAAGTGTCATTTGAATTTCAAAACATCAATGCCAATAACAAACAAAAATTATTTCCATGTTGGATTCTAAGTGGACTACAAAAAAAAAAAATCGAAAATACAGGCATTGCAAATATGGAAAATAATATAATAATAATAATAATAATAATAATAATAATAATAATAATAATAAGTATTGAATACAAACTATTGTACTCATTGTAAAGTTGTATTGAGTTGAGAACATTAATTATAAAGTAGAAACAATTTAGCTTAGTCCTTAGCCAGTTGCTAAGACAGTCCAATCTATTGACATTATCGGGGACAATGTGGCCAAGGGGCACATCAAAGGCACGGACCAAAGACTATAGACTTACAGGGACTTTGGTCACACCAGTTCTAAAATTTAAATCTAAACAGCTTTGAGGGATACGGACAACGCAAAGACTATAGAATACATATAGAATGCCTTAAAAGAGCTTTGGACACCTTCAGCCAGTGTCAGCGCGTTTGCTCTTGTTGCTAGGAAACGACACATGCACACATATACACACCACACACACACACACACACACACACACAAAGAGAGAAAACGTGCGCAGTACAGCGCACTCCCTTCAGATATACAGTATCAACACGCACGATCGCGTTCATTTCAAATTTGCTTAAACTAAACGCTCTAAAGTATGGTTGAATTTGTACAAGCAAAGATTCTGACACAGCAACGTGAAGCAGACGCTTACAAAAGTTGCGTGTAGGGGGAAACACGTTAAACCTAATGAAGCATTGAGGGTGCATGGAATCAGCTTAAAGGCCAGAGGAAATGGGCTGTCTTTGATAGCTTGTGACATCATCTGGCACTTTCACTGAGTACATTTACATGGACAACAATACCTCCAATTTTATGATTAAGATAATACTCTGAGTAAGAGTCTACCCATATAAGCAGTGATTTTTGATTCCCTTAAAGGACCACCCGAGTCACGAAATGCGGAGGTTTTTCTCTCCATTCGCCATATGGTATCAATTCCATTAATACAGCACTTTTCCAGCAGTCCTTACTTCATATTTTCATCCAATAATTGTCACGAGGCATGAACAATATGTTGCTGAATGAAAGTGAACTGCTGAACGGCAGTTAAAGTCTAAAGATTAATTGCATGAAACTCTGGAGGAAACGCTGGATAGTCTGGTGATGCGACATTAATTGTTTTAATACTGAAACTTTCCTTCTAAAAGCGCTTCCTTGGTCTATCCATATTTCTTTGCACGTTAAACACACGCAGGGCCGGAGCAAGCTGAACTAGCGCTCTAGGTGAACGGCAATCACACCGTCCTCAACCTGAAGTGAAAAATAAAGTGACCGGTTCACGGATGAAATGAAGACTGGAAGGAAGGGGGTGGGTGTCACGGATGAAAGTGAGGACCAGGGGGTTCGTAGACGCCACCCTCACTATTCTGCCGCCAAAGGCAGCCATCTAGGTCACCTCTACGGACGCGCCAGCCCTGAACACACGTCGGCTACAACAGGAAATAAAAAAAAAACTGCAACTGCGTTAAATGTGTAAAAAAAATAGAAGGCTGCGATGGAACGTAAGATACTTCAATTTAGACTTCATCCTACTCACCCCAACCAAATTACTTAAATTGAGAAAATGCAGTTAAGAATGTATTTACATGAAATTACAATGAACATACACTGCACCTCAAGGTTTAACTAATGCAAACTCTGAAAAAAAAAGCACTAACTGATTCCTTAGTTCTGTTTCAGCATGCCCATTTCTGTGCCCGTAAACAACGGCATGTACATTTGGCATTAGTTTTGAAGTAGAAAATGCTGTTTACTGACTCGTCTGTGAATACGCTTACTAAAAGTAGCCATCATGCGTTTCGGGACTCCTGATAGTTAAAGGAGATTGTAAACTGTGGTCTCCAATGACCCTCTCTGTGTATTGACTTGCATTTCTCTGCCTCTCTCTCTCCCTCTCTCCCTCTCTCTCTCTTCTCAGCATTCCTCACTTCATGCGATGTTTCGGTGTGCACTTGAGATAGAACATGGCGGTTAATTATCTCTGATTGGCTGGAGACTTGAGTACCTGCCATGGTGATGAACGCTTGGTTGGCTGAGTGGTCTCTCTCGTTTCCCACACTTACAAGACTGGACTCTATCATAAACCCTGACAAACCTTTTCCATTAGACAGTCTAGGACAAACATGGCCACAAATATAGCAGAGGCGTTTAGACACACAGAGGTCAGATATGAAAAATCTATCAATTGATTGTGTATTTGTTGACAGAATTGATGATACGTAGACAGTCAATACCTCCTGATCCTATTATACCCATCATGCAGCTATGAGCTTATATTGAGGTTAACTAAAACAAACCTAGAGATAAGAGAGCTTTTACATTGCATATTAGCCACATCTAAGGTACAAAAATAATATGCTGGAAACATCTCACGCACGCACACACAGACGGGTATTTGTTGTTTCACCGCAGGCAGAATCTAAAACGTGTACTGACAGCAGCAGCTACTGTGCAGCAGTTCATCCTAGTGAAGATGTTCAAGAAGCAAATTTTGCTTGGTCAACTGCTTTGAGCGCCGTTTTAACTTTTAAGAACTCCGGCCTTTCATTTAATCTCATTTATGTCATGGTCAAAATGTCAAAGTGTTTACTGATGGTTTCAAATGTAAATCCCCAGCACTAACATGCTGTAAACATGCTGGTGCACATCAAACACTTTATTTTTTAAATGACTATCATTTATTCCTGAAAAGGGGCAAAAGATATTTCAGAACTAAAATGGCTAAATAAGGTAGGAGTCTCTTTATGATCCCCTTTAGACATTCTGTTTACTGAATGTAACTTTGCAACTTTGTGTCAGACTGTAGTCGTTTGAATAAGTAGACTTAAAATCTGCTTTAATGTCTGCTTAAAATATGTATATGTATTTATATTTCATTAGAGCTTTACTAAATCCTAACTTTTCCATTCAGGAATAAAAGAGAAGGTGAGAAGTGAAAGCAGGAAAGTAGCAGGATTGACAGTCACCGTGTTCCATTTGGAAGAGCTCATCCCTGTGCCCTAAACCCTTTGAAGAGTTTACCCTCCGGAGCTTCAAAGGGATTGGGGCATAGGCAGTAGTTATTCCGAATGAAATTCTGTGTGTGACATTGAACAACTTTTCGTGCGCAAAGGATCATGGGAGCCCAAAGTGTCTATCAGTTGTACCCTTCAAAATCCTTCATTCCGAAGGCCCCTTCGAAGTTGCCAGTTTTGAGCACTTTAGTTTGGAATGACATGTTTTCACTTCGAAGTGTCACTTTGGAGGGCAATATATACTATTTGGAATGCACAGTCAAAAATTTAAATGGTAAGACACACACACACACACACACACACACACACACACACACACACACACACACACACACACACACACATGCGTGATTTATTTTTAAGTGATTTATTTAATTCTACAAATGAAATATGCATAATACTAGACACTTTCCAAAGAGACTCATTTTACACTTGCACAGATGACAAAAAACATCAGGATAAACATATGCTGCCCAACATCTACTCACTGAGGCATGGACTCTACAAGACCCCCAGATGTATCTTGTGGCATCTGGCACTAACATGTTACCAGATCTTTCAAGTAATGTAGACACCAAGGTGGATCTGCCCTTGATCAAAGCTGATCCCAAGGATACTCAATTTACCCTTCATGGCAGTTTGATCCAGCCATTCATAACGCCAATTTCCGGTGGTCTTATCACTGCCTACCTTGTAGTTTGACAGGCATCAAAGTAGAGTAACATTGGTGATTAACATCAAAAATTGTGAAAATGTTTTTGTATAGGATTTACAATGCAGACAGCATATTCGCAAAAAGGCTAGGAAACGTACACTAGGTTTCTTATCTGAAACCTAGAGAAAGGAAGTAAACGGATATGTTTGTGTGGACTAATCACCATCAACTGGCAGTCACCACTGCTGAACATACAGTTTGAAAAGCAAGGACTCGAGACCAATAAACTGATCAATTCTGTTATTGAACCGGCACAGCCCACAAAACTTCATACTTTATAGCCTGGAGACCCAGAAAAAAATGTGATTTATGCTTTACTGTCTCTTATAATATGCCACACATGTAAATGAAAATGGGACTCATTAGACCAGGCAACCTTCTTCCAATTCTTACATGCCCACTGTAGGTAGGTACTTTTGACTTTGCATGGGCAGGGGTCATCATTGTCAACTTGTTGGTCTGCAGCAATGCAGTACCATGCAAAGCAGAATAGGATGCACTACATGTCATATCACAAATAAATTCATACCATGCTGACCAGAAGCAACCCACCCACACCTTGTCATTTCAGAAATACTCTGCACCCAATGTCTTGACAACAATGGGCTATATGCACACAGACCTTTAATTTTCAGCCAGGCAGCCCAAGGGCCTCCGGTGAACTGTCTTTCAATTACAAAATTGTCATGTTTAAGAGCTGATTTCTTCACTGCCTGATTGATATATAATATGACGTGGGTCTCAGATCGAACAAGAAGCACTGCATTAAATTCAACCATGCCCCCCCCCCCCCCCCCCCCCCCCCAAAAATTGTCTTTAAAATATGACAGTTGATTTTACACCAGTATTTTCAACGGAATTTTTGCGCTAGTCTGATGCTACTAACGGCGCTAGTTGTTGCAATGCTCTTTCGTCTCATTTTACGCTTGAACTACTAAATGAATGCTTAAGTCTGTTTAACTGAATGTATTATAATTACATTACAACATGGATGCTGTAAAAAAAGTCACATTTAGCTTACACTGGAAGTTCATTGTTGGCTTTAAAACTCTAGCTGTGCATAAAGACCATTGGCCTCCTCAGACATTTATTCCTCCCCATTTCTTCAGCATTCAACATGATTGATTACAAGAACCGATTATTTGTTCAGCATCTAATCTATCCAGACCATAATAAGTGAACTTGTAAGGCTGGACGCACATCACAAGATAATTGGGCTGCCTTTGAGACGCTTTCTGTCCCACTAAATGTCCCAATTATCTAAGTCGTTCTAAAGATAACCTTATCAGATTTTAAGTGACTGAATGTGTTAGGAAAAACATCTCATGTGCTCTGATCATGAAATGTAACCATTCAACATGTTAAATATATACAATGAGAAATCCCGATGTGAACCCCAAGGTTTATGAGCTGGAGATTATTATTGAAAACGCAACAATATCCAATCAAAAAGATAGCAAAAGACAGAAGCTTAACAAACACAGTCATGATGCAGCTCAAAGTCAAATAGATTGGACAGCAGAGATGGAGTATCAGCTTGTCATATAATGTAATGTAATGTGTATTTCTATAGAGCATTTATTGTGTATAGCCATACACCCAAAGCACTTCACAATCATGAGGGGGGTCTCTCCACGCCACCACCAGTGTGCAGCATCCACTTGGATGATGCGACCGCAACCCCAGGACAATGGCGCCAGTGCGCTCACCACACACTAGCTATTGGTGGAGTGAAGAGACAGTGATAGAGCCAATTCGAGGCTGATTGAGGGACTTTGGCCAGAACACTGGGGTTACACCCATACTCTTTTTGAGAAGTGCGATGGGATTTTGTAGGATGTGGTGTGGTGTGCTTGTCAGCAAAATCTAATTTTTTTTTGTTTTGAAAATCTTAAACTGCAACAAAATAATTTTCATTCTTAAACATTTTGTCTTGTTTGTAGTTCAAATTTCTAAAAATAAATACAGTACATAAGCAAATTTAATCATCAAAAAGCACTTAAGTAAAAAAATATTTAATATACTTATTAGCCACCCTTTGAAATTTGTTTTCTTTTTAAAATATTTCCTAAATTATGTTAAAAAGAGCAAGGAAATTTTCACAGCATGTCTGATAATATTTTTTTCTTCTGAAGAAAGTCTTATTTGTTTTATTTCGGCTAGAATAAAAGCAGTTATTAATTTTTTAACACCATTTTAAGGTCAAAATTATTAGCCCCTTTCAGCTATATATTTTGTTGATAGTCTTCAGAACAAACCATCGTTATGCAATAACTTGCCTAATTACCCTAACGTGCCTAGTTAACCTAATTAACCTAGTTAAGCCTTTAAATGTCACTTTAAGCTGTATAGAAGTGTCTTGACAAATATCTAGTAAAATTGTAACATCCCCGGCTCGTCCTCACTCACCCAATCCAGTATCACCATCTCACACCAGTCCCATCCAATCACGAGAACCTTCCCCTGAGTACTAATTATCTGCACCTGCTCATCATTAGCCCGGACACTTTATATACTCACCTCCTCCGTTCACTCTTCGTCCGGTATTGAAGTCTTATGGTTGTCTTCACCCAAGCTCCCTCGTCTTCTCTTCTTCCATGGATGTTCCTTCTGAGTCTTCGTAACCATCGCACTGATAAAGGGAAGTGTCTTTATTATCTTACCACATCCGAAGATCTATATTCACCTACATGCACTTTGTGCACACTGCCACCAACGGAGGTGTGAGGATTGTTAACCCAGTCTTGACTGTCGCCAGGTTTACCAGGCGAAGACGTATGAGGTGTTCCTCGGATGATCTTCCATTGCCCAGCACTGTGTGATAACCTATTGTGATTTACGTTGAATAAACTAAATGAAAAGATAACCATCTCTGACTTCTTTGTATACCAGCGTGACAGAATACCGGACCCGAAAACAACAACATGGAAGCTAACGCCACGCTACCCGGAAGTGAGTTGCCTTCCGCATCTCTGAGCGCTAGCTCCAACCTGGTGGTGACACCGAGTACTCCACTCGCTCGACCAGCGAGTTACTCTGGGGATCCGAGCACCTGCAATGGGTTTCTACTACAATGTTCTTTATATATTGAAGCCAACTTTGTGCAATTCCCTAACGAACTTTCCAAAGTTGCATTTGTTATTTCCCTTCTCTCAGGTCGAGCCTTGCAATGGGCAGATGCATTGTGGAGTACTCGTAGCCCAGTGATAACCACCATCCAATCCTTCGTCACTCACTTTAAGGAGGTATTTTCAGTTCCACTTACCCCTTTATCAGTGCACGACGAACTCATGAATCTTTCCCAAGGGAGGATGTCAATTCACGAATACACATTGCAGTTTCGGACGCTTGCCGCCAGCAGCGGGTGGAACCCTGTGGCGCTTCTGGCTGCTTACCGTAAAGGGTTGAAACCCTCCCTCCGTAAACAGATGGTCATTTATAATGACAATGCGAACCTTGAATCCTTCATCAAAAAGACTATTAGTGTGTGTCAACACTTATCTGCTTGTTCTTCTCTCTCTGATGATTCTCCATCACCGTCCAAATCTCCCACGATTACGCAGGACCCTGAAGAACCAATGGTCACTGACTCCTACCGGCTAGACGCCACGGAACGCCAGCGGCGTATTCAACATCAGCTCTGCCTCTACTGTGGAGAATCAACTCACCGGATAGCCACCTGTCCCATCCGTCCACCTCGACTCGTGGTGAGTAAAGTCATCCTCACACCCACAGTATCCACCATACCTCATATTGTTGCAGAGTTGGTAATACACGATCAAACTTTTCCCGTACATGTTCTGTTGGACTCCGGAGCCGCTGGGAACTTCATATCCTCCACCTTTATCTCCCGCTATAACATTCCATCAGTGAGGAATGAAATTCAGTACCGCATCACCACCATCCAGAGCTCGCCGCTAGGAGAAGGAAAAATCAATCGCCGTACTAAGCCTATCACCCTTCGCCTGGATCAGAATCATCAAGAGAAACTTACCCTTCTTATTCTTCCTCGTGCAAATGTGGACGTCATCCTGGGACGACCGTGGCTTATTCAGCACCAACCTATTATTAACTGGGAAACTGGAGATATCCTTGAATGGGGATCCAAGTGCAAAAGTAATGGTCATATTACCCCCTCTTCTGGTCATTCCACTTCATTACCTCTACAGAATACAAGCATACAAGCCACTTCTCCTCCCAGCCATCCCATTCCCTCAGTATATCATGAGTACTTAGACGTCTTCAGCAAAGAACGAGCCACCCAATTACCCCCTCATCGGTCCTGGGATTGCTGCATTGATCTGTTGCCCGACGCCAAATTACCTCACGGAAGGATTTATCCTTTATCCCGTCCTGAACATGAAGCTATGCACAACTATATCAGTGAAGCTCTCCAGCATGGGTTCATCCGACCGTCTACATCTCCTGCCGCCTCCAGCTTCTTTTTTGTCGCGAAGAAAGATGGAGGACTCAGACCATGCATCGATTACCGAGTGCTTAATGCTGCCACCATCAAGTTTGCCTACCCTCTGCCTCTAGTCCCAGCTGCCCTGGAAGAACTGAGAGAAGCTAAGGTGTTCAGCAAACTAGACCTCCGGAGTGCATATAATCTCATTCGCATCCGCCAGGGGGACGAGTGGAAAACGGCCTTTGTTACACCTTCCGGCCACTATGAGTACCTCGTTATGCCCTACGGGCTGGCAAATAGTCCATC
Organism: Danio kyathit; assembly: GCA_903798195.1. Classification (NCBI taxonomy): domain Eukaryota; kingdom Metazoa; phylum Chordata; class Actinopteri; order Cypriniformes; family Danionidae; genus Danio; species Danio kyathit. Next base: position 17,918,211 of record LR812531.1, on the reverse strand, counting down.
TATCTTCCAAAGCTTCATGAATGAGATCTTCAGAGACTTTCTTCATCGTTTCACCATTGTCTACATTGATGATATCCTTATATACTCCCGTAATCTTGAAGAGCATCAAGACCATGTGACACAAGTACTCCAACGTTTGCGACAGAACCATCTATTCCTCAAACCAGAAAAGTGCGAATTCCATCAGACCACGATATCCTTCCTCGGGTATGTCATCACCCCACAAGGAGTGAGTATGGAGCAGTGCAAAGTAGATGCTGTATCGAAATGGGAATACCCGAAAACCATTAAAGAACTCCAGCGTTTTCTGGGATTCGCCAACTTCTATCGGCGGTTCATTAAGAACTACAGTGTCCTATCAGCTCCACTCACTTCCTTGCTCAAAGGAGGAAGACGAGTACTTACCTGGACCCCTGAGACGTACCGAGCCTTCGATCACCTCAAATCAAAGTTTGCCACAGCACCTATCTTACGTCATCCTAATCCCAACCTCCCGTTCATCGTTGAGGTGGACGCCGCAGACACTGGAATAGGCGCTATCCTCTCCCAATGGTCTGGTGAACCCAAAGCCCTCCATCCTTGTGCGTACTATTCTCGGAAATTGACTACTGCGGAACAGAATTATGGGATCGGTGACCGCGAGTTATTAGCCATCAAACTGGCACTAGAAGAGTGGCGTCACTGGCTTGAAGGAGCCCAACACCCCTTCACCGTCATCACTGACCACAAAAATCTCCAATACATACGAGATGCCAAACGTCTGAATGCTCGCCAAGCTCGTTGGTCTCTCTTCTTCGCCCGATTCAACTTCAACATCACCTACCAACCTGGGCACAAGAACGTCAAAGCCGATGCCCTGTCCAGACTTTACTCACCTGATCCTCGTAACGACTCCCCTGAATCTATTCTTCCTCCTTCCATCTCTGTGGCCCCTATATTATGGCAAATTGATGAAGAGATCCGTCAAGCCACCTTAGAAGAACCAGTTCCCCCTGGTCTCCCTCCAGGCTTGTGCTATGTACCCACGAGATACCGCATACCACTCCTGAATAGTACACACTCCTCCCTCGGCTCAGGACACCCAGGTAGCAGGCGAACCCTCTCGCTCCTCAGAGAAAGGTATTGGTGGCCTAAAATGGCCCACGATGTCACCCAGTACGTTAAGGGTTGCTCGGTCTGTGCCATCACTACCACTCCACGCCATCTACCTGAAGGAAAGCTGCTGCCGTTGCCCACTCCCCGCCGACCCTGGACACACCTTGGTGTGGATTTTGCCACCGATCTGCCTCCCTCTCAAGGATACACCACTATCTTAGTGGTTGTAGATCGGTTTTCCAAATCCTGCAAACTAATACCTCTCAAAGGTCTTCCCACAGCCCTTGAAACAGCTGAGGCCCTGTTCCATCACGTCTTCAGGAACTATGGTCTCCCCGAAGACATCGTGTCGGACAGAGGTCCGCAATTTATCTCCAGGGTCTGGCGGGCGTTCTTCCACCTTTTGGGTACCACCATCAGTCTGTCTTCTGGCTATCATCCGCAAACCAATGGTCAGACCGAGCGTAAAATCCAAGAGATTTCCCGGTTTTTACGCTCATACTGCCATAACCATCAAAACACCTGGAGCCAGTATCTTCCGTGGGCTGAGTATGCACAAAATTCTCTTCGTCAATCCTCTACTGGACTAACCCCTTTTCAATGTGTCCTAGGCTACCAACCATCCTTGTTTCCCTGGAATGGGGAAGCATCAGAAGTGCCCGCGGTTGATCACTGGTTCCAGGAGAGCGAGAGGGTCTGGGACTCAGCTCACGTCCATCTTCAGCGGGCAGTCCGGAGGTACACCGAGCAAGCCAACCGTCACCGGCTACCTAATCCCATATACCAACCAGGAGATAAGGTATGGCTCTCTACCCGAGACATTCGCCTCCGGCTGCCCTGCAGAAAGCTGAGTCCCCGCTACCTGGGACCATTCACCATTCACTCCCAGATCAATCCTGTCACCTACCGTCTCAACCTTCCACCACAGTACCGTATTGCATCATCCTTTCACGTCTCCCTCCTTAAACCCTACACTAACCCTGTGTCTCCTCCCTCTACAGAACCTGAACCACCCCCCCCTCCCGACCAAACGGAAGTCATCAGCGATAACATCTACCAGGTCAAGGAAATCCTCAACTCCCGGCGGCGGGACGGTCGGCTCCAGTACCTCGTAGACTGGGAGGGCTTTGGCCCGGAGGAGAGATCCTGGATCCCTCGTGATGACATCTTAGATCCATCTCTCCTCGAAGAATTCCATCAGAGACATCCCGGTCGTCCAGCTCCACGAGGACGTGGCCGTCCCCGCCGTCGATCTAGGGTGCCAGGAGTCACCCGTGGAGGGGGGGGTACTGTAACATCCCCGGCTCGTCCTCACTCACCCAATCCAGTATCACCATCTCACACCAGTCCCATCCAATCACGAGAACCTTCCCCTGAGTACTAATTATCTGCACCTGCTCATCATTAGCCCGGACACTTTATATACTCACCTCCTCCGTTCACTCTTCGTCCGGTATTGAAGTCTTATGGTTGTCTTCACCCAAGCTCCCTCGTCTTCTCTTCTTCCATGGATGTTCCTTCTGAGTCTTCGTAACCATCGCACTGATAAAGGGAAGTGTCTTTATTATCTTACCACATCCGAAGATCTATATTCACCTACATGCACTTTGTGCACACTGCCACCAACGGAGGTGTGAGGATTGTTAACCCAGTCTTGACTGTCGCCAGGTTTACCAGGCGAAGACGTATGAGGTGTTCCTCGGATGATCTTCCATTGCCCAGCACTGTGTGATAACCTATTGTGATTTACGTTGAATAAACTAAATGAAAAGATAACCATCTCTGACTTCTTTGTATACCAGCGTGACAAAAATATTATTTACTGTCATCATGGCAAAGATTATTAAAAATGAGTTATTAAAACTATTATGTTTACAAATGTGTTGAAAAAAACACTCTCTTCGTTAAACAGAAATTGGGGGGGGGGGGGGGATAAACGGGGAGTAAAAATTCAGGGGGGCTAATAATTCTAACTTCAACTTTTTATTGTTTTGTTTTTAGAAATAGTAACTCACATTTAATTGAGTTTTTTTTTTATTTAAACAAGCATAATGCTTTTATCTTCCTCAATGGAAGATAGTTTAGCTTGTTTTTAGGAAAATCACACTTACTTTTGAATTATTTGTTGTTGTCTAAACACTTCTTTTTCATTTAAGGATTTGAAAATATTTGGACTAGATATTAGACAAAAACTCCAAGTAAAATCTTTTCTTAGATAAAAAAAAATAAAAAAAATTGTGGACCCAGACTAAGGAGATGATCAACAATATTCACTCCATCTGTGATCATTCATAATGTTTTGGCTCATTAGTGAATATCTTTGCCAGGAAAGGCCATGCAGGGAATTCTGGTGGGAAAGCCAGCATCCAGAATGTAACATTTGCTTGTGGCCGCGTACTGATCTTGTAAACATGAAGAATTAAAGAGAGGGCAGCATTTCCCCAAATAACACCACTATCTGCCATCCGACATTTAGATATGCAATACACATGGGTTCCATTATATGTGGGGGTTTAGCTGCTAACATGAATGAAATTATTTTCTGATACTGAGTTGCTGAACTGAAATAAGTCTGGCTTAAAAGTATAATGGACTATGGGGAATTCTCGTTCTTTTCTTGTACAGGTACATTTCAAGAGGGGATCAGAGCAGAGGGTCAGCTATGCAACATTACTCTCAGAGCAAAATGGGATTTAAGTGTCTCGTTCAAGGACACAGACACAGTCGACAGAGGAAGGTGTGAGCACATCTGACAAGCTTACCATCCTCACAAGGGATCAAAACCAACAGCCATCTGGGACGTGGTCCATTTCCCTAACAGCCAGGGTTCCATCAAAACCCAGTAAACCAAAGGCCTTTGCTTTTTTCATTCTGGTTTGGGCCAGAGCTCTGCCAGACTCCCTGGAGCTCTGTGCTGTATGTGCTGTGGAGACTAAAGAACTGGCTCAATGTTTGAAACAGGAATATCAGAGAGCTCTCATTATTTTACCAAAGGAAACATGCCAGAGCTTTGTTTGAATACCAAAATCTCTCTCTCTCTACCACACACATCCCATAAATATTAAGTAGTCATTTATCAGACACTTTTGTCGAAAGCAACTCTCATAACAGGGACTATTAGTAACCTTGGGTTAAGTGCCTTGAACAAGGCCACAAAGTAAATGGCAGTGAAACATGGCTTGCCTCTTAAGGGGTTCAAACTAGAGGTTCAACACAGCCAACAAAAAGCAAGAATGTAACCATGTCTGAAACTATGGAAGGACCCTTTTTATTATTAGTATTATTACATATAAATTGATTTAAACACCCCCTGAAAGACCCTGAAACATATAGCTTTTCAATAATGTGACAATTTCTATTGAAATAGGAAGACAGGGCTGAACTTTTTAGAAAGCTCAATTTATGAGATAGAGAGAGAATTAGGGAGAATCAATATATTTCAATCAAATAATTTACTGTCATTGTGTGAATCATCAAGTACGCTCATGAAATACAGGTTATTTTTGGAATCACTGGTTCCATAATTATACTTTAACATCCATGAAACCTTTCCAATGCCCTTTATAGTGTAAAAAAAGATTATTTGAATTATTAAATCACACAACTTTTTTAATCACACTAAGAAAATGGTTCTTTGAATAACTGTTTATCTAAAGGTTTAATGAAGAGACAAAAACAGTTGTTCTAAAGCGGAGATGTCCAAACTAGTGCCTGTGGGCCATAGTTCGCCCATTGTAACCTTTGATTTTGCCCGCCATCCCATCTGAGAAGAGAGGGAAAATTTTGGCAAGGGTTGGGGTTAATGCCTTTAATGTCTTTTCTAATTTATCGTAATGTAAAAAATGAAAAATCAAACTTGAAATTAATGTTTCAATTATTAGTTGAAAATGATTCTTTTTTTTTTAAACGAACATACTGTTGCTCAATGGATAGACCACAATTCAGAAGCCCTCAGTGAACAAAACAAGGCAAAGGCAGGTGCAGCTTGACTAGTGTATTCAGCAATAAACTCCATTGTGTTAGAAATGGAATTCTTATGTCATTCATTCATTCATTTTTTACGGGGCCGGGTCGAGGGGGCAGCAGTCCTAGGAGAGAACCCCAGACTTCCCTCTTCCCAGACACTTCCTCCAGCTCCTCCGGGGTATCCCGAAGTGTTCCCAGGCCAGCCGAGAGACATAGTCCCTGCAGCATGTCCTGGGTCCTCCCCGAAGCCGCCTCCGAATGGGACATGCCTGGAACACCTCCCTAGGTGGGCGCCCAGGGGGCATCCGAAACAGATGCCCGACCCACCTCAGCTGACGTCTCTCGATGTGGAGGAGCAGCGGCTCTACTCAGAGCTCCTCCTGGGTGACAGAGCTCCTCACCCTATTCATAAGGGTGCGCCCTGCCACCCTGCGAAGTAAACTCATTTTGGCTGCTTGTATCCGAGATCTTGTCCTTTCGGTCATGACCCAAAGCTCATTACTATAGGTGAGAGTAGAAACGTAGATTGACCGGTAAATCGAGAGCTTTGCCTTTTGGCTCAGCTCCTTCTTTACCACAATGGACCGGTACATCGACCGCATCACTGCTGCTGCTGCACCAATCCACCTGTCAATCTCACGTTCCATTCTTCCCTCACTTGTGAACTCCTTGACCTGGGGTAAGGACTTTCCTCCAACCTGGAGATGGCAAACCACCTTTTTCCGGTGGAGCACCATGGCCTCGGACTTGGAGGTGCTGATTCTCATCCCAGCCGTGTCACACTCGGCAGCAAACCGCCCCAGTGCATGCATTCCTGGTTCCTGAAGCCAGAAATTCTTATGTTTTTAATTATAATATGTTCATTATGAAAAAAAAAAAATATATATATATATATATATTTATATAAAAAAATATATATATTTATAATGGTTTAGTTAATATGATTTAAGTAATGTTTTTTTTATTTATTTTTAAAGAAATGATGAAATTATCCATGCCAACTTTGTAATAAAGCTTGAAATATTTACCTTCAATATTTAACTACCCTCAATAAGTTTTGTTTTTTGGCCCTTCGTAAGAAAAAGTTTGAGCACCCTATTCTATAGAATCGATGCAAAAACATACTCTTTTAACTTTGAAAAGAAACTGTAATCTCAAGGACTATTCTTTTTCTGCACAGCAAAATACAGGGACCCAAAACAACTCTAAGGTAGTTAATTTCAACACTTTGAAAGTGTCTCATGGGGTCCGCTCCCAAGAGAGTTAGATCAACACTTTTAAAAGTGTTGGCACATTGACACCGACATTAGGGTTAATTTTAACTCTGGGCAGAGTTAAAAAATGTAACTATATTTAACACCGCCCGGTGTAAAATAAATTTTATTTTGGTGTTCGGTGTAATTTTTTTACTTCAATATATTATTATTTTATTCAACTCTCGAGTGTAAATATGGCAAAAGGTAAAAAAGACTGTAAATTACAAAAAAAACATTTTATTTAAAAACGTTCAGCACTTCAACAATTCATTCAGTTTTTAAAATGCAACAATATGCTTTATCATTTTTATTATACAGACAGCATCAACAAAATATGTATGACCAGTGTTCGAAAAGGCTGTTCCAGTCCTTTGGTCCACACATAGACAGAGCTGGCATATCTACTGATGTTTTGACAATTGAACTTGATGTTTCATCAGAGCAATTTGAAAAAGTTCAATATAGTGTCACTCATAGTTTTCTTCTGAAATTACATTTTAAACTCGAAAGAGCAACTTGGCTTGCAAATCTTTCACTTCTGGTGTTTCCTTGGTCATCAATGTCAAAGACAGCAGTCTGAATGAAGGTATAAATGCTGTAAACTTGTATGAAAACAAACTGGACCTAGGAAATCTCATCAAGCATGTCCGGTGAATGATATGCTTCCCAGCCACAGGATGACCTTGGAGGTCCCTGACGATGTAGTAGCTGCTGATCGCTCGTCTGGTGGTTCCTGATGCAAGGATATAGGGTAGCTGATGCTCATCTAAGAACTCTTCAGGACTCCAGCATGACTGAGAAAAATGTTTGAAAACAAATTGCAATCAAATTCTATGATATATACAAAAGAACATTTAAAGTAAATATAACATATTCAAGAAATCTAAACTCACCTTTTGAAAATCGACATGATGATCCACAACTTTACTCTCCCAGCTGGATGAGGTGCCAGATATGCAAAAGTAGAAAAAAAGACATATATCACTGTTGGAATCTCCAAAACCATTGGGTTAACCACTATGACTAGAACAGAAAAAACAGGCAGCTGTCTCTCCAGAATCCTCAATTTAACACAACATTTGGAGCAAAATTTAGAGGAGCTTAAAATCTTTTACATTTTTTTATTGATGCGGACTTCCCACAAATATTGGCCACAGTGTAAAAAATATCCATAAGCTGACAGTTTTCTGTATTTTGTGATTTCTGTTAAATTCCATAATGTGATCTTGATCTTTTCTTCAACAATTACTGACCTTAAAAAGTTACTTTTAATTACATTTGTATTAGTTTGAAGTGAAACTGTATATTGTCTGGGTTGGTGGTGTACATTATGGTACAAAAACTTGGTAATAAACTGCATAAACATTTTCTGTCTGTTTATGAACTTGATTCTCTCTATCTTATTTCTTATACAATATAATATTTAAAACTACACAAACGTCAAAAAAGTCAAATAAAAGTTTCAACATCAATTATTGACCAAGTGGAGATCAATGCTGCAACTTGTACACAATTAATAACAGTGAATAAACAAAACAAAACATGAATTATGAAACACATAAACTGTTAATTCACTTTTTTTTTTGCAACCTGTGTGTGTGTGTGTGTGTGTGTGTGTGTGTGTGTGTGTGTGTGTGTGTGTGTGTGTGTGTGTGTGTGTGTGTGTGTGTGTTTCTTTACCATATTCAACTTGTTAGGCCCTTCCAGGTACAGTATTGATGCCACCTTTCCAGGAGTCTAGCAGATGTTTCAGGTCCAAATAGAATCTAAAATATTAGGATACGCAGAAGGGGAAAAGTGTAAAGCAAAGAGCAAAACATTATTTAAGTAACAGTTCACCCACAATACTAAACTTATCACCTTCATGTAATTTGTTATTCTCTAATGCTGTACTGCCCTCTCAGCTTATTGTGAACAAATACAGAACTTTATCAAACCTATATTATTCTCTTCCATGACATACCTTCATTATAATCACCAGTCTCTACTCAGCCATCGACACAGTCAGGGTCTTGTATCATTGTATGGAGAACTGTGGCTGTTAAAAAACAACACATTAGTATCTAACACATATGCATAACCTTCAGATTAAAAAAAAAAGGAAAACCTACCTTCAGCGATGAACATCACAAAGCATGCCTGACGTTCCTTCACATATCTTTTGATTCAGGTGTTGATTCTTGATAATAATTCTACAAATCAAACCTGTAAATAATACAAGATTGTAAGTTTTAACAAAATGAAGCTATTTCACAGTGTTTACACGCATTTGTTAGCTAACTATACAAAGGGCAACAAATGAGCCATTAAAATATTAATTTATATAAAATAAATAAACAATATATTGGTGACATGTATTACATAAAATGCAATATTATCTAGAGGTATTGCAGATGCAGAAAGCTTCCCTTGCTAGTTTTAGTACTAAAATACAGAATAAAGTGTCAATTTCATTTTATAGGTGAACAAACCCTTTTAATTTTTTAAAAGGCAAAAAAGCGCGGTCATTTGAACACTCTCACATGCATTTAGTTATTAAAATAATGTTATAAACTGTCGATATGAAATTGTATTCAAGTACTAAGCAACCACAAATGATCTGCCAAAATTCACAACTACTGCAGTATTTTTGAATAATTGAACTACAAATGCACTAATAAGTTAACTATATTTCTGGGCAAAAAAGGTTAACTTTATAATAAATTTAAGTTGATTTACTCACCATATATGCTTCAGCAACTCCAAAGCTGTGCATTACATTACAGGAAATGGGTTGTGGCAATATTACCAGGGCATGGACTTCTCCTTGGTCGTTAGGCTGCTAAAATATGAATCAGTTGATTAATTTTACAGACAGGTGGCTATTTACAACGCACTAAATGAATTTAACGAAACGGAAATGTTGCGTGCATGCAAAGTTTAGCCTATAGTTTTAAGCACAATATCATGCGCGGAAGAAAAGCTTGAATAGGATGTCCCTGACTACAGAACTAGCCTAACTTACTAACGTTAAATGTATGAGAAAGTACGAACGCGGTCATTTAAACACGTTAACGTTGCAACGTTAGTTGTCAACACTTAATATAATTCAAGCGTACATTAACACATAAGTCTATATGAATCGTATGAACTAACATTACATGGACGGCCACGAATGACCCAGTTTAAAAGGGCCGCTGTGTTTGAAATAACCAACGTACACGAATAGCAAACAATCATATTTCTAGTCAGGAAGGCTTTTACAAGTATTCATATGTTGATTTACTCACCAGCTAAGTTTCAGAAACTCTCCAAAGCGAGGAAAACGTCCTGTGGTACCGGGCAGAGGAGGCAGCTGCGGGGAATGCCTCGCTAGTTTCGGCGCTGCGAATTAAAGGAGAAGTCTTGATTTTATTTTACAGATGGGTAACAAGACAGAAAATGGCATTTACCGAGGCGGAAATACGCTGTTGAACATGTACATATTATGTTTATGCACTTTGTATGCGTGAGCATATAGAAAAACATTCTTGAAATGAAGTCAATGCTGTTAACTTCCATACACAAACGACCATGAATGAACCGCAGACGTTTAAAAGTGTCACTTCATTCTAAAGTAATTAACCTAACAATATATTTACAACTGTATTTCCTTAGAGAAAGTCAGTAAAATGCCAACATTGAGGTAGTTTCACTCACCAGTTGCCCTTCTGAAACTCCGATGGAAAACGGCGTCTGGAAAATTCTTCAGTGACTGGGGCTGCATGAATTCCCGGATGTTGGAAATAACACCACCAAGTGTTGGATAGATAACTCCTTGATTTCGCACTGATCAAATCAGCTTCTAACTAATGATTATATTCATTTATCAAAATCTAACTCTATAATGTCAACACTTTACTCTGAAATGCTTCAACACCGAGAATTCAACTCTGATGAATTTGCTGTGTGCTTACATTATCCAGATTACATGTAATTCTTCTATAACATCAATGCAAAAACCCTCTTTGAACCTTTTTTTAAAGTGTAACCGGTAACACTTTATAATAACTACACACTATAAATCATTTATTAAGCATTAGCATCTAGTGAATTCATTATTTGTTAAGCATTAACTTTACATTAATAAGCGTTAGTAAGCAGTTTATAACTGCAGCTACAAATGCTGTATTCTTGACTTACAACCACATTTATAATGTGCTTAATAATTGTACTTTCATACTTTACTAATGATTTATTTTTCATTACTAAATTAAGTATTGCATTATTTACAAACCATTTGTATTTAAGAGTAGTTGGAGGTTTTTAAGATCATTCAGAATGAGTTAGTAAATGATTAATAAACTATTGAAATCAACGTTTATATATCTCATTATTCAGCCATATAGTAATGCTTACTATATATGTTAATAAATGATTTATTAACTCAACTTCATGCAGTTTTGTGACCTAATCTAAAGTGAGGACTATTTATGCTTTATGAATCCCTTATAAATTACATATAAAGGCTCAGTATCAAATGAACAATAATCTTTACAATCTTATCTAAAAAGTAAAAGTACTGTAAAGTTTAAGCATTGCTGAATAACAGGAGTCTCAAAATACAACAAAATTGGATAAAAAACAATATAATAATTTAACAATATAATAGGATGCAATGTTTAAACTGTACAGTAATTTTATTTTCGATAAGCTTGCAAAGAGTTATTTTTCATTTGATACAGTTTGATTTGTGTATCTTTAAACGAATAGGAATGAATAATGTCGTTTATGTTCTTTTTTCCTGTTTAGAATTTAACTGAGCGTTTAATTGTCATTTATAAAGGATTTATAAAGCATAAATAGTCCTCACTTTAGATTAGGTCACAAAACTAGATGAAGTTGAGTTAATAAAGCATTTATTAACATATAAATTAACTATTACTATATGGCTGAATAATAAGAATTATAAATGTAAATTTTAATAGTTTATTAATCATTTACTAACTCATTCTGAATGATCTTAAAAAACAGCTAACTATGCTTAAATAAATGGTTTGAAAATAATGCAATACTAATTTAGTAATGAAAAATAATTCATTAGTAAAGTATGAAAGTACAATTATTAAGCACATTATAAATGTGGTTGTAAGTCAAGAATACAGCATTTGTAGCTGCAGTTATAAACTGCTTACTAACGCTTATTAATGTAGAGTTAGTGCTTAACAGATAATGAATTCACTATTTGCTAATACTTAATAAATTACCGTGTAACCCATAAAAAAGTAACTGCAATCTGATTACATGTAATATATAATCTGCAAGTAGTTTTTTTTTTCTGGCTCCATAATTCAGATCACATGTAATCAGTGGTGTAAAGTAACTAATTACAAATACTCAAATTACTGTAACTGAGTAGTTTTTCTCAGGAGTTGTAATTTTCTATGTAGTTTTAAAAATGTGTACTTTTATTTCCCCCCGAGATCATTTTTAGTGCAGTGTTGGTATTTTTACTCCACCATTTTCTTTAACCTGCAGTCACTACTTAATTTTTTCTTGTCTATGGGGATTAGAAAAATCAGTCCTGTGATTCCTGTCCCATCAAATTGCACATAGAAGATAAATCGCATCATAATGAACTACCTCAAGACACGGGCGCTTTATAATTGCAGCAGACCGTTTGAAAGCATGCATTAAAAGTGTCATCACTGATGAGAAGATGACGGATGTTTACTGTATGATGACTGAAATGGCCTTAAACATCCAGTAGGCACAAGACGTCAACATGACGTCAGAATGACGTTGTACCCCAATGTCGTGGGGATGTTGCATTTTGATTGGAAATGAAAATCGAGTTGACGTCAGAACTCAACATCAGTGTGCAACGTCCAACCTAAAATCAACCAAATATCAACATCTAATGATGTTACAGCTTGACGTAGTGTTGATGTTACCACTATGACGTCTATCAGACGTTGGATTTTGGTTGCCATACCTGACGAATAAATTTCAGTAATTGATGTCAATATGATATTGGTTGGTTGACATTGGTCAATATAATGTTGGCAACATTAGAATTAGACTATACATTGAATTGTGGTCACCTGACATTACAACCTGAATCTAACCTATTATTAATGTCTTATGACGTTGTGTGCCTGCTGGGCAACAACTAAATGCACTACAGAATGTTACACACATTCACAAATTACATGTAAATGCATCAGCTTTTACAGCGTAATACTCATTACTTTTAGATTACTTTTGAAAGGGCTCATACTTTGAGTAATATTTAAAGGAGATACTTTTACTCGCACTACATTTTTAGGCAAGTAATGGTACATTTACTTAAGTATGATTTTTTAGTACTCTTACCACCACTGCATGTAAATAAACTGAGCACTGTACTAGTATCTGTAGTTTACACAACAGGCACCAGCAAGATCTGCACTTTCTAGATTTTAAGAGACACAATGTTTCTTCAATATTTCTGCTTTTTCACTGTGAATATGTCCTTCTTCCGCACCACTTTGCAGGCAGTGTTTGTTATATCTTTTCTAATATACCTTTCATTTGATGTCTGATACAGTAATAAAGAGAAGAAAATGGAATTTTCCACTAAGTCAAGCAACAATTTATAAAATCAAGATGGCAAATGATCATGTCTTTGATGCACTTTTGTACCTAAGTGCTTGGTTAGAGCAGGAAAAAGCAATTCAGCGAGCGTTTCTCTTGTCCTGCGCTTTGATAATAGACACAGAAGAGATTTTCACTGTTAGCAGAGGGAATCATTTTCATATGACCTAAGATAAAAAGAAATCGATTATCAGAGCTTTCCAGTTTTTAAAAAGTCTTTAGTTCACAATGCATGCGAAGGTCAAAAGAATTGTTTAGTTCGACAAAAAGACTCTCTTTTGTTCTCTCTATCTTTTTAAAACTGCAATCATAAGGCAATTAAAATCACTTTTCATACCAATTCCATTCATATAAACTTAGCTTATTATACAACTCATATAATAATGGTTCTTTACTGCACAATAGTGAATACAAACATTTGGCTATACACAACAACTCTACTTTTTTTCCATTAAAACCAGCAAGTCAAGAGTCTGACAGGATTTCCCTATTTGTAGAAAACATGCTCTCCATGAAATGTAATTTCACATTTAAGTCTGAGGAGCTGTGTTATTTTAGAAATGCTTTCGAAGCATCTCATAAATAGCACAGTGAATCTTGAGCCAGTAAAAGCGGATCAGACGGGAGCAAACAGAGAGATAAGGCACTAGATGGAAGTGCTCTATGCAGTCTGGCAAAGATTCATACATTATGCATGTGTGGATCAGTTCTGTTGTACTTAGAGCTAATGCGATTCTGTGTATAATGTCCACTCAGAGACCAATAACATAATACGTTCGCAATTAATTAGCTTCACTCTCATTTCTCTCATTATTTGAACACTTCTTTTGTGGTTTAGTGTACACAGGATCTGATTTAAACACTGTGCAAGTGCACTTGGCCCAGTGAAGGAGTTGTGATTTACAACGGCGGCAGTAAATAAACACATACATACAGTAGATTTAAATAGACTTAAACATAACATTAAACAATATATTTTACTTTTTCCTGCTTTGTTCCATCTCTCTCTCGCTGTGCTTTGACATTTGTCAGAGTTTATGTTTCCCTGGAGGCTGACATGTGCTCAGTTTAAATGTTATTCCTAAACACAACATGAAATAAACTCAGACGGCACAAAAACATGAAGTGAGATATCACAACAAAGCTACATATTTCGGATCCTGAGAACATTGTTTTTAGAGATTCTCCGCTCTGCAAGACAAACACAACCCGGTCGCCCTGAGTGCACTGAAGGATCATGGGAACTCTAATGAAGTGTAATGTTGTCATCATCGTGTCTGATGTGTAATATTTTATGGTGTAGATTTAGTACAGAGATTTGACCTTTGCCCCACTGTGCTAAACTCTCTCAGCGACTTGTCAAGTCAAATTCTCTGAAAAAGAAAGCATTAGCATCTCTGTCAGTCATTATTAGCGAGGCGGTTTATTGTTTCTGACAAAGGCAGAATGAAATGGTCAGTGCTAATATTTTTTTGAAATCACTGGTTCTCAGCAGAATTCCAAGTGGGCATGAAAAATAAATAGTAAATTTGACTTCCATATTATGACATATTGAATAAAAGTTTTCCAGAAACAAAAAATAAACCAAAAGATCCTGTGAGGCTTTGGATTTTTTAAAGTTTTTCCATTTATAATTGAACTAATTGATGTCAAGTGTCTTCAAATATATGAACTCATTAATTTTCCTTTGGCTTAGTCCCTTTATTCATCAGGGGTCGCCACAGCGAAATGAATCGCCATCTTATCCAGCATATGTTTTGCACAGCAGATGCTCTTCCTGCTGCAACCCAGTACTGGGAAACATCCATACACACTCATTCACACACTATGGCTAATTTATTACTTTATTCAATTCACCTACAGTATAGTGCATGTCTTTGGACTGTAAAGGAGAAACCGGAGCACCCGTAGGAAACCCACGCTAGCAAGGGGAGAACATGCAAACTCCACACAGAAATGCCAACTGACCCAGCTGGGACTTGAACCAGCAGTGCTAACCACTGAGCTACCGTGTTGCCCATTTTCAAATATATAATGCAGTATAAAAGTTTTTATTTCTTTTATTATTTTTGCCTTTATAAAAGTATCCTCTTAGATCTAAACAGTACCAAATGATTGTTTTTTTTAGGCTTGTAACAATAGTGGAACTCTGTTTTGCTGTTTATTAGAGCCCATTTGTTGGGGTTTCAAAAAGAACCATGTTTTGAAAGTGTAATATAGAATAACTGATGATAATTAACTCATTCACTCTTCTTCTGCTTATTCCCTGCTTTATCAAGGGTTGCCACAGCAGAATGAATCGCCAATTGCTCTGGCATTCGTTTTACTGACAGATTACCTTCCTGCCTAACCCAGCTATAACCCTCAATGCTGAGAAACACCCACACACTCTCTCATTCACACACACACACACACACACACACACACACACACACACACACACACACACACACACACACACACACACACACACACACACACACACACACACACACACATACACTACAGCTAATAAGCGTTAATCAAATTTGCCTACATGGCATGTCTTTGGAGTGTATGAGAAATCAGAGCACCTAAAGGAAACCCACATTGTAAAAAAATATTCATACATTTTTGTATTTTTGTATTTTGTGATTCATGTTTTTTATTCTATTATTATTTATGCTTTTAAATTGCATTATGAGATCTTGATGTTCTTCTGACAACTTTTAACCTTAAAACGTTGCAAAAAGTAGTTTTTTTTAACATTTTTATGTTTCAAGTGAGATATTGTCTGGATTGGTGTATGTATGTATATATATATATATATATATATATATATATATATATATATATATATATATATATATATATATATATATATATATATGGTAACACTTTACAATAAGGTTCATTAGTTAATGCATTTACTAACATGAACTAATCATGAATAACACTTGTACAGCATTTATTAATCATAATTCAACATTCACTAATGCATTATTAACATCCAAGTTCATGCTTGTTAACATTAGTTAATGCACCGTGAATTAACATGAACTAACAGTGAATAACTGTATTTTCATTAACTAATGTTAACTGACATGAACAAATGCTGTAGTAAATGTATTGTTCATTGTTTGTTCATGTTAGTAAATGCATTAACTAACATTAACTAATGAACCTTATTGTAAAGTGTTACCATATATATATATATATATATATATATATATATATATATATATATATATATATATATATATATATATATATACATACATACATACATACATACATACATACATACAGTTAAAGTGAGAGAAGATTTTTTTTCAACACATTTCTAAACATAATAGTTTTAATAACACATTTCTAATAACTGATTTATTTTATCTTAGCCATGATGACAGTAAATAATATTTTACTAGATATTTTTCAAGACACTTCTATACAGCTTAAAGTGACATTTAAAGGCTTAACTAGGTTAATTAGGTTAACTAGGCAGGTTAGGGTAATTAGGCAAGTTATTGTATTACGATGGTTTATTCTGTAGATTAACCAAAAAAAATAAAAAATAGCTTAAAGGGGGTAATAATTTTGACCTTAAAATGGTGTTTAAAAATTAAAAACTGCTTTTATTCTAGCCTAAATAAAACAGATAAGACTTTCTCCAGAAGAAAAAATATCAGACATACTGTGAAAATGTCCATGCTCTGTTAAACATCATTTGGAAATATTTAAAAAAGAAAAAAAATTCAAAGGGCGGCTAATAATTCTGATTTCAACTGTATATATGGTGTTGTATGTTATTTTACAGACTTATTTTTCTCTATATTTTTTTCTTATACTGTACATTATTTTATTTCAAACTACTAAAATGTCAATAAAAGTCACTTTGTTAAACTGTAGAGTTGAATTTTCAACATGAAAAGTCGACAGAGCAGAGAACAACATCCCATAATGCAATTCACAACCGTAAATAAACAGAAAATACAAAATACAAAAACTATTACTTAACAGATATTTTTACCAGTGCATGCAGCCACAGAAAGACCTTTATAATAATAAGGTACCAATCATTATTAAAAGTATTAACTCTTAATAAATGACCATTTACAATGAAAATGAATAAATGCATGAATAAATTTTCATTTTGTGTGTGTTTTAAAAGTATAATAAACAATAATGATATTCATCTTAAATTCAATATTTTTTATCGAACACTAATCACATCTGCATGCTCTTAAAAGCTTAACAAAGAAACTAAGAAAGAAATGATTTACCTATTGAGAGAATGTTGACAGTCTATGTAGTTTGATAATTGAGTTACAGAAAACTGTTACCAGTTCTAGACATGAAAAACATGGAAATATAAAATGATGTAAAGTCTAACAAAAAGAACTATTTCAAGTCTAAATATATTATATATTATGGTGGCACAGTGGCTCAGTGGTTAGCATTGTCGCATCACAGCAAGAAGGTCACTGGTTCGAGTCCCGGCTGGGTCAGTTGGCATTTCTGTGTGGAACTTGCATGTTCTCCCCGTTTCCTACGGGTGCTCCGGTTTCCCCCACAGGTGCTACAAGTGAATTAGGTAAGCTAAAGTGCCGAAGGAAAATGAATGAATATTATATTATATTATATTATATTATATTATATTATATTATATTATATTATATTATATTATATTGGGTGACGCAGTGGCGCAGTAGGTAGTGTTGTCGCCTCACAGCAAGAACGTCGCTTGGTCGCAGGTGCGAACCTCGGCTGGGTCAAGTTCAAACCTCGGCTGGGTCAGTTGGCGTTTCTGTGTGGAGTTTGCATGTTCTCCCTGCGTTCGCTTGGGTTTCCTCCGGGTGCTCCCGTTTCTCCCACAATTCAAAGACATGCGGTACAGGTGAATTGGGTAGGCTAAATTGTCCGTAGTGTATGAGTGTGAATGAGTGTGTGGATGTTTCCCAGAGATGGGTTGCAGCTGGAAGGGCACCGCTGTGTAAAAATGTGCTGGATAAGTTGTTGGTTTATTCTGCTGTGGCGACCCCAGATTAATAAAGGGGCTAAGCCGAAAAGAAAATGAATGAATTATATTATGTTATATTATATTATATTATTCATTCATTCATTTTCTTGTCGGCTTTGTCCCTTGCGGGGTCGCCACAGCGGAATGAACCGCCAACTTATCCAGCACGATTTTACGCAGCGGATGCCCTTCCAGCCACAACCCATCTCTGGGAACTATATTATATTTTATTATATTATATTATATTATATTATATTATATTATATTATAGGCGATGCAGTGGCGCAGTAGGTAGTGCTGTCGCCTCACAGCAAGAACGTCGCTGGGTCGCAGGTTCGAATCTCGGCTGGGCAGGGTCAGTTGGCATTTCTGTGTGGAGTTTGCATGTTCTCCCTGCATTCGCGTGGGTTTCCTCCGGGTGCTCCGGTTTCCCCCACAGTCCAAAGACATGCGGTACAGGTGAATTGGGTAGGCTAAATTGTCCGTAGTGTATGAGTGTGAATGAGTGTGTGGATGTTCCCAGAGATGGGTTGCGGCTGGAAGGGCATCCGCTGCGTAAAATCATGCTGGATAAGTTGGCGGTTCATTCCGCTGTGGTGACCCCGGATTAATAAAGGGACTAAGCCGACAAGAAAATGAATGAATGAATATTATATTATATTATATTATATTATATTATATTATATTATATTATATTATATTATATTATCATCCTATTTGGTCAATTTTTATTTCAACAATATTTCAATAATATTTCAAAGCATTTTTTCCCCACTCACCTAAAAGCAGCCCATTTACCTTGCTATCCTGATTACTGCATGATAATTTACAGAAATTGCTTTCAGTGAAGTTGTATAAAGGCAGCCAATCAAATAGGAGCTTGATAGTTTTTTGTGATCAATACACATCAGACAGTCAGTGAGCAGTTATGCTGTCTGAGACGAGCCAGTTCTGCAGAAACTTGATTATATGTTAAAGGGAAATGAACCTTTGAAAATGTCTGGCTGAAATGTTTTAGAACTTCGGGGAATTACATCATATTTTATATAATTTCATATTCACTCTTCTCCAACAGTTTTAATATTCTTTGTGAAGCCATAATCATGATTTGCACATGAGCTCCCATACACTGCCCTAAAATTAATAGATAACATCAACAGAGATACACTTTCTAAATCTCTTAAACCCAGGCCTGTTTCACACATACGGCATCTGCACTATGCTTGAGAGTTGCTAACGTATTAAATTAACGGGATTGTTCGCCCAAAAATGTAAATTACCTCATCATTTACTCTCCCTCTTGTGGTTTAAACCTTTATGAGTTTCTTGCTTAAGTTGAACACAAAAGAAGATATTTCAAGAAATGCTGGTTGCTGGCACCCATCAAGTTCCAAAACAGGAAAAAAATAATAATATGTAGTAAATGGATGCCAAAAACCAGCATTTTTTCAAAATATCTTATTCAAATTATAACATTAGTTAACTTACATACATTGTTTAACATGCATTGATTGATTAAATACAGTACAATGCTCACACATAATGCAATGCTCTATTTTAACAGTCTAGGCACAAAGTCTAAAGCGCATGGGGCAAAAGCATTAAGGGCGTGTCCGAATCCACTTTCGCTATTCCAAGGACAGAAAAATACCGCCGCCGCAGCGCATGGTCTAACAGGGTTGTGCTTATTCCCTTAATGGGTTATGCGCAGGGGTGTAGCAACCGGGGGGACGGGGGGTACGTCCCCAACAGTCCACCTCACATTTAGAGACAGATCATTTCAAAACAGGTGTTTAAAAAAATTATATGAACGTAAACTTTTGGATCTCATTCTGTTGCCCCCCTCCCCCTCCACTTTTAAAATGTCCGCTACGCCTCTGGTTAAGGGCATGTTTTGAGCATAACGTGCATTAAACCAATTAGAGTCTCATCTCCCATTGCCTTTAAGAGTCAGTTGCATCGCGTCATGGCACATTTGCTATTTACATGACGGACTTTGTAAGTGGAAAAACTAGAAAAATAGAAAAACTGAATGCTTCACTAATGGGAAAACATCTAAACAGACCATCTACGCAACGATAAAGAATGAGCCTCCACCATTCGTCCTCTTTCTCTTTGCTTTACATTTACTCTTTACTTTACTCCTTTACTTTCGTGGATAAGGAAATGGTGTTGTACGCACTCCACTGAAAACATCCATACATATTTAATTTAGTTTAAGCACAAAGATTTGTTTCAAAATTATTTCTAAATTTAGTCCTAATTTCCAGCAAACAAATAAATCAACAATAAAAATAAAGTGTAGTCAAACAACTGCGAGTTATGTCCAAACACGTCCTATTCTTATGCCCCATAAGGTGATGCATATATCTCCAAAACCTGACAGGTGGACAAATCTAAACCTGTTTTTATTAAAACAAAAATAAGTGTGCATATAATAGATAATATTGTTAATAATAATAATAATAATAATAATACTAATAACAGCATTATAACAAAAATGCAAATTGTCATGAATAAACTGAAAAAAACATAAAGGCATGGAGGTAGTGGTTTTTATATATATGTAGTAAAATAATAATGTTTGTAACATTTTAATCCTTTATAATTTTTTTTTTCATATGTAAAGATATTTGTGCATTGCTGTACATCACCACATAGGCGCATAATGTGCCCTGCGCTGCACTTTAGACCAGCTTTTACTTGGTCAATGACGCAGCCTATTTCAGTTTCTCAAAATAGCAACACACCAACAATGTGCCTTAACACCTTCTTTATAGATCAGCACAACCATAAGTCCACAAAGTGGCGCAAATGGATTTGCTATTTAAACAACGTGGCGCAACACATGAAAATTTGTGGTCTGAAAATAGCAACAAATCGTGCAAAACAATTCTTGTGCCTTATTGCGCCGAGTGTATAATAGGGCCCAATGTATCAATCTTAATGTATGTACTTACTAAAAGACCACTAAAATCATTTTTGCTATGATTCATTTGTTGAACAATTTTTGCAATGTCATAAGATTTATAAATTCTGCAAAATTATGATTTATAGAGTTCATGTTGAGGTTACCATGTTACTGCAGCTTAACTACAACAGCAGGCTCACATCGTGACAGTGTTTGCTGCAACTCTTAATAAAAATACATAATAATAAGAATATAACACTGTTATTTCCCAGGATTTCTAGGTTATTCCATTGCATCTTTCCTTTAAACAGGCAAAAATACAATATGCTTAACATAAAAAAGCTATTGAGAATTATTGCAAAGTTGATCCTTAAATATCTCATTTACATGAGGAAAGCAAATTTACATTCAGATTTAATTCATTTACATAGAAGCCAAATCCTCAGTTCATGCTGAACTTGAATCATCCTGGACTGATGTGCATGTGTGTGTGAATGTGTGAGTGTGTGCGTGTTTGTGTGTGTTTAAAGAACATCTTAATAGTTCACTTCAGTATTTCTGATTGCTATACAACAGCCTATATTGCAAAAAAAAGTGTATTGATAAATTTTATTATAATTACATTGCATCTTCAACATGTTTCATCAACAGGAACTCTGCTGCTCACGTGTGCAGTGTGAATACCGTAACCTGTTAATATGGGTGCCGAAATAAACACAGGATGTGTGAAACTGATGATGAGAGTACAGGTTAACTCTCTTGCTAATTGTTACTTAAAAAAACTATGATCTTAAAGAGTTGGATAGATTCTCATACTATTTATAAACCTAGTGCAAATAAAAATGTGCACGTATTACAGAGTCTTTCTCAAAAAAGAAGAAAGAAAAATGTACTTTAGGATTGACGCTAATGGTAAGGGAAGTTGACCCTGTTCAGCTATAGTTGGTCAAAGTGCGTTTAAGGCAAGTAATTACACTCAGCGGCCATCTTTGAAACACCTCTCCGGCAGTATGCTAGGGCATTCTGTCTGAATGGGGAAACATCAAATTCTCCAAAACTGTTTGCCAAGCTTACGATTACATTACATATTTATAATCACCAATGAAATTAAACCACAACTGTCTCATAAGTTTTGTTTCTAAACGACTGAATTAAACAAAATCTGCATTTTATATAGGTTGCTCAAGCTAATGTGTATGTGCACCAACCTCATTTATGGCCATTCCACACATTATTATCCTCTGGATAATGATTATCTAATTGCGATGCTCTTCTGAAGTAATCCATGACTTGGTCTTGCAGGTCTCTTCCAGAAATGGCAGTGACTCTTTGGGCCCAATCATACACCCGACGCAATAAGGCACAAGACGTGTTTCCACAATGTGTTTCTATTTTCAGACCAACGCAACCCTAATTTTCCCGTTTTCTGCCACGTTGTTTAATTAGCAAATCCATAGCATGTGTATTTGGATATAACTCAGTTGTTTGACCACACTTCGTTATTATTGTTCATTTATTCCTTTGCTTTTTTTAAACAAATTTTTGCACTTAACAAACAACATTATTTACGTAGGCTAATTGATGTCTGTGTACACAACATGTTTCCTTTGCCACGAAAGAGAGAAAGTGAAAGTGAAAGTAAAGGCCGAATGGAGGAGGCTCATTCTCGCGCTGCAGATGGTCTGTTTAACTGTTTTCTCGCTAGTGAAGTGTTCAGTTTTTCCACTTACAAAGTCCGCCATGTAAATAGCAAATGCTCCATGGCGCGATGCAACTGACTCTTAAAGGGAATGGGAGATGAGACTCTGATTGGTTTATTCTCAAAACACACCCATAACTCATTAAGAGCATAAGCTCAACCCTGTTAGACCATGTGTCGTGGCGCAAAAGTGTATTTTTCCATCCTTAAAATAGCAAAAGTGGATTCGGATATGCCCTTAATGCTTTTGCGCCCTGCACTTCAGACTTTGCACCTGGATCTTTAAAATATAGCCCTTTGTTTACAAGTTTGTGGGTGTTTGAGTAGTTGCTGTCATGTGATGTGCATTTGACAAGATGGGCTGTACCTTGCGTTCGTTTCATACAGATTACAAAACCAAACAACTTTTGTTTTCAAGTGTAGTTGGTTCATTTTAAAAGTATACATTTCAAGCTTTATGTGGATATATTTCTTATCTCTGTGAAGCAAGTATTCACTGAGATTCCAGTGCATTTGTTGACCACATAAAAGCACACGTTTGGTCCGAGCTTCTCCCTGGAGAAACATCAGTCTATAGCAATCGATGATTGGCTCCTGTACTTGTAGGCGGGGATTTGCCATACTGACCATTACACTTAACCCTATTCAAAACTATAAGAGTGACCTGCCATGTGTGTTCTATAGTCTTTGAGTTAGTTTAAGCATAACACACATGAATATTTAATACCCCTCTGCCTGAGTTTTCTAATGTAAACATTGCTAAGATTGCATCACTGTTATATTTCCATGGTGATGATGCGTCTGGTTTATGACATGGCACAATACAACCCTTATGTACTGCAGTGGAGAGATTAAAGCTACTGGGTATAACACACATTGTCAGAGAGTGTGTAAAATGATTATTACTGCCATTTCCATAGACAACAATGTGTATTTTACAAAGCACAAATGTATGAAACCTATGCAACATTATTGCAAGGAAAAAACAGATAAGCACGTGTGTTTCGCTGGCTCTTTCTGCATTATCAGATTTTCTGCTAATCACTGATTGTTTAAAAACAGCAAATAATGAGGGCTGATACTGATGACTGCATTTACATTTAAGCCCCGGTCAGTTCACACAATTTTTATTGTCGGTTACGAAAGTCACTATGTCAGATTATGCGATTTTATCTTCAGAAAATCTTGACTTGTCGTGGGTAACAAATGTGCCAGACTACTTGTTCCTTCGTGATCAGTCATCCCGTGACGTCTACGACGAGCGTTATTTCCCAAAGCAGTCACAAGCGTTGCTATAACAATATTTATTATCTTAATTGCAATGCTTTTTTTTTTTATCTTATGTCAATCTCAATACACATATGCTTGCTGACAACTAGGCTACATTATTTATTATTTAACAAATACAGTGAATCATTAATTAAATCCTTATTTTCCACAGAGCAAAACAAATTATCCACCCGGACAGCTGAGTAGTGGATGGGCACAAACAAAAATATTAATTAATTCATTCATTCATTTTCTTTTCAGGTTAGTCCCTTTATTAATCAGGGGTCGCCACAGTGGAATGAACCGCCAACTTATCCAGCATATGTTTTACGCAGCGGATGCCCTTACAGCCACAACCCATCACTGGGAAACATCCAAACACACTCATTCACACACATACACTACGGTCAATTTTAGCATACCCAATTCACCTATACCACATGTCTTTGGATTTGCGGGGGAACCCGGAGCACCCCGAGGAAACCCACTCGAACACAGGGAGAACATGCAAACTCCACACAGAAACGGCAACTGACCCAGCCGAGCCTCGAAGCAGCTACCTTCTTGCTGTGAGGCAATCGTGCTACCCATTGCGCCACCGCATCACCCAAACAAATATATAATTTGTATATTTTTTGAGAAAAAATATCTTTTTAAAATGAATTTCGGGTGACACGGTAGCACAGTGGGTAGCGCTGCATATTAACACATGCTGGATAGGTTGGTGGTTTATTCTGCTGTGGCGACCCTTGATTAAAAAAGGGACTAAGTTGAAAAGAAAATGAATGAATGAATGAAACTAATTTCATTTAGTATAATTTGTATCTTAAGTGCAGCTTATTTTTTTACCTGACCCACGTACTAACGGCAGCACCTGCGGATATAACTGATGAATTAAAGCTGCAAGCAACAATGAAAGGGACCTCGCACCCGGGCCCACCGCCGCCCGGTGGCCTTAGGATGACAGAGAACATTGGGCAATAATAATTTAAGCCGATACATATAAAACACCTGAGAAAATCACATATTTATGCCAAACTTCCTTCTGTCAGCAGGTGGCGCTATGACTTTGACTCAATATTGGCATGTAGATGTCTTCAGGAGAGGAATCTTATCAACCATGTGAAGTTTCAGGCAGATCGGACATTGTGTAATTGAGTTAAAAGTACTTCCTGTTCCATGGCGAAGCTTTGATGTTTGTCAGTCACGCCCATCGGCAAAATCTCTTGATCTTCACAATATATCATCACTAGAGCTTTCAGATAACACCAGCCTAATTTGGTGCTGATATGAAAAAAAAGTTGTGGGAGGAGATTGTTATGATGTAAAAAACATCACTTCCTGTTGCCAGCAGGTGGCGCTATAACTGTAACTGGATATTGGCATGTAAACATGTTCAGGTCAGGCCTATTATCATACGTGTGAATTTTGAGGCTGATCGGATAATGCATGCCTGAGTTACAACAACTGCCTCTTTCGTAGCGAATCACCAAATTTTGAGAGGCCACCACGGACACGCCCATTGACGAAAACTCTAGATCTTCGTAATTTAACATTGCCAAGGCCTTTAGATGACAAAACCCAATTTTGGTGTTGATCGGATAAAATCCCAAGAACGAGTTTGTTAAAATACAACGCCTGGAAATGGCAAAAATGCTTTCCTGTTGGGTTTGAGATATTGCTCCAAGAGACTTTTTTGTGTGGTTTGGCCTGTTTGAGGTGTGTGCCAATTTTCGTACATGTGCGACATTCGTAGCTCGGGGGCTAGCCCTTAAAATGCATAGGTAGCGCTCTCGAGTCATTTTGCCACACCTACTTCCGAAACCTATAACAAACGTAAATTTTTGCCACTTCTGGGGAGTGTGCAAAGTTTTGTGAGTTTTCGGGCATGTTTAGACCCTCAAATTCGCGAGCAATCGTTTTGGTACTCTGTCCCTAATAAACGGAGCAATTCCAATAGAGCCTACGCACCGTTCTGGTGCTCTGGCCCTAATTATGTGCGTCTATTGTCAACTGTCACCCATGTGACGGAACTCGTTGTGAAGATTGAGAAAAAAATTAAACATGCTAGACTTTCTGCGATGGTGTCGTGAGGTGTCACATGTTATTGGTTGTTGTGAACTTTGCCACATTACACGAGAAGAAAGGATTGAATCTTGCGTCACGATGCCCATTTGTCGTTCACGACTCTCCATGACAGCCTAAATCAAGGAAATTGTGCCGAAATCGTGTGATCTGACCTGGGCTTTAGTCATTTAGCAGACGTTTTTTGTCCAAAGTGACTTACAATTAAGGAGGCTGTCAGAACCCGGGTTTGAACTTTGCTTTCTCTCCCTTTTCTGACATTTTCTATCTTTTCTTTCTGACAACTTTTTAATTTGTCTCCAAATTGCTGTGTAACTTCACAGCTGATCGTCTTTGCCAATTAGTAGCCTCATCTGTTTACTGCCACCTGCCTTTCATTTCCTGCTGATTGCTGGTCCTATATCTGAGGGTGTTTCGCTTCTCCTCTTGTCAGAGTGTTGGGTTCCTTACTGCTGTCTTGTCGGTCTGTTGCTTGTTTTATATCTGTATTCTCTGTCCAGTTCTCTGGAGCCATTCTGGATTTGGTCTGCCCTACTGGAGAATCGATCCTCTGCCTTACCATTGCCCTTTTCCTGTGTTACCAGTCCTGGACCAAAGACTCGCTTTATTTTTGACTGAAATTTAGCCCACTCCTGATTTGCCTTATTAGGTGGTGCTACTAATTTTTGTTGGAATTTATCTTATGTTGTGACACGTTGCCTATGGTCCAGTCTTCCGTTTATTTTTACTAAAATCCAAGATCTGCTCTGGAACTCAGCAAGTTGTTGAGTCTTTTTCTTTGCTTATTTAATTAAAACCTATTGAATTGAACTCCTCTGCTTTTGGGTCCTTTATACAGACATCCCTGACAGAACACTCTGACCAGTATGGACCCAGCTGAGGATTCATCTGTATTGTCTGCAATGGAGTTTCAAGGTGCCATGCTAGGCCGCCATGAGGAGGAGCTGACTTCAGCACGTCGTACAGTGGAAATGTTGGTCTCCCGAGTAACTGAGCTTTCTGAGCAGCTCCATAGTCTCCAATTCCAGCAGGGGTTAGGGCAATCTACAACTACTCGCATTCCTCAACTGGAGCCCAGGGTTAACAACCCACCAGTCTACTCGGGTGAGCCATCTAATTGTCGATCTTTCCTCACCCAGTGTGAAGTTGTCTTTTCTCTTCAACCTCAGACCTATGCTTCGGAGAGAACCAAAGTGGCTTTCATAATTTCTCTCCTTGCTGGTCGGGCCCGGGACTGGGGGGCAGCAGTCTGGGAGGCTGAAGATGTGTGTTGTCTTGACTTCCATCGTTTCAAGGAGGAGATGATCAAGACATTTGATAGGTCTGTGTTCGGGAAGGAAGCATCCCGATTGCTGGCAGCTCTCCAACAGGGTAGACGATCGGTGGCAGACTATGCCATCGAATTCCGCACGCTCGCAGCAACCAGCGAGTGGAATCAAGCGGCGTTGGCAGCACGATTCTTGGATGGTTTGACAGACATAATCAAAGATGAAATTTATGCCCGTGATCCCCCAGAGTGTTTTGATGAACTGGTCTCCCTGGCCATTCGGCTGGATCATCGTTTTGACCTCAGACGTCGTGTTTTAATGGGCTCACGACCAGAAGCTGCTGAGTTACCTTCTGCTGCCCAATTGAAGTTTGGTCCAACTGAGCCTGAACCCATGCAGGTGGGCAGACTTCGCCTCACTGCGGAGGAGAAGCAACGACGGTTGTCTAAAGGGCTGTGTCTCTACTGTGGCGGGCAGGGTCATGTTGCTTCACTATGTCCAGTAAAAGCCAGCGCTCGCCAGTAATCAGGAGAGTTCTGGCGAGCGGCACTTTCATCTCCTCATCCCTCTGCTCTCGCACACTGTTGCCGGTCATGGTGTCCATCAAGAATGTCCTCCATTCATGCTCTGCGCTTGTGGATTCTGGTGCCGAGGGCAATTTCATGGATTCGACATGGGCTCATCTCAAAGGGGTTCCCATCCAGCCTTTAGTGGATCCTGTATCTGTCTCCACACTGGATGGCCGTGAGCTAGCTGTCATCTCCCACATCACTGTGCCGGTGAGTCTGGTCACTTCTGGCAACCACCGGGAGGAACTTGTATTTTACCTTTTTAAGTCACCAGCTACCCCCATAGTGTTGGGCCATCCATGGCTATCTTTACATAATCCACACATTAACTGGGCAGAGAACACTATTATAACTTGGAAATCGTCTTGTCATGCTAATTGTCTTGTGTCAGCACCTTCGCCTTCTTCTGTTTCTTCTGTTTCTGTGTCACAGGAGGAGGATGTTGATCTTTCCGGGGTTCCGGGGGTTTACCACGATCTGCGCATGGTTTTCAGTCAGTCCCGAGCTGCATCTCTACCCCCCCCACCGGCCGTATGATTGTGCTATTAACCTCCTGCCTGGTACCTCTCCTCCTCGAGGGCGGCTCTTCTCTTTGTCAGCTCCAGAACGAGCGACAATGGAGAAGTATTTGTCTGATTCTCTGGCAGCCGGCATCATCCGCTCCTCCTCATCTCCGGCCGGAGCAGGGTTCTTCTTTGTGAAAAAGAAGGACGGCTCCTTGCGTCCCTGCATTGATTATCGAGGGCTTAATGACATAACCATTAAAAACAGGTACCCCCTTCCTCTGATGTCAACAGCCTTCGAAATCCTGCAGGGAGCAAGGATTTTCACAAAGTTGGACCTGCGCAACGCGTACCACTTGGTCCGGATCAGGGAGGGCGATGAGTGGAAGACAGCCTTTAACACACCCACTGGGCACTTTGAATATCTAGTACTTCCCTTCGGGCTGTCCAATGCCCCAGCTGTCTTCCAGGCACTCGTCAATGATGTGCTGAGAGACATGATAAACAAATTTGTTTTTGTGTACCTGGATGATATTCTCATCTTTTCTCCCTCTCTCCAGGTGCACATCCAGCACGTTAGACGAGTGTTGCAGAGGCTGCTGGAGAATCAGTTATTTGTCAAAGCAGAGAAATGCCTTTTTCACGCCCAGTCAGTTCCGTTCTTGGGTTCCATAATTTCGGTAGAGGGGATTCGAATGGATCCGGAAAAGGTACGAGCTGTCTCCGACTGGCCGGTTCCTGGCTGACGCAAAGCTCTACAACAATTCTTGGGCTTTGCAAATTTCTATAGGCGTTTCATTCGCAACTACAGCCAGGTAGCGGCCCCTCTGACAGCATTAACCTCCACCAAATCCCAGTTTTGCTGGTCTATAGCTGCTCAAGCAGCGTTTAAAGAATTAAAATCTCGATTTACAACTGCCCCAATCCTTGTCTTACCTGATCCAGCACGACAATTTGTGGTGGAGGTTGATGCATCAGAGGTGGGTGTCGGAGCAGTTCTTTCTCAGATATGCCCTCAAGACAATAAACTGCACCCTTGTGCTTACTATTCCCACCGTTTGTCTCCTGCAGAGCGGAACTACGACATCGGTAACCGGGAACTGCTGGCAGTGCGGCTGGCTTTGGGGGAGTGGCGTCATTGGCTGGAGGGGGCAGCTGAACCTTTTGTGGTATGGACCGACCACAGGAATCTGGAGTATATTCAGACAGCCAAGAGGCTGAACTCCCGACAGGCTCGCTGGGCATTGTTCTTTGGGCGCTTTAATTTTGTTCTTTCTTACAGACCTGGCTCTAAAAATGGTAAACCAGACGCCTTGTCACGGTGCTTTGGCACTCCGGACAGCGATCCGCACCCTGATACCATTTTGCCCAGGGGCCTTGTGGTGGGGGCTGTTGTCTGGGGTGTCGAGGGCCTTGTCAGGCAAGCTTTAGCCAAAGTCCAGGTGCCCAGGGGGTGTCCGGTGGGCCTGTTGTATGTTCCTGTGTCGGCTCGAGCAGCTGTCCTTCAGTGGGGTCATTCCTCCAGGTTTGCTTGCCATCCAGGTGTAAGGAGGTCGCTGGCAGCCGTTCGTCAGCGCTTTTGGTGGCCAGCCATGGCGGAGGACGTCCGTCGGTTTGTGGGTGCATGCTCAGTCTGTGCTCAAAATAAATCTTCTAATTCTCGTCCC
Organism: Danio kyathit; assembly: GCA_903798195.1. NCBI lineage: Eukaryota > Metazoa > Chordata > Actinopteri > Cypriniformes > Danionidae > Danio > Danio kyathit. The sequence continues at coordinate 17,888,330 of LR812531.1, read as the reverse complement.
GTTGGTCTGCTTCATCCCCTCCCCATTCCCTCCCGCCCCTGGTCACATATTGCCATGGATTTTGTCACTGGTCTCTCTCCATCTGATGGCAATACTGTGGTCCTCACTGTGGTGGACCGCTTTTCCAAGGCGGTTCACTTCATTCCCCTCCCCAAACTTCCATCTGCTAGGGAGATGGCCCGGGTGGTCGTGGACCATGTCTTCCGGGTTCATGGTCTTCCGGAGGATGTGGTCTCTGACAGGGGGCCCCAGTTCATTTCCCACTTCTGGAGGGAGTTCTGCCGACAGATTGGTTCTACTGCTAGTCTGTCGTCAGGATTTCATCCACAGACCAACGGCCAGACTGAGCGTGCAAACCAGGATCTTGGGCGGATGCTCCGATGCCTGGCTTCCCATAACCCCTCTTCCTGGAGTCAGCAGTTAGTGTGGGCAGAATATGCTCACAACTCACTACCGGTGTCGTCGACTGGGCTGTCTCCTTTTATGTGTTGTCTTGGTTATCAACCCCCTGTGTTTCCTTCCCAGGTAGCCGAGGCTGCCGTTCCCTCGGTCCAAGCATTTATTCAACGCTGCCGTTGCACCTGGAAAAGGGCCAGGCAGGCGCTGTTGCGGACCAGGGAACGCACCAAGAGAACTGCTGACCGCCACCGAGCCGATGCACCCAAATATGTCTGTGGTCAAAAGGTGTGGCTCTCCACTAAGGACCTGCCACTTCGGGTCCCTGCTCGTAAATTGGCACCCCGATTCATTGGGCCATGCCTCATTACCAAGGTAATCAGTCCGGTGGCGGTGCGGCTTCGGCTACCCCGAAATCTACGTCGTGTCCACCCTGTCTTCCATGTTTCCTGTGTCAAACCTGTCTTGCGTTCTCCCCACTCCCCTCTTTCTTCTACGCCCTCTCCTCCTCCTCCCCTGATGGTTGAGGGCTCTCCGGCCTTCACTGTCAGAAAGATTCTTAATTCCAGGAGGCGAGGTAGAGGCTTTCAATATCTGGTAGACTGGGAGGGGTACGGTCCAGAGGAGAGATGTTGGGTCCCAGCTCGAGACATTCTGGACCATGCGCTCATCAAGGAATTCCACCATCGGCAGTTGCCTCAAATCTCAGGTACGCCGGGAGGCGTTCCTGGGGAGAGGGGTACTGTCAGAACCCGGGTTTGAACTTTGCTTTCTCTCCCTTTTCTGACATTTTCTATCTTTTCTTTCTGACAACTTTTTAATTTGTCTCCAAATTGCTGTGTAACTTCACAGCTGATCGTCTTTGCCAATTAGTAGCCTCACCTGTTTACTGCCACCTGCCTTTCATTTCCTGCTGATTGCTGGTCCTATATCTGAGGGTGTTTCGCTTCTCCTCTTGTCAGAGTGTTGGGTTCCTTACTGCTGTCTTGTCGGTCTGTTGCTTGTTTTATATCTGTATTCTCTGTCCAGTTCTCTGGAGCCATTCTGGATTTGGTCTGCCCTACTGGAGAATCGATCCTCTGCCTTACCATTGCCCTTTTCCTGTGTTACCAGGCCTGGACCAAAGACTTGCTTTATTTTTGACTGAAATTTAGCCCACTCCTGATTTGCCTTATTAGGTGGTGCTACTAATTTTTGTTGGAATTTATCTTATGTTGTGACACGTTGCCTATGGTCCAGTCTTCCGTTTATTTTTACTAAAATCCAAGATCTGCTCTGGAACTCAGCAAGTTGTTGAGTCTTTTTCTTTGCTTATTTAATTAAAACCTATTGAATTGAACTCCTCTGCTTTTGGGTCCTTTATACAGACATCCCTGACAGAGGCATTCAGCAATTTAACAAGAAGAGGCAGTACACACAATTATACAAAGAAACTGTTTGTGCTCAGGGAAGAGAGAGAGAGAGAGAGAAAGAGAGAGAGAGAGAGAGAGAGAGAGAGAGAGAGAGAGAGAGAGAGAAGAGTGTTTCTACAGGTGGTTTGCCAAGCTTACTCATCTGTGCGAACAATTATTTCTTTTGGTTTTGCATGAGATTAGTACACCATGCAATGACATTAGGTTACACAACAAAGAGAGTTAGAATAAAGATTGAAAATAATTTTGCAAATTTACACTGTTAATAATTCCCTGTAGAATCTACAATAACTTACTGGCAGCAGTTCCCCAGTAACTTACTGTAAATCAAATACAGCAAAAATACTGTATTTACATTAACAGCTTAATTTATCTTGCTCTGTGTATTTACAGTATTGTATATCTTAACTGTAAAATATACAGTAATGTTAACAATACATCTTTTAAATACAGTAACATACTGCATAAATGTCCTACAGTAAAATACAGTTCATATTACAGTAAAATAATATGTAATTTACACAAATCATTAACAGTGTATATACTTTTTATTTTTTACAAATACCACAATAAATGAACCTTAAAATGTACAAAATCTATGTCATGATGAAAGAAAGAAAAGAGTATTTCGCCAAAATGTACAGGAACAGGAAACTCACTCCATTCCCCCTTGTCTTTGACAGACAGGTTTTGATGTCTGACAGTATTGATAAATATAAAATTTCTCTATGTCTGTCATCGTCTTCACTTGGAAAAACATTTGCTGATGAAAAACTAATGTGATGCGGTGTTGTATGCAAATTAATTTGCTCTCTGTGATGTGGTGTTGTCTGCAAATTAATTTGGTCGCATATACCAACACACACGCATACAAACACTCATTTAGTCTCTGTCACATACACCCACAGAGGGTGAAACCTCTGGAATAGGGCTATATCTAAATTCACACCCTTCTTCTGTTCTGACAATATTCAAATCATCTAACACCTCTATTCTGCTCGGATGAGATATTTTACACACACACACACAAGCACACACACAAAATCATCCTCTGCTCTCTGTGGAGAATGACTACTTCACAAATATGAGCCAACACTGAGGGGAAATGGACGTCAAACGGTTCACAGGAGCGAGGATTTTAAAAGACACTGTGAAAAAAACCTTGAGAGCTGAATTTTCTAAACAACTGCATCACTTTTGTGTCATAGTTCAGCATTAAAATATTACATATGATCAGATGCTATTCGACATGAGCAGGATTTTAATTAAATGTTATTAAATGGTGTACTTAAATACTTTGGAGTATTTTGTAGTTTGTATTTTCCTGGCCCCAAAATAATAAGTAATTCATAATTAAATACTGGCAGTTCATTTCACTGTGGTGACCCCTGATTAATAAAGTGACTAAGCCGAAAAGACAATGAATGACTGGATAATTAAATACTTTCACAAAAGGCATTTTTTGTGTCTAAAATATTTATTAAAATGCTTGATGAAATATGTCATTAGAAGATTTGATAGAAGATCTTTCATCACTCAGCTTAACAGGACAACCAAATATAGTTTTTTTGGCTAGATGTGAATAATTCATGTGACACATCTGTTGGATCACTCAATGTGAACTGGAAACAGCAAGAAATAAAGCCACTTTGGTTCTCAGGGCTAACTGCCACAAGGCAAAGTAGAATACAATTTACTATTAAGCATTTCTCACTGAATATTGTTACACGAGAGAAGAATAGACAAATTAGCAAACCAGCTTTTTCTTTCTAGTTGAAACTAGAACACACCTCTAAAAACACCTAAAACTAAAAACACCTCATTTACACGAGTCCCTACCTACTCCAGCTTATATTTTCCTAACAAAATTATAATTCTGCAGGGCCGGGGTCCTGCAGATTTTTGCTTCAACCTCAATTAAACACACCTGAACTAGTTAATCAAGCTCTATTTAGGTATAGGCTGTTTCTCAATTCCAAGAATGCAGAGAATGGACTTGCGTTCTTGTGAAGACCGGTCTTGCCAGGTCCCCACGGAAGAACGAACTCAGAAGACTGCGAGAACAGAGAACATGTCCTGTGAGAAATGAGAAGCTGTATTCTTCCTGATGGTCACGTGACCTTCACACATTTTTAACTGAAAATTATTTAATCATTACAGCATTCATACAACAATTTATTGTTTTCCCCTTTTCAAAATATATGCTATGCATAAAGACTTTACAAATATACATTGCACAATATAAATAAAACAGATTTTAATACGAATTTCAGCAAAAAAACACCATTAATGTGTTTATTCTTTTATTAAGATTTTTATGGTAATGTTTATATTCACCATTTCATTTAGGAAAACTCCTGAGGTAAATAAGTATACCTCTGAACTTTCATAATAAACCTATATTAAATGCTGCGCTTCCCATCTCCAGTCCAATGACTTCTGGGACTTCTAGAGCGAGTTCGATGCTCAAGTCAGCATCGCTGTGTCCTTGATATCAAGAACACATCCGGGAAGTTTCACGTATACTCCGTTCTTGCGGTCTGGAGTACTGGAACTGAACTTTGGCAGTTGATGATGACATTACACGAGAACACGAAGACGCAAGATCGCTGAAGAAACGCATATTGAGAAACAGTCATACTTTACTAGAAACTTCCAAGTAGCTGTATTGAGGCAAGTTGGAGCTAAACTATGCAGGACACCGGCCCTTCAGGACCGAGTTTGGGCACCCCTACTTTAGATAAAAGTGTCTGCTCAATGACTAAAGAAAAAGGTCAATTTTGTAACAATAAAGAAACATGCATTAGTGCTTTAGTAAATAAATAACACGTTAAATCACTCAGGAAACCCTCAAGAAATTTGGTTCTGAAAGATGGTTCATGTGAAAAAAACATGTAATAACAATACTTTTTAAAAATTCGATTGCACTTGATTTAAAAAAAAATTCTAAAAGTCCAAATCACATCTTTAAATTTGTTAAAGGTCCTGTGAAGTGCTTTGAAATATGCGTTTTTATTCAATGTTTGACGTGATCTCAACCGAAACACAAAGAAAGGGTGGGACATATAGTGTAGCTCCTCCTCTTAAAAAAAACAGCCAATGGTGTTTTGTTTTTAATCACAGCTCTGCCAGTGAGCACCCGCTTCGAATGTTATCACTCGATTGAATGGGTGTTATCAGTTATCAGCTGATAATAGATATGGGCCAGTCGGAGTAATTCTCGTGGTTAATCAGCTATACTAATAGAGAAGACTCCAGATCCAGATCTGTTTCTACATTACTGTGAGGTTGGGTTTGGGGTTGGGGTGGGGGTAGACATTAATAAAATACAATCAATGGGAAATTTAATAAATAATATAAATAATTCTCATTAACTTCTGGCTGCAGCTGTATGTGATCTATAGCTGATTAACCATGTGGATGGATGATAACAGCCTACTGAGCCTACCAGTAGGCGCAGAAGTCCCCTACTGGCCCATGTCTATCAGCTGATAACCACTGATAACACCCATTCAATGAAGTGATAACATTCGAATTGGCTGCAGTGAGGGTGGTTGAGCTCAAGTGCATCAAATGAAAAGCAAATGAGAAGCGTCTTAAAGGGGGCGGGCCTTATGAGATACTAGAGCATTTGATTGGTTATGATGTGATGAGAAACTGTAGTATGGGCTGACGTGAATAAAACCATTGATCCATTTGGGCGGAAGTGACAAACTACAAGCTTTACATGTTTGTAACAGTTTTGTATCTTCTAAATGTAAATTGTGTCACTGTTTTGGAGCACACTAGCTTATAAATATCCTAAAAATGAATAATACTGATACTAACATCTTTAAAACTTTATTTTAAATTCATGGGACCTTTAAAAGTGCTGTTATGCTTATTAGCAAATAACTTAGCAGACATTTACTAGATAAAACACAGAGAACACCTTTACAATAGAATACTTGCAGTATAATTTTACAGAGCAAATATTGACCAAATGTGGGTCCATGTGTAACCAAGCACCCTTTGGCAATTTTACCGAGCATATTCGGGTGCTTGGTTTGCAGTAATACAGAGATTATGCAGTCCCAGTGAAGTGTTACAGACAACAATAACCCACTGCATCCTCCACAAACTGCGCTTTCAAACACAACCCACAAGATCATGAATTGCACGGTGCAAATTAAATTTAGCACTAAACTGGTCACCACGTTTGTGCCATTACCCCATTTGCATAATTCCTTTAGCGAACGAGGCGACATCCCGCGAAATTAAATGGCACAATCAGCAGGTGCTATTCATTCTTCCTGAATTCTCCCCATAGCATGTGCTCCTGCTGAATTACACAAAAGCATCCTCCTTTGATTTCGCTTTTCTTTTTTCCCTGATTCAAACTGAGATGTAATTCATATCTCTGCCAAACACCAGCATTTAAAGCCACATCTCTGAAGGACATGCATTTTAGAGCCTAAGGTTTCCCTCAGCGTGGAAAACTTACAGATGTCATTTGATGGATAAAAATGCCTCACAGCAGGCTTTAACAAGCATGCACAAAAGAAAAGAGAACAGGACACATGGGGAGCAAGGGTCAGTGTGAAGAAAAGACAAAACTGAAAGTAAACCATCATCTGAATAAAGATGGACCGTGAAGCCGAACAGCAAGCCTTTGAATATCTTCTCTTTTCTATCACTTGGTGCCCACTGCTCTTTTCTCCTGTCCACTTTCCTCTTTCAGTGTGGAGTAAGGTACAAGTTCAATCTTGGGTTGAGTCCAAATCCATTTATTTTCTCACAAATTCACTCTTTATTCCTCTATCTATCTCCCTCCTCCTCAATCTCTTTAATCTTCTCTTTTATCATCTTCTCTGACAGTGGTTACAGGCAGAGATCATTTCAATGAATGTATGAAAATATGTATCTAATTATTGTTGAGTGTTTGTAATTAGCATTTTCTTTTAGAGAGTCTATTTTGCATTTTAGCTATACTTAATCTACTTTTAAAATAAGTCACAAACAATGCAATAGCTTTGTTCATTAAACTACTAACAATACAACCCCAGGCTTGGCCAGTTGGCATTTCTGTGTGGAGTTCTCCACGTGTTCAAGTGGGTTTCCTCCTGGGTGCTCTGGTTTCCCCCACAGTCCAAAGACATGCGCTATAGGTGAATTGAATAAACTAAATTGTTCATAGTGTGTGTGTGAATGAAGTGTGTATGGGTGTTTTCCAGTGCTGGGTTGTGGCTGGAAGGGCATACAGTGCGTAAAACATATGCCAGAATAGTCGGCGGTTCATTCCACTGTGTCAACCTCTGATAAAACCCCAATTCAAAAAAAAAGCTGGAATGTATTTGAGGATACAATAATATCAAGTATGTGTAGTTTGCTGATTCTCTTTAACCTTTATTTAATTGACAAAAGTACAAATAAAAGATATCCAATGTTTTCAAGGGGCAAATAAATTGCATTTACATAAACTGCTCAAAAAAATTATAGGAAGGCTTTGACAACACATCCGATCTCAATGGGGAAAGAAATATGCTGAGTAGTGCACCCGCTTTGAATGTTATGACTCGATAGAATGGGCATTATCAGTGGTTATCAGCTGATAGACATGGGCCAGTAGGGGCCTTCTGGTAGGCTCAGAAGGCTGTTTATCATCCATCCACATGGTTAATCAGCTATACTGATGGAGAAGACTACAGATCCAGATCTGTTCTTACATTACTGTGATGTTTTGGTTTAGGGTTGGGGTGGGGGTAGACGTTAATAAAATACAATTAATGGGAATTTTAATTTATAATAAAAATAATTCTCATTCACTTCCAGCCGCAGCCGTATGTGATCTATAGCTGATTAATCATGTGGATGGATGAGAACAGCCTTTTACCAGTAGGCCCTTACTGGCCCATATCTATCAGCTGATAACCACTGATAACGCCCACTCAATCGAGTGATAACATTTAAATCGGCTGATTATTTACACTAATGATAATGTGTTAGGAATTAACCTAACCCCTAACTCTAACCCTATCCTAACCCTAACCACATCCTTTAATAAGATTAAAAATTATAAACCTACAGAAAGCTGAATACAAAGACACCCAAAAAATCTAAGTGTAATAAAAGATCCAGCAGCCAAGTCTTGTTGCTGAAATTTCATTGCAGTAGCTAAGAATGGCTCCCAGTTGCATTCATGGCAGGAAACATCAAGGCATGCTCCTAATGAGACAGCATGTGGTGTCTTGAGGTATTTCCTATCAGATATGGACCAGGGCATCACTAAATTCCTGGACGGTCTGAAAAGCAACCTGGCAGGGTCGGATGGAACGAAACATAATGTCCCAAAGGTTTATTTTGGATTTAGGTCAAATGAGCATTGGGGCCATTCAATGGTACAGTATCTACTCATCATCTTTTCAAGCATGCTATTGCCACATTTAGTAATTGTCATGCACCCAGAGAAACACAGGGCCCACTGCACCAGTGTAGGCAGAGTGTGATTTATACATTAATGATTAGGGGAGTCGACTTTTTTTGGCAATGTTAGTTTAAGTTGGTACTGTGGCTTAATGGTTAGAATTGTCACCTCAGTCCTAGCACCTCCAGTCCTGGCTGAGTCAGGAGTGTGTGGAGTTTGCATGTTCTCCCCGTGCTCGTGTGGGTTTCCTCAAGGTTCTCTGGATTCCTCCACAGTCCAAAGACTATAAGTGAACTGGGTAAACTAAATTGGCCATATAGTGTATGATGTGTGTGTGAATGAAAGAGAGTATGGATGTTTCCCAGTGATGGGTTGCAGCTGGAAGGACATTCTCGGCAAAAAAACATATGTCAGAGTAATTGGTGGTTCATTCCGCTGTGGCAACCCTTGATAAATCAGAGACTTAGCCGAAGGATAGTAATAGTTTGTTTAAAAAATGTACTTAATTTAAATTACATCTAATAAAATAAAATTAAAAATATTTAAGCATTTAGTAATAAAACATATTTAAGTGTTCGTGTTTTGTGGGATACTTGGTGTAATCTGACATACACTCACTATACTTCAGCTTAGTCCCTTATTTATCAGGGGTCACCATAGCGGAATGAATCGACACATACAGTAACATCTGAGTAGTTATTTCAGAGGTTACTGAAGTTCAAACTATAAAACTACTGTATGTGTCTAATTTGACCTTACTTTTAGGCTATATGTAAATACAAACACCAATTTAACAAGGAATGTGTCACTTATGATGTCCATCTGTGCTCTAGATCTGCTGGTTTCACACTGTTGAATGATTCTCGCATAGATTGATTGGTGCTATCATGTATAAATCCATATAATGTATAAACCATCATAGGGGCGGTCAAATGTGTATTTATATTATCTGTTATCTTATTTTTTATATTATAATTTAAGATGCAGATCAGAGAAAACTCTTTCTCACTATTAAAGGTCTGACCCCCACATCTAATTTGCACTCTGAGAATAGGGTCTGACAATGCGTCCAAAGATTTCATCCAAATACCTAATGGCAGTCAGGGTGCCATTGTAGCCTGTAGAAGTCTGAAGTCAGGCCACTCCCATGAAGTCTGTTTCTGATTGTTTTTACAGAGGTATTGACACTAGAGGTCTGCTGGAGGTTAGGTTTAATTCACTTGATGCTATACTTTGATTAATAACAATAATCATACTCGCGCTCTCAAAACAGCAACCCGTGCTCTGGAACGTAAATGGAAAAAAAACTAATTTAGAGGTTTTTAGAATTGCGTACAAAGACAGTATGTCCAACTATAGGAGGGCTCTTAAATCTGCCAGGGCTGAGCACCTCCGCAAACTGATTGAAAATAATCAGAACAATCCTAGATTTTTATTTAGCACCATTGCTAAACTAACAAATAATCGATCATCTTTGGAACAAAATGTCCCACCGCAAATCAGTAGTGATGACTTTATGAATTTTTTCAGTGATAAAATAGAAGGCTTTAGACAGAAAATAGAAGATGTTAAACTTTCTGCACCGCCTAAAACTCCAGATCCAGTAAACATTCAACTGAATCAAAATAACCTACAATGCTTCAAAATCATAGAACAGGAAGAGCTAGATAAAGTTATAAATAGTTCTAAACCAGCTTCATGTATGTTAGATCCAATTCCAACAAAATTACTGAAAGAACTGATACCTGTTATAGGAGAACCTCTCCTTAATGTTATCAACTCTTCTTTATCTTTAGGCCATGTTCCAAATCCTTACAAGCTAGCTGTTATTAAACCTATTATTAAGAAATCACAATTGGACCCGAGCAATTTAGCTAATTATAGGCCTATCTCAAATCTTCCATTTATGTCTTAAATACTAGAAAAAGTTGTTTCTTCCCAATTATGCTCATATCTGCAGACAAACAACATTTTTGAAGTGTTTCAGTCAGGTTTTAGGCCTCATCATAGTACAGAAACCGCATTAGTAAAAATAACCAACGATTTACTCTTAGCTGCTGACCAAGGGTGCGTCTCACTTTTAGTTTTACTCGATCTTAGCGCCGCATTTGACACCATCGACCACAATATTCTCATTGACCGCTTAAATTCTACAGGTGTCCAAGGTCAGGCCCTTCAATGGTTTAGGTCATACTTAGCCGATCGTTACCAGTTTGTGAATATTAATGGACAGCTTTCACAAGTCAGGCCAGTAAAGTACGGGGTCCCTCAAGGATCAGTTTTAGGCCCTTTGCTGTTTACAATATACATGCTTCCCCTGGGGGACATTATTAGAAAACACGGGATCAGCTTTCACTGCTATGCAGATGATACTCAATTATATATTTCAACTAAACCTGATGAGATGTCTGAACTGTCTAAGCTAACCGAGTGTATCAAAGATGTTAAAGACTGGATGACCAACAATTTTCTTCTCTTAAACTCAGAAAAAACTGAATTATTACTTATTGGGCCTAAATCCTGTACACAGCAGTTCTCACAACTGGACCTGCAATTAGAGGGATACAAAGTTAGCGTTAGCTCTACTATAAAAGATCTGGGTGTCATATTAGACAGCAGTTTAACTTTCAAAAATCATATATCCCATGTCACAAAAACTGCTTTCTTCCATCTGAGAAATATCGCTAAATTGCGAAGTATGCTATCCATATCAGATGCAGAAAAGCTAGTTTATGCTTTCATGACTTCTAGGTTGGACTACTGTAATGCTTTGTTTGCTGGCTGCCCAGCATCCTCTATTAACAAACTTCAGCTAGTGCAAAATGCAGCTGCCAGAGTTCTTACCAGATCTAGAAAATATGATCATATCACCCCAATTTTATCCTCCTTACACTGGCTGCCTGTTAAGTTTCGTATTGAATTTAAAATATTACTCCTTACCTATAAAGCTTTAAATAATCTAGCTCCTGCTTATCTAACCAACCTCCTGTCTCGCTACAATCCAACCCGCTCTTTACGATCTCAAAACTCAGGGCTTCTGGTAGTACCTAGAATATCAAAGTCGAGTAAAGGAGGTCGAGCCTTCTCATTTATGGCCCCTAAACTCTGGAATAGCCTTCCTGATAATGTCCGAGGCTCAGACACACTCTCACTCTTCAAAACTAGATTAAAGACCTATCTTTTTAGCAAAGCATACACTCAATGCATTACATAGCGGTATGATGCATGATGTGCCCCACGCAGCATTCTGCTTCTTGTTTTTATACACTATGAACAGCAGCTACGCTAATTATTCTCCTTATTCTGTATTTCCACCTGGGGGTACTCATCTTGAGGCCCTCAGACTATGCAGCGCCACTAATGCGATCCAAGACCAGCGACGAGATGATCCCAAGGTTTTCTGGACCAGGCCGTATCCTGCTGTGGTGGTCATCGTGGAGTGAGAGCATGAGACTGATTCCTGTGATGCTCCAAGGACAGACGAGTCTTCGCCGAGGTCCACCGTGCTGCGCCTAGACTGCAGCTCTGCACAAGACGTTTGGCCATAGGGGTAATGGTCGTGCCCAACTGAGCCTGGTTCTCTCGAGGTTTTTTAAATCTTCGCTTTCGCCAATTGGTGAAGTTTTTTCCTCGCCGCTGTCTCCTCTGGCTTGCATGGTTTGGGATCTGTAGAGCTGCGCATCGATGGATTTGCTCTTCAGTGTTTGGACTCTCAGTAGTGATTATTAACCCACACTGAACTGAACTGAACTTAATCTCTTAAAACTGAACTGACACTGTTTCAATTCACTATATTTTTCCATGTGAAGCTGCTTTGACACAATCTACATTGTATAAGCGCTATACAAATAAAGATGAATTGAATTGAATTGAATAAGTATTGCTTTCATTTATTTTGAGCAGTACCAAATACTGATTTTGATGGCTGCAACACACTGCAAAAAACTTGTGACAGAGGCATGTTTTACATGATGTCACATCAACTTTCCCTTTAATACAATGTTTAATCATCTGGAAATTGAGGATACTAACTGTTTAAGTTTTACAAGCAAACTTTTGGATTTTGAATTTTGAAAATGTTGAAAAACCATACGTTTTCAATCTGGATTGCAGACTGACCAGTCAAGCACATTCAGTCTGTGTCTACCAAATCAGACCATTGTGGCACATGCAGAGCAACCCTTACTATATATTAACCATCAACTTCACATGAAATACATTATCTTGATGGCAGTAAATGTCTTGGTACTCTCCCAATATATGCCTCTATGTCAATAGTACCTTTGCACACATCTGCCTGTTACTAATGCTGTTTGTTCTGCTGCTCCATGAATCATGATAGACATTTGCTTTTATATCTGTCACTCATAAAAGTCTGAATGCTCCCTTAGACTTTGAGACTGACAACTCAATGTCTGATTTTCCTAGAATGAAAATTTAATCTGGCCCCAACACACATTTCCACAATTGTTTTGATTATCTGAGGTGAGTTCTGGCCTGGAGAACCAGCAGCTTCACTGCACAGAACTTATGTACAGCTTTCAGCATAAGGAACAAAAATCCAAGTTGCATTTCTTGATGCAGCAGCAGACTGTTCTAAGTGTCATAGGTTTTCTAAAACACTTCTGAGCTCATTTGACTAGTCTTTTTTATGAATGTCGTTAGAGAGCTCAAAACTAAAGCAAATTCAGTTGATGTTTCTTGGATTGCTCTACACAGATTGATATTTCGTTGGGCTCCCTTATTCACATATTTAACGTGTTGGTTGATAAAAGACCCTGCCTGTGATTCTGTGTTGAGAAACGCAATTTTTGATTTGTTCAACATCTTCTCTAACTTGCAAAGACTGAGATGCTAATTTTATACTTAATCAAAGAAAACAAACAAACAAAAATGTATCATCCAGTTCATAAGCTTATTTCAGTTTTCAAATTGTTTGATTTGAATATTTTATGACCTTTACACTTTTATTTTGCTTAGTGGCAGCCATCAAAATGTATACAATTGAAGACAAAATAATTATAATAATAAAATAATTGTAATTATTTTTTAAATATTTCCTAAATGCTATTTAAAAGAGCAATGCTTGTTTTTGGAGTGTTTTTCCTAGAGAAAGTCTTAATTCTTTTCTAGACTCTTTTCACATTTCCAGGTTTCTCAATAGCGGAAGTCGTCATAGTTGGGAAAACTTAGAGCACAGTGAATGGGAGAATACAACAAATACTTTTTTTACAATGTTATTTGCACAAATAATAAAATAAAAACTCCACGATGGCGTTATAAAGACTTTTTTTAAAATAAGGAAAAGAATTATGTGAAACTGATGACAGCAGTCAGAGGAGAGAACGCCAAATTCACTGTCCTGTCCTGTAGACGCTGCATTAGAAACACCTCGCACAAGGGCTAATATGTTTTTTGTAATTTGAAAACAAAGATGATATACTATATACATTAATACATATAAATGTTCATACATTAAAAACAAATCTAAATATTAAAAACTTTTAAGGATTTAATTTGCTGATGACTGTTAAATGGGTCATAACAGGCTTGTGAAAAGGGTCCTTAGCATCTTCTGAATGTCAGTGGGATTGTGCCCTGTTGGATTTAGCCTAATTAAAAAAAAAAAGGTTTGTTTTCAGATATGTTAACTATTTTTTAGCACAAAAAAATGTGTTTGACAAAATTACATGTTAAATTTAAGCCATTTATTATTTATAAAGATATAGGCCTAGAGATTTTTTATGGAGTGGCAGCTGTTGTTCTTAACAGCTGCAAAACTACATGCTGAACGCTGTGAGTTTGTATTAACTGATGATACATGGGCCAACTTGTTGGGTAATATTGCAGAGCGATGTTGCTTGGCTTCTTTCCTGCTGAAAACTGGCAACATTTTTTTTACATTAAAATTAAAAATGTAAGTTCTTTTGTTTAAATGTGTATAGTGTGGGGTCTAGTTACCAGCATGAAACTAAAAACAGTTGCAGTAATGGATACCATTTACTTAATTACATATTTGAGGCTTTACTTTTACTTGAGTACTCCGTAAAACCCAACAGTCAACTTTATCAAATGAGTGTAGGTAACTCAAAATTGACTGAAAGTTAATTCTACTCATTTGAAAAGAGTTTTGAAAGCAGTGTTGAAGGTAATGAGGTAATTAAATACATTGTTACTTCAACATACTGTAAATAGAGTAAGTTCACAGAACTCATATAGATTAGTTTTTTAACTCAAAATGTTTGTAGCAATCGGTTTCCTCAAATGGTTTGAGTTGCCTTAACTCATTGGGTTTTACAATACTTAGTTGGTTTGAGTTCTCTTCATTTATTGGGTTTTACTGTGCTCAAATTGCTTCATTTACTCAAATGGATTAAGTTCACAGTACTTATTAGGATTAGTTTTTGAACTAAAATGGTTTGTTGCAATCAGTTTCCTCAAATAGTTTGAGTTACCTTAGTTTATTGGGTTTTACAGTGTACAAAAGTGTAGTCAGTACTACAATTTTTATCAGAGTTATTTTAAACATTAGTATCTGTACTTCTACTTGAGTGAAGGATGTGTGTACTTTTGTCATCTCTGACAATTACATATTAGTTGTATTTTATTTCAAATACATTTATGTAGGGTATATTATACCCATCTGTGGTTACAACATCAAAAGAGAGATGAAGGCTGTTTTTGAGCATACATTATTTACAATATATTGTCCATCATTAAGTTGTGTCTAATGATACATTCTCTTTCTCCTATTTGTTTGCAGTATAGTGAGCAACTCCCTCAAAGCGACATTCACAACCGTCAGCTCCGCACATCTTTCTGAACTCAAGGCTGGCCTCGCTGCAGCACATGTGAAGACTAAGAACGAGAATCTCACAGAAGTGGAATCGGAAAAAAGAGCTCTTTCATCTCCACTGCACGACACGCAGCAGGTTTAATTAGAAAGTGTCGGCCCGGCATCAGTGGGTGTGTATTTCCATGCCGCTAACAACAAACCCGGTTTTGATGAGCTTTGGACTCGTTCACAAACTGCAATGGCATTTCATCCAACTTGGGCTCTGCTGTCCCTTTCAGAATTAATCTCTTTGTCCGTTTGGGGAAACACTGTAGCAAGTAAATAAACAAATGATTATGAAATGAAGTCCATCTTCTCCACAGAAGTAAACAGCCTAGAGGAGCTTAACTACAGCTCAGTAAATAAATGGAGTTTTAATTGCTTTGTTCTGACCTGCAAACTGTAAATGGCCTCATCAGATTTTGTAGAAATGAACATCTGAATCATTGACATCTTAAATGTGAAATTAGAATGTAGAAACGTTTAGGTATCTATATAATGTAAAAAAAAAAAAATGTCAAGGAATCTAAAGGTTCCTGACTCTCTGTGGTTGTTATAAATCCCAGCATGTCCTTTGAAAAAGAGTAGGAGTTGAACCCTGGCATCCTGGCCAAATTTGCCCACTGGCCTCTGTCCATGATGGCCTCCTAACCATCCCCATATCATAATTGGCTTCATCACGCAATATGGCATGTCATTTGGGTGGATGCTATACACTGGTGGTGGATAAGGAAATCCCCAAAAAATGTGTGTAAAGCGCTTTGAGAGTCCAGAAATGTGCTTTAGAAATGTAAGGAATTATTATTATTAATATCATTATTATTAATTATTAAATATGTTTAAGAATATACAATATACCATTAATGCTAATCAAGCTGCATGCATGTATTTATCAAAAATCAAAGAAAGAAAAGCAAAAGCGCAATAATGTGTTGTATAATAAAAAAATGTAATGGCAAAACTGAAAGCTTTACTGAAATTTAATAGTAATTTTTTTATCTCTCCACAAACGTGAATGTCAGGTCAGTCCCTGGAATGACAGGCTTTAGCAATTTTAGCCTGCTCACACTCTCTGTTGAGAAATTTACGCTTTATTGCCAAAAGTTCAAGAACAGTTTGTTTTAAAACTCTACATATGTCCTATTTTAAGTGAATTTTCGAGATGATAAACCACAAAATAATTTGGTTAGAGAACACATTGAATGCTAATTCCCTGTCAGTCAGCAGCTGAGGAACAGAAAATAAATAGTTTAACAGCTAATGTGACAAATCTCGATTAATTGTTTGAGGACGATGAACAAGACTCATCTGAAGGAAAGTAAAATTCTTTTTTTTCTAATCTGTGTATACAGCCAGTTTAATGTTAACACATAAAAAATACTATAGGTTATTAAGCCATATTAAAGTCTAGCTGTTTTAGACTAAGTATGTACAGTATTTAGTAACTTTTTGTTATTAGATGCTACAGCATATTGTAACTGTCATGAACTACTATGTAATAATTGGCTCATAATCCAGAAAGAGGTTGGAATTTTATATTTATTGATATTATTCATTATTTCATTCATTTTCTTTTTGGCTTAGTCCCTTTAATAATCTGGGGTCGCCACAGCGGAATGAACTGCCAACTTATCCAGCATATGTTTTATGCAGCAGATGCCCTTCCAGCCGCAACCCATCTCTGGGAAACATCCATACACACTCAAATTAAATAAAATCAAATCATTTTTATTGTCACATCATCAGCAGCACGTGTGCTATGATGAGTGAAAAGCTTAGGTGCTGGCTCCAGACAGTGCAAAATACAGACAGTGCAAAATACAAACAGTGCAAAATACAGACAGTGCAGAATACAGACAGTGCAGGATACAGACAGTGCAAAATACAACAACATACTCACAAAAAAACAAGACAATGTAAAATTGGCAATGTTGACAGCGATACGTACGATGGATAGGTGTACACATAGTTGTAGGCAGTATTGTTTTAAGTATGGATTTGTTAAAGTGCAGTGCATGCTACATCTTGATGGTGTGCAGTGCGGGGTATGGAAGAGTTTGTGTGGGGTGTGTTAAGTGTTCATCAGCCTGATAGTCTGAGGGAAGAAACTTTCCTTCAATCGGCTGGTGCGTGACTGAATGCTGCTGAACCGTCTGCCTGAGGGTAGCAGAGAGAAAAGTCTATGGCTTGGGTGGCTGGAGTCGCTGATGATTATCTTGGCTTTCCTCATGTACCTCCTGGTATAGATGTCCTGGAGGGAGGGAAGCTCACCTCCTCCTACGCGTCCAGCAGTTCGCACGATCCTATGTAGACCTTTGCGATTGCTGCTGGTGCTGTTTCCGTACCAGGTGGTTATGCAGCCAGTCAGGATGCTCTCCACAGTGCAGGTGTAGAACGAGCGGAGGATGTGGGGGCTCATTCCAAACCTCCTGAGACGCCTGAGGAAGAAGAGGCGTTGTTGTGCCTTCCTCAGCACTGCCTCTGTGTGAGCAGTCCATGTCAGATCCTCAGCGATGTGTACTCCAAGAAACTTGAAAGTGCTGACTCTCTCCACTGGTGTCCCGTTGATGGTGATGGGAGTGTGTTCTTTCTTCTCTCTCCTGAAATCCACCACCAGCTCCTTGGTTTTGCTGATGTTGAGTGAGAGGTGGTTTTCCTGACACCACTGCGTCAGAGCGCGCACCTCCTCTCTGTAGGCTGTCTCATCATTATCGGTTGTGTCATCAGCAAATTTAACGATGACATTGGAGCTGTGTTTGGATGTACAGTCATGTGTGTACAGGGAGTACAGGAGTGGGCTGAGAACACAGCCCTGTGGAGCACCAGTGTTGAGGATCAGTGTGGATGAGGTGATGTTGTTCATTCTGACCACCTGGCGTCTGCTTGACAGGAAGTCCAGGATCCAGTTGCACAGAAATCTGTGTAGGCCCAGAGCCTGGAGCTTCACCACAAGCTTGGCAGGCACTATGGTGTTGAATGCTGAGCTGTTGTCCACAAACAGCATTCTCACATATGTGTTTTTGTTTTCCAGGTGAGACAGAGCAGTGTGCAAGGTGAAAGCAATTGCATCATCAGTGGAGCGGTTGTTTCTGTATGCAAATTGCAGAGGGTCAGTGTTAGCGGGCAGTACAGAGCAGATGTGGTTTTTAATCAGCTTCTTAAAGCACTTGCTGAAGATGGGTGTCAGTGCAACCGGACGCCAGTCATTCAAGCATGTGGTTTTAGCTGATTTCGGTATTGGCACAATAGTAGCTGTCTTAAAGCATGTGGGAACCACAGACCGAGAGAACGAGAGGTTAAAGATGTCCGTGAAAACCTCCGCTAGCTGGTGTGCGCATGCTTTAAGTACACGTCCAGGGATGCCATCTGGGCCCGTAGCTTTTCGGATGTTTACGCGACGGAAAGATATCGTTACATCCGCTACAGAAACAGAGAGTGTACTGGCGGTTTCTGTATTGGCCGCGGGAGCGCGGTGTGTGTGTGCGCTGTCCTGGGCTTCAAAGCGGGCGTAGAACGAGTTGAGCTCGTCCGGGAGAGACGCAGCAATGTTCACAGTGGCGGATTTGTTACTTTTAAAGTCTGTGATGTAATTAAGTCCCTACCACATGCTCCTTGCGTTATTGGGGTTAAATTGACCCTCTACCTTGTCTTTAAATTGACGTTTTGCTGCTTTGATCATTTTCCTGAGGTTGTAGTTTGCTTGTTTTAGTACCTCAACATTTCTGGATTTATAGGCGGAAGTTCGCACTGATAGGGCTGTTCGAACTTCGCAATTGATTCATGGTTTTTGGTTGGGGTAGATACAGACAGTTTTAGTTGGGAACACATCTTCTATGCACTTTCTGATGAAGCACGTAACGGTGTCTGAAGTATGGAATCCGATTAGTCTGACCAGCTCTGAAACGTCCTGAGGGTGGATGGTTCCCGTTTCAGTTTCTGCCAGTCAGCAGGCAAGAGCAGAACAGAAAAGTGATCTGATTTGCCAAATGGTGGGCAGGGGAGGGATTTGTAAGCATCCCGGAACGGAGAGTAGCAATGGTCCAAAATACGATCACCACGCGTGTTTGTGGTTATATGTTGAAAGTATTTTGGAGCAACTTTCCTGAGATTGGCGTTGTTAAAGTCCCCTGTAACAATAAACGCTGCCTCCGGGTGTGCGGTTTCCTGCTCGTTTATGCTCCCATACAGTTCCCTGAGCGCCTGCTCTGTGTTGGCTTGAGGGGGGATGTAGACAGCTGTAATAATGACCGATGTAAATTCCCTTGGTAGCCAGTATGGTCGACACCAAAGCATAAGGTATTCCAGATCAGGAGAACAAAAGGAGTGTATGTTTCTCTCATCACACCATAAGTTGTTAATAAGGAAACAAACACCTCCTCCTTTACTTTCGAACACATTCACACTCGTACACTACGGACAATTCAGCCTACCCAATTCACCTGTACCGCATGTCTTTGAACTGTGCGGGAAACCGGAGCACCCAGAGGAAACCCACGCGAACGCGGGGAGAACATGCAAACTCCACACAGAATGGCCAACTGACCCAGTCGAGGCTCGAACCAGCGACCTTCTTGCTGTGAGGTGACAGCCCTACTTACTGCGCCACCGCTTTGCCCTATATTATATTATATTATATTATATTATATTATATTATATTATATTATATTATATTATATTATATTATATTATATTATATTATATTATATTATATTATATTATATTATGTAGAGGATCAACCTACGCTATAAGATCGATCAGGGATTTATTAGCTCATTTCAATAAATCGGATCTTAAAGATTCAAATCATTAATTCGACTCAATTCTGTCAGATTGAATCAGATTATAAGATTCACTCACACTTTATCTACCATTTGTCCTGCAAATAGAAGACATTGTATTTTACCAATCTTGTTTATATTATTTCCGTGGCCAACGATTATAACATAACACAGTATTGGGTTAACTTTTAGCAAGGTAACAAAATCTACAGCTTGAGTCAATGACTTAGAAGCACATAAACAAGAACACAGTTCTTACAAAATGAGAACAAAGATTTATTGAGCTACACTACGATACATCAAACTAACTACATAATGAGCAATCAACAAACAGACACACACACACACGTTCACGCATGCCCACAGAGGCTATTCAGAGGACGCAAAATGAGTTGACAACTGTCCCAAATAAATTCTAGTACTTCTTACTAGATCATAGAATCACACCTGCGAAACCACAAAAGCAGAAATTTGGCTTTACTGCTTAAGATCAATTTGCACCAGATCAACAAGAGACAACATTTGTTTGTGTTATTTGCGATTTTGCTGAAGTCTTCCCTCGCCGGGCTGGCCTCGGGGAAGCACGGTGCTCTTGATAGGTTGGTGGCTTCAGTGACGTCCTTGGGATTTACTCGCTCATGAGTGAAGGTTGTCCTGGGTTACTGGGGTAAGGGACTGCTGAGAGTCGGTTTGCGGAAGTCATTGTGGTTTCGGCGGTCCCGAAACTTAAGAAATTTCCATGAAAGTTTGTGGTGACCAAATCGCGTGGCGGTGCGTTGTCAGGGCAGGCAAGAGGGGGCAGAGAGCATAGCTAGCGCGAGCAAGCTAATGCACAAAAGCCATGTTTTACGGCTGAAGTGAGTTTTTAAGTGACCTGGTTTGGTCCATCCCCATGGCACTGTCTTCCAATAAGCAGTTGACATAAAGAGCGGGGCCACGCCCTGTACCATCGTAGTAAGGGTCAATCATAACAGACTGCATGTTAATTTCACGTGGTAAAATCTCTTGTAAGTTTGTAACTATCTTACATCAAATGTTACAAGATGAATACTGTTTGTACTACTAGTTTTTCATCTACACCAATGTATTGCCATTAGCTTTCGTTTAGTACAAGACATCATACATTTCAGACACATACAGAGGTTTCATATGCTATAAGGGTTAAAACAACACATCGATTAACCTGGTTGATTGAAATAAGCACAGTATATGAGGAAAAGTCTTGTGAGGCAATTCCCGCTGAAAATTCTGTAAAGCCCCATTGTTAGGTGATTAAATCATGTACAAATTTGGCTGAAGGGTCCCCGAACATCTGTGGCCAAAGTATTGGTGCAGATTTTCCAGTCAATTGAATCTCTGTTATCCCAATGGTAGAAACCCTCGAGCCAGATCTAAATGACAATGGCAATGTGAGGCCCAAGCCTGATTCGAACTGGTTTTGATCACTGCAATGTGTCATTTTCTTTTCGGCTTAGTCCCTTCATTAATCTGGGGTCGCCACAGAGGAGTGAACCGCCAACTTATCCAGTATGTTACAGACGATACAGAAATGGCAACTGACCCAGCCGAGGCTCGAACCAGCGACTTTCTTGCTGTAAGGCGACAGCACTACCTACTGTGCCACCGTATCACCTATATTATATTATATTATGTTATATTATATTACATTATATTACAGTGTTTCCCCTACCATTATATAAGGGTGGTGCCCTCGCCCTCCCAACAGCTGTACCCGTCCTCCTTGAAGTCACGTTAATTGTATTATCTATATAGCGCCAGATCACAACTTTTTTGCAGACATCCCAAGTCTTTCAAAAGTTCCGGGAGTGTCCCGCAAATGCATAGAGACTCCCGGATGCCCACAAACGAATGATAATCTCCCAGAAATCGTGCGTCTCCCGCCCGGTCCTCAAATATGTCTCGCATCCCTCCCCGCTCTTCAGATGCGCCACTCACATCCCATGCTGTGATCTTTGTTGCGAGCTGAGCTACCTCCTCTATCTAGTGTCTAGTTATGACCTCTTCCGGAGGCTCTGCGTGTCTTTCGCAAATTCATACCATCTCTGTGATCCCCCAAAATGAATTAAAATACCCGGAAATCATGGCGACGAGAGTGAATGAGCAAGTGAACAGATTGCGAGAGGCACAGTGATGGTCTAAACATTACATTTGATAGGTTAAATGAATACAGCATTTAAGATATCGCGAGTGCAAATCTCCCTCTCTCTCACTCTTTGAGGGATCTGCTGTCAATAGTTGGAGATGAGCAAAATATTGGAATGGTCCTGCATGTATTTAGGCCTTTTTACATATATAACAACTGAAAGTTCTGTGTTTTGACAATATTACAAATTCACTAAAAGCTGGTTGGAATTATTAGATAAAACTTTTTTTAACATAAATATTTAATAATATATCTTCTTGTAATACACTCATTGCTATAAGAAGTAGTTTATAGGCCTATTTACTTTTAGTAAACAAGTATTAGATTTATAGATGTGCATTTTAACTAATTTTCATCCTTCATCATTTGCAATGTTTCCAAATTGCATTGTTTGACATTTTTCTGTGGTGGTTCATTCTGCTTTGGCGAACCCTGATAAATAAGGCAAAATAAATGAATGAACTATTTTCTGTAAAGCTGCTTCTGGCCATGACATGTTCACATCTACATTTTTATAAGAGACATGTTTAATAAATGTCTCAATAAATGGGCCAGACATTTCTGACTTTCCATACCAAGAGGCTCAGGAAATGTTCTTCCAGAAGCCCATAAAGATACATTGCAGTGAATAAAAGTAAATAAAGTCAATAAAAAGATATAAAAAGATATAAAATAAATGTTAATTTATAATTTACAAACGGTTGTACAGGTCAAATAGTTGTTCAGTTATTTACTGCTGTCATTAAAGACCATGACTCCTTGTGTCAGTGTGAGTCTGAACAGCCACGCTGCGTTGGGCCGCGTCGCGCCGCAGCCCCAAGGGCATCCACTGCGTTAAACATATGCTGGATAAGTTGGCACTTCATTCCGCTGTGGCGACCTCAGATTAATAAAGGGACTAAGCTGAAAAAATGAATGAATAAATGAATTATATATTATATTATATTATATTATATTATATTATATTATATTATATTATATTGTATTATATTATATTATATTATATTATATTATATTATATTATATATTTTGCAATATTTTCTATTAATATTTGATTTTACAAATAAAGCTGCTCTACCACATCCAATAGTTTAATTGTTTTTTAATGCTTTTTAGACCTTTCACATAAAAAAATAAATAAATATAAGCTTAAAATATAAGTTTTAAATATAAGCTTTTCTTTAAATGGGATTTCTTTCAAAAAGATTATTTTCAGAGTCTGAAATAAAGAAACTTTCCTAACTCAGCCAATATTAAAGATATCAAGGTTATATTTTCTCAGAATATTCTTTACATTGTGTATAATGATTTAATGTCGAAAACAGTGAACCACAAAAACAACATTAGCTGGGTTTTTACATATATAAAAGTCCTAATTATTGTTTAAACTTGTGTAATTTTGCAGATTAGCTAAATGCAATTTCTTATACTAACAGTTTAAGAATTTTAATAAAACTACAGTATATTAAGCATAAGCATCAAAAACTCATGTTGAGGTTTAGTCACAACAGCAATTAGGTTTTAACACAATATGTTTTAAGCTCATAATCATAAAAATCATAATCGTATGAAAATGTGTGGCCTACATTGATTTTAATCACAATAAGCAGGCTTTCACCAAAGTGCTGGTTACTTAATTTCAAAGTCTGTAAACACATCTCGCTGCACAATTTTTGCTCCATATCTTCATTCAGAGAGCGCACAAAGAAAGCAATGCAGTGAAGGCTGTTCCAGCAGTGTTTATCACAGAGCCAGTGTTTGCATAAGTTAAGAGAACATGCTGTACTCTGTTGATTGTTTAGCTTTTATGTGCTGTATTAAATTGGTAGCACTGAAGGAAGCGCTACCTCACTCCCACCACCTCACAAAATGCTTGCATAGCATACATTGCATTTATAATGGACTGCTTTCATATTGCCACACAGTAGACAGTTAAGCCATGTTGTCCTTCACAAATTTGTTGTGGCAAAGCTGATGTCAATTAAAGGACTGACACAGTTTCAATTTACTAGAACTTCTGTGTCAAGCTGCATTGACAGGAATAGTTCACCCAAAACTAAAAATTTATTTATTCAACATTTATTTAGTATTTAATCAACTTTCACTTGTTCATTGTTTGAGTTTGAGTTTTTTCTGTTAAACAAAAAAATTGGAAAAATCTTGGAAACCTGTAACTATTAACTTCCATATTTGTTTTCCCTACTATGAAAGTCAGTGGTTACAGGTTTCTAACGTTTTAAAAAAAAAAAAAAAAATATATATATATATATATATATGCATATAAAGATTTGGAACCACTTGAGGGTTAGTAAATTGTGTAGGAAATGGTGTTACAATGTAAGCTACTCAGCTAATGTTTACATTTGTTAGATTTATATTATCTGTTAATTAAAAAGCACCTAATGTAGATTTTATCTTTCTGAAATGATTGTTGAAATTTGATCAAGACTAAAATGAAATACAATGTGTTTTCCACCAAGGCAACCCAGATAACTGAAATATAATTTGGTAAACTGGCAGTGGGCAGGTTATAGAGACAAAAACAAAGACAAATATTCAGACAAATTGTGAGTAAGTAAAAAAATTTTGGGTAAATTATCCCTTTTATACTTTATTATTTAAGGTCACAAAAAGCGTTTGGGGTGCATGACTGGGTTTTGTAGTCCATTATGAGGCAGGATTGTAGTTCGTGTGAGTGTTTTCCAGTGATCTCTGGTGGTTAGATCGCTGGTGATCATGACACTTGCATTATATTTACTTACAGTATGTTGGTCATGCTTTTTTTTAAGGTTAAATTATTGTTATTACAAAACCATTAACTTTTGACATTTAACTAAAAAATGTGTTCCTAATTTGCTGTTTATTAATAGGCTGAAGTTAGGTTTAGGTGTTGGGTAGGATTAGGGATGTAGAATAATATCATGCAGAAGATGTACTTTATGAGGACAAATGAACAGTTAATACCTTAATAGTAGGCAGGTAATAATCCAGTATATATACCATACCTATTTTGTTTTTGGTGTACTTTTAGTCACCAGGCAGAGTTGGTAGCCTTTTATGGCTGTTTACACTCCAAGTCTTGATGCCCAATTCTGATCCATTTTTTTCACCATCTATTTTATTATGACCTATATCCAATGCATGAATTAACACTTGCCATACCATTTGAAATACTACTTTGCACCACACCCTAGCCAAAATGGAAAAATGTCAAATATGATCTGCGATACTTTCACTATGATTTTGGTGTGGTGGAGGAAGGAAATTGTCTGTCATTGCAGCCTGCACATAGTCTTCAGTTATTGTGTCCTTGAACATTTAGAGGAATGTTAGAGAGATCCGAGAGAGACATCAGGACTGGTGGGAGCATATTGTGATCATTTTATTATTTTTATTGCTAATTATTATTTTAAGTAGTCTACGTTTACCACCACCACGTGCTTCCTCATGTGAATAACATGACATTATTAAACTGCAGAGAATTACAATGTGGGATGGCACTGTGTCTTAGTGGTTAGCACTGTCGCCTCACAGCAAGAAGGTCACTGGTTCAAGTCCTGGCCACGCCTGGTGGCATTTCTGTGTGGAGTTTGCACACAGTTAGGATTAAGGTTAGGCTAAAGGAAAATGAGTGAATATTACAATGCCTCAGAAAACCAGATCTACCAGTACAATGGAGGCCAGCTAACAAAGTGCTGTGCAGGTAAACCTCACTCCTCTGACCTCCTTTTTAAAGCAACTGACTCCCATTCAAATAACCGCTGATTCAGTCCCAGCTCGGAGCGGGTTGGTTGTTTAGAACTGGTACTCCCACTTCCTGCTTTGCTACTGTTCGGACGCTTCTGCCTACTGCTCCGCTCCTCGCACTCCTGCTTTTATACTTTATACTCTAATTTTAACTTGAGCCTATCAGCACAGTGCTCAAACAACACAGCTTGAAGAACAACATCGAATCTACAAACTTTCTGGAATACAACTTTACCAACAAGAGAGGAATTATCGTCTAAACAATCCTCCAGCTACCAGCTGCTTACATTCCTGAGACGGGAAAACACGGCTGTGAAAATGGCTCTGGAGCGTATTGATTTAGAATCTCTCTGCTGCACAAACTGCCACAAACTTCTACAAAAGATTGCAGTCCTTGAAACAAAGTTACTTGCGATCCGACCAGAACTGCCAGATCACGCAGCACCGCTTTATTGTGGACCCTCACAGTATACAGCCGGTGAGTCCCACAAATCTACTCCAGCTACTGTTTTGAGTAAAACTGTTGAAAATGAGCGTGATAACAAATGGCAAAAACAAGGTGCGAGACCTAAGGGTCCTCGCGGGGTCAGATCACAAAGATCATACGCTACTGCATTAGCGTGCTCTACCCCAAATACAGCTCGGACTCAAATACAGCTTCAGAACAGATATAAAGTTCTCAGTAATATGGGTGAAGAATCCCCAAATGCAGTCAGACAGAGATCGAATGAATCAGCAGCTAATTCTACACGGAACAGAGGCTCAAGGCCGACTAGACAGCGGCATTCTGCTCCGATCGCAGCCGAGATAAGAACATTGATTGTTGGAGATTCAATAATAATAAATATATAACATAATAACATAATAATAAAATTTTAGAAGCAGAGCAACAATGACATACTGCTTCCATAATGCGCGTACACTCTTTGCAACGGTAGAGAGACTCACAAACCCCCCCAGTAGGATTCCCAGTGAACTAATCTCGAAAAGTAAATGTAATGAGTTCGCAGGTTAACGCGTTCTTAAACTCCAAGGGGTGTTTAGACAATTTTCAATCTGGTTTCAGAGCACATCACAGCACAGAGAGCGCTCTTATAAAGATAATCAACAATATCCTCCTAAATACAGATTCAGGTAAACTAACAGTGCTGGTATTGCTCGATCTTAGTGCTGCATTTGACACTGTCGATCACAGCATACTTCTGGATAGGCTGGAAAATTGGGTTGGGCTGTCTGGGACGGTCCTTAAATGGTTCAGATCTTATCTTAAAAGGGAGAGGTTACTATGTCAGTATAGGTGACCATAGGTCAAGGTGGACACCCATGACATGTGGAGTTCCACAAGGCTCGATTCTGGCACCCCTCCTGTTCAACCTCTACATGATCCCTCTGAGCCAAATAATGAGAAAGAACCAAATTTCCTACCACAGCTATGCTGATGACACTCAGATCTACTTAGCCTTATTGCCTAATGACTACAGCCCTATTGACACCCTCTGCCAATGCATTGATGAAATGAACAGTTGGATGTGCCAAAACTTTCTTCAGTTAAACAAAGATAAAACTGAAGTCATTGCATTTGGGAACACAGATGAGGTTCTCAAGGTGAATGCGTACCTTGGCTCTAAAGGTCAAACAACAAAAAATAAGGTCAAGAATCTTTGTGAGACTCTGGAGTCAGATCTGAGTTTCAATAGTCATGTCAAAGCAGTTAGTAAATCAGCATACTATCATCTCAAAAACATTGCAAGAATTAGATGCTTTGTTTCCAATGAAGACTTAGAGAAACTTGTTCATGCTTTTATCAGCAGCAGGGTGGATTACTGTAACGGCCTCCTCACGGGCCTTCCCAAAAAGACAGTCAGACAGTTGCAGCTCATCCAGATTGCTGCGGCCAGGATTTTGACCAGAACCAGGAAATCTGAGCACATCACACCTGTCCTCAGGACTTTACACTGGCTCCCAGTTACATTCAGAATAGATTTTAAAGTATTACTACTTGTCTATAAATCACTAAATGGCCTAGGACCTCAATACATTACAGATATGCTCACTGTATACAAACCTAGAGGAACACTCAGATCTCTAGGATCATATAAACTAGAAATTCCAAGAGTTCAGTCAAAGCAGGGTGAATCGGCTTTCAGCTACTACGCCCCTCGTGGCTGGAATCAACTCCCAGAAATGATCAGATGTGCTCCAACATTAGGCACATTCAAATCCAGACTGAAAACACATCTGTTTAGCTGTGCCTTTACTGAATGAGCACTGTGCTACGTCCGACAAATCGCACTATTATGTTTTTCTCTTCTTTTTCATTCTTTTACAACCTGTTTTAACATATTTTTATCTGTTTTTATCTGTTTTTTAGTATCTGTTTTTATTTTTTCTTATACTTGTCTTTTTTATTCTTGTTTATTTAAAGCACTTTGAATTGCCACTGTGTATGAAATGTGCTATATAAATAAACTTGCCTTGCCTTGCCTTGCCTTGCCTTGGTAGGTTACATTGGTGCCATGACGCAGATGGGAGTGAGGTTTAGGAGGGTGAGTGTATCGGAGGCCAGCTAGTGAAGTGCTGTGCAGATAAACCTCACTCCTCTGACCTCTAAAGGTGCTTTAGTGATAGACACTAGAGGCCGTGGTCTTTAGCCTCCTTGTTAGAGCAACCGATTCTCATTAAAAGAATCACTGGTTCAATGCCAGCTCAGAGCAGGTTGGGTGGTGTAGGACCGGCCGGTAAGATCGGTGCGGTGACCCAAATGGGAGTGAGGTTTAGGGGGTGAGTGTAACGAATGCCAGCTAGTGAAGTGCTGTGCAGGTAAACTTCACTCCTCTGACCTCTAAAGTTGCTCTAGTGATAGACGCTAGAGACCATGGTCTTTAGCCTCCTTGTTAGAGCAACCAATTCCCATTCAAATAATCGCCGGTTTGATCCTAGCTCGGAGCGGGTTGGGCTGTGCAAGACCAGCGAGTTACATTGGTGCCGTGATCCGGATGGGAGTGAGGTTTAGGGGGGTGAGTAAAACGGAGACAAGCTAGTGAAGTGTTGTGCAGGTAAACCTCACTCCTCCTCTGAAGGTGCTCTAGCAATACGTAGACACTAAAGGCCGTAGTATTTAGCCTCCTTGTTAGAGCAACCAACTCCCATTCAAAGAATCACCGGTTCGATCCTAGCTCGGAACGGTTTGGGTGGTGTATACCAGCAGGCTACATTGGTGCTGTAACCCAGATGGGAAGGAGGTTTAGGGGGTAAGTGTAACTGAGGTCAGCTAGTGAAGTGCTGTGCAGGTAAACTTCACTTTGTAGGACCTGTAGGACCGGTGGGTTACACCCATTTACATGACAGTCACATTGGCACATATATGACATATTTATGACACCTCTGATTTTTTACGACATGACTAATAGCTATACTAGTTGCCATTAGAGCTTGCCATTAGAGGCAGTAAGGCAACATGCAAGCTTTGTATTGCCCCTAGCAAACAAACTCCATGATCTGACAAGGAAGACAAGGGCAGACAGTTGTTTTTAAGTTGTTTTTTGTTGCACAAAGGTATTCTTGGAGATTCATATGATTACAGATGAACAGAAGTCACATGAAACGTTATTAACAATGTTTTTGGTTTCTTTTCTGGACTTTGAATATCTCATGACCATTTCTATCTTTGAAGGATAAGAGAGCTCTCAGTTAATTCTTAAATATATTAATCTGGGTTCCAATGATGAACGAATGTCTCATGGAATCCAAATGACAATTGAGAGTACTTAATAACAGAATGAACATTTTTTGCGTGAACTAACCATTTGACTGACAGTATAAATGGGGCCAAATGACAAATCTCTAAACATATCAAGCTATTCACATCCAATAAGCACCTCTAGTCAAGACTATATTGAAAATTTTGGCGTGTGTGAGAGAAACCTCAATGAACACAATTCCTGACCCAGTCATATTCTTGACCGAAACACTGTCTGCTCCCAGATGGAAAATTTTCCTCTAGAGTGCTTTTCTGAGTGCTTGGTTTCCAAAGCAAGCAGATGTCAGTGAATTTAAAAGGCTGGTAGATCCTGCGTGTGTGTATGTGCGCATTTGTTCTCTCTCAATCACAGCAACACAACAACATTGTGTATTCCATAAATGCAGGCAGTGTGTATAGAAGGATTGTGAGTGTCGGTGGAAGAGGGCTGATGTGTACGTAAGTGTTATTTATTGGGCGAGTGTGAAGTGTTTACTGCCGGGACAAGAGACAGTGTCAGTCCGGTCTAATCCCTCTACCAACAGCAACACCATCTCCTATTTTCCTCCCTCTCCATGTCTTTCCCCTCCGTTCTCTTTCTTAATCTGTCTGAACACACACTCCACAGGGTTAATGGACTACATCTTTCTCTCTCTCCTGCTCTAAATCATCCTGTCTTCATTTAGGCCCTCTCAGGCAGATGTTTTTAACCGAGAGGAGTCAAGGTCTCGCTCACGAGCCGGGTGGACGGAGCGTGGAATCGGCCAACACATTGCAGCAATAGAACCACACACACTGCGTCTCTTGTGTGTGTGTGCGTTGCATTAATAGCTGAGGCACGTTCAATAGAAGGGAGGAGGAAACACACTTTAGTGCCAGAAGATGAGAAAGTTCAGCCGAGGTGATTGGATTAGCTTCTCCTTTGCACTTCTGGGCATAAAGTGACTGGATGCGTGTGTGCATACATTCACAGGTCTGGCCACATGACAATCATAAAATTGTTCAGATGCATAATTTATTTATGGAATATGAAGATGCAAAAATGCAATGTTTACTTTGTATTAATTTTTCAACATTTGCTTGACATTTCAAAGGAACTATTTACATTGTATGTAGCAAAGAATTATGCTAAATTACTTTTGTATTCCTTTATCAGCTGACAAAAACACTATTGCCTCTAAGATACTTTGCTTTTCTCCAAATTGAAAGCATATTTGCCTCTGACTTGATTTGCATGCAATAATATAAAAGGGAAGGTAATACATATACATACATATAATTCAATCACGACAACTCTTGAAATAGCTTTGGCATGTTAATAAACATGGCAATGTTAATGTGTTTGCTCTTGCTATCCTAGATTTGCACTCTTAAAAATAAAGGTGACAAGAAAATCCAAAATGGGTTTTCACTGTGATGCCATAAAAGCACTTACTTTTTCACTTTTCATTGGTTTATAAATGGTGTAATAATCGTTACAAGCAGTGCTGGGGGAAGCGGAGTGGTGAAGTGATGGAATGATTCTGGGAGAGATGGGTTTCTGATGAACCAGCCTACAGCAGACATCTAACATGAATGTTTAAATGTTGAGCAATCAATTTTATCAGCAGACTTTTTCATGTTGTAAAGATGTGATCGCTTGCAGATTGCATGTAAAATAATAATAATAATAATAATAATAATAATTCATAAAAACTATCATCCCATGTCATCTAGAAGTCCATGACTGAATTTTTTTAACTATCATTGATTATATTTACCCTGTATTTAGATATTTAATCAGTAATTTTATTTAATTGTAGAGCAAATAGAGATTTATATTTTCATCAGCTCACTAAACAAAGGGATCATGTCCCAGAACCAGTCAAGTCATACAATTTGGTAGTGTTGACTAAAACAAAATAATATTTTTGAAGCAAACATGCAATTAACTTACTTCTGCAAGCATTTAATCTCTTTATTTGGATCTTTTTTTAATAGTACTCTGCTATAGGCATTAAATAATAAGTGTATAATAAGTGTTCAGTACATGAAAATGACATG
The DNA here is from genome assembly GCA_903798195.1 of Danio kyathit. Taxonomy (NCBI): domain Eukaryota; kingdom Metazoa; phylum Chordata; class Actinopteri; order Cypriniformes; family Danionidae; genus Danio; species Danio kyathit. The sequence goes on along the minus strand of LR812531.1, from coordinate 17,856,813 downwards.
CCATAAGCCCCCAAAACTATTGTTTCCCTGTTTTCATTCTGTGAGCGTAACATCTTGGTGAAAAACAGCAAACAGGCCATTCATTCATTCATTTTCTTTTCAGCTTAGTCCCTTTATTATTCAGGGGTCGCCACAGCGGATTGAACCACCAACGTATCCAGCATATGTTTTACGCAGCAGACGCCCTTCCAGCCGCAACCCAACACTGAGAAACACCCATACACTCTTGCATTCACACATTTTAGCTTATTCAATTCACCTATATTGCATGTCTTTGGACTGTGGGGGGAAACCAGAGCACCCGAAGGAAACCCACGCGAACGAGGGGAGAACATGCAAACTCCACACAGAAACGCCAACTGACCCAGCCAATACTTGAACCAGCAACCTTCTTGCTGTGAGGAGATTGTGCTACCGACTGTGCCACCGTAACACCAAAATAGGCCAATTGCAACAAAACACTGACTTTGACGATCCGCATGGTCTTATTAATATGCAAGCCCCATGCTGCATGTTTTTTTAGTTTATCTAAGCTTGTGTTATATTTATTATATGTGACGAGGGGATCTAAGATGAGTTAGCTATCTTTGAATAAAAATGACCGACTACGCCACCCTGGGAGTTACCCAGGTAAATAACTCAATTAGAAAAGGCACATAGGTTCGTTTCCCTCATGAAGGCAAAGAGATGCGAGTAATTACAAAAGTACAAAAATATTTATTTTGATAAAAATGTAAAGATGTACTTGTTTTTAAAAACACATCAAAAACTCCCACTTCATATAATTAAATAAAACAAGGAAAACAATAACAGAAAATAAACAATCAAAACCACAGGACTGAGGTTCCCACTGACTGGATACAAATAGACTGACTTTACCCCAGCACACGCTCACACCACAATGCACTCAAATCACACTATCAAGCACTTAGTGTCCCACAGCACACGGTAAAGAAGCACCACCACCAGTTGGAAAAGACCAGTCATCCACTGGGAAAGTCCTCAGGTCCTGAAATAAATCAAAATTAAAGTAAATAACTTAAATGCACAATCCACATCAATAAGTGGGTCAATCAGGTGAACAATGTACTTTCTATGATCTGGTTGAGAAACACATAGAGCTTAAAATCACAGCATTTCACATACAAATACTCTGGATCCAGATGCTAACAAAATTGACGACAATCATCATCAAAATGATAATTAATGACAATAAACCCACCAAAGGAAGATCTAAATAACAAAACAAAATAAATGCTCTGCATAGATTGAAAACAAAAAGAAACCTAGAAATAATATTCACAAAACAAAAGCAGAGCACAAATAACACAAATCAATACATCTAAAACAAATAAACAAACGAATGAATGAAGCGGAGCACAAGCAGCGCAGTAGTAATTAAAAAATGCAGTCCCCTTTAAACAGCAGCGTCAGTGGCGTCCGCACGTCAGCCATTACCAACACTGGCATTAGCAGTAGCAGCATGGTATAAACAGCAGTAGCAAAAGCCCAGACGACCTCTGATAACCCCGGTGATAGCGAGGATTATGAAATCTAATAAAGCAAATTATGTACGAGAGAAGGGATGGAGAAAAAGGAGAGAAAGGGAGAATCCTAAAAGGAAGGCACAAACAAAACCATTAAAATAGTCATTTAAATGGTAACACTAATCATAATAGTGCCTCAAAACTTACCAATGGGCGCATAAATCGAACGCTTTACAAGCGCTAGTTGGTCGGGTACTTGAATACAGCGAAGTACAGGAAATCATGCCTGTATGGCACGAGAAACGCAGATTAAATGCTGCTAAACCCCATTACCCATCCAGTTAAAAACCAGCATCACATACAGTACCTGCAATGGTGAACAGTCATCCAAGCCACCACAGCCCAGAAACATGCCATAGCCACACGACGCACTATAACAGCGCCCAGAAAGCAAAACTTAACGTTGGCCCATTCAAACACATGAAAAATCAAATCAGAACGAGCACAATGCATTTACCTGTAGCCGCAAACACGCACACCCAAACAAAGTGCAGAGTCGGACGTGACGCGTCCCAAGCAACAGCCAATCAGGCTTTAAAAAGGCGGTGCTACGGGGCGATTGGATGACACCAAATGTCAATAAGGCCACACCGCACCATAACATTCACATGTAGGACTCTTATTTAGAAAACAGGACAGGTTAATGAATAAAGGAGCCGTTCTGTGAAGCAGGAAGCTAATCAGGACCACAAAGTATCTGGTCTGTTCACAGCACATCAGAACGCAAAATGGGGGATATACAGATTATACTTTTATTCAGAACCAACACAAAGAGACTTCATTCTGGTTAAATGTATTTTTTGTTAGTTTAATGTGTGTTTTTTTTCAGTCTGCCATAGAGGTGTGAACCTACACTGGTCTCACGGTTCAGTTCGGTTACGAATATCATGCCATCGATTCGGTTCAATTCGATATCTCGGTGCATCACGGTGCATTGACGATGCTTTCCATACAGTTTTATATTTTCTTCACAGCACAGCAATTATTGTATTAAAATGTATAAATATATTTATATACTTTTTGTAAAACAATTTTGTCCTTTAATACCAACAGTCAGAATAAAGGTAAAGTTGGTTTTATATTCACACATTCGTTCATTTAGAAGTCTCTATATTGTTTATCATATTACTTTGAATATTCGATTGGAATTAGCATACAAGTAACAAACAACATTAACACTATCTAATTGACTGTGAACAATGTTGTACTTTGATAGTCATTGGCTGCTAATATGATTTCCCTATTTAGAATTTGCAAATACCGGTAATACTTTTCTGAAATTATATTATTAAGGAGAATGTCTGAATATCCCAATATAAAACCAACTTTACCTCTATCTTCAGATATATAAACTTTACCTTTAAGCATCACAAGCATTTATAGCAAATAAACAAATATAAATATCCCGCTCGCTTTCTGAGCCTTGTCTACCAACTACCAAGTTCTTTCTTACACCCCTTTGATTGGTCAACAGAAAGGGCTGCGATTGGCTCTTACACGCTGGTGCTCTTCACAGCTGCACTCATGGGCCACAGAGAGAGAGAAATGGAGATTACTTTCATTCTCTTAATCGCCGTGAAATAGGGGCTTTTGCTGTAAGTGTCAGTGAAACAGTGTTCAGCAAACACACACGCAGTGAAATTGTGCAGTTTCAGAGTTTTTACGTAGTTAGAGCATTGTACTCGCGCTCGCCTCCCTCGCCATAGTAAGCTACGGCGACATAGCGCATGTGAGATAAATGACGTCAGTATATAATAACCGGTTATGATTATTACTGAACCGATACCAAATTGTCCGCGTCTGCATCGCGGTGCACCGAAGAAACGATTAATTTTGACACCCCTAGTCTGCCAGATATATTTGTAATGAGGCAACAGACACGTGTACACTGCTGGCTAGGTTTAATGCATGTTTATGCATCGTGTCATATCACTTGTTTCTTTGTCATTTATTTGGAGTGAAAAAACAACAATACACCTTATTAAATGCCATCTGTTTATGCAGAGGTTGACAATAATTCCTAGCTGTGTTTTCTTATGCATTAAAGGTTCAAAATATAACTCTAAATAAACTACCTGACAAAATTATTTTTGTTGATCCCAGTTGTAAGAGCAAAAAATAATAACTTGACTTCTAGTTGATCATTTGGAAAAGTGGCAGAAGGTAGATTTTTCAGATGAATCATCTGTTGAACTGCATCCCAATCATCACAAATATTGCAAAAGTCCTGTTGGAACCCGCATGGACCAAAGACCCCAGGGGAGGGCAAATTCTTCAGCAGGATAGTACTCCTCCTCATACTTCAGCCTCCACATCAAAGTTCCTGAAAGAAAAAAGGTCAAGGTGCTCCAGGATTGGCCAGGCCCAGTCACCAGACATGAACATTATTGAGCATGTCTGGGGTAAGATAGAGGAGGAGGTATCGAGGATGAATCCAAAGAACCTTGATGAGCTCTGGGAGTCCTGCAAGATCGCTTTCTTTGCCATTCCAGATGACTTTTTTAATAAAGTTATTTGAGTCATTTCCACTTCTGATAGCAAAGGATCAAGATTTTTATCAGGTAGTGTACAGCTATGTCTGCCCCTTTTTTGAGTATTATTATAATTTAGTCTATATTTTTTCCACACATTTTATCCACAACTAAACTCAGGAGCAAAATATGTTACTGTGTGTGTGGGTGTGTGTGCATGTGTGTTTAAGCTTCAGGCACTGACATGAACTTTTATGTAGATATCAGAGAACAATAAACATGTATCAATGCATTCTATGGCACCTTACAAATGATGAACAATGGTAAATATACTATGAAAATATATTTTAATTAATTGATAACCTAATTCTGGTATCATATGTTTTGTGAAAATGAACATTCATTCATTCATTCATTCATGGTATTAGTATCAATTGCAACTGGAAACTGCAGTGAATGCAGTGATTTTTTTCAAAGGAAATTTTTCAAGTATTGAGCACTTTTTTGACTGACAAACTTGTGATTGCACCCCTGAAATAAAGCACCAGATTTCATTAGGATGAACTCCAATGCTAAGCCTGCACCAAATCTGGAGTAGAATTAAATTAAACCTCACAGCTAGGTCAGTCCAGGCAAGGGTCTTCCCTACAGCATAAAAACTGAAACCTACAGTATTGAAGGAGTATAGATTCCTTTGAGTTGTAGTGTTGGCAAGGGCTCTTAAGGATGGACAGAAAGATTCACCATGAAAGAGAGCATTTGAAGGGACAATTTGCAAAGTACAGCTTACTTGTACTGTATAGGCCATGTGATACAAACAGCTTCACCAAAAATTGCAATGACGGCCACAGAACAGCTGAAAAAAAAGGATGCAGAAAACCAGAAAACATGGCAAAAGATGACCCATAGTATCACAAAGAGCTGCATACAACTGAATAGTTAATCATCAATAAAGGTAATGTTTATTTAACTTAAAAAGGTAACCTTGCAACACTCTAGGAATAATGAGCCATTATAAAGAGTTCACTTAATATATAAATAAATCTCTTATAAAAGTTTGTGTTACAGGAAGATGATTCACTTGCACTTCCACACTGTCTTTTCAGATACTGAGGTGTAAGTTATGATAATTAGTGATGCTTTAAGGCTTATGGTTACCATTACAGTCTGATTTAAACCACACACACACTAACACTGAGAAAGAAGCATACTGGGAATGTCTTCTCCTCTAGGCTTCCTTGCATTTGCAAAAATATCCGTCTGTTCTCTAGCAGCTTCCTCTCTCTCTCTCCGTGCACACATTAAATGCACAAGTGTCTGTAATAATAGTTATTCTGTACTGCAGCTATATAAAGCATGCTGCTTTTAAACTGCATACCTACTAAAGTAACATGCTGGTCTCATCAAGCTGTGGAAAATCTACTCTGCCTTCAAATAAATTGTTTGATTGGGTGTTTCTAAGAAAAAGTAAACTACCGCAGCCACAAAAATCTACCTTGAGAGAAAAAAACTTTTCTATATTAAAGTAAAAGTATGCCTGCTGCACAACGTTTATTTTTGGCTAGCCAACAGGAAGTGGCTCACCATGACGAAGACTTACGTACCAAACCAACTAGCAAAAAATTATGAATCACAACAAACTTTGATTTGCCGTAAAATAAAATATTAATAACATATAATGAGAAAAATAACAATCAACCACCGCAAATTTTAAGGTGAGAATTACTTCTGTGGTTCTAGCTAAATTTACTAAAATTTACTAAATGTACTAAAACTCTTATCAGCATGATGGTGTAAAACTGTACTAGTTCTAGTAAAATCACCTTCTTCAATCTTATAACAACAGACCTACTCTTAGACCTATACTCACACCTATATTTTCTCCATGGTTGATGTCCACTTTTCTCCAGCCTCCGGTGCCTAGACAGCTCTGCACAGGAAGTTTGGCCAGAGGAAAAATGGTCATGCCCAACTGAGCCTGGTTTCTCTCGAGGTTTTTTTTCTTCACTTTTGTCAATCATCAAAAGTTTGTTCCTCGCCACTGTCTTGCTTGATTTGAGACTTGTGGAGCAGCGCATCGATGGATTTGCTCTTCAGTGTTTGAACTTTCAGCAGTGAAATTTAAACCACACTGAACTGAACTAAACTGAACTTCAACTCTGAAAACTGGACTGACACCGTTTCAATTTACTAGAACTTCTATGTTAAGCTGCTTTGACACAATCTACATTGTAAAAGTGCTATATAAACAAACATGAATTGAATTTAACAGAAATAAGCACAGTTAAAACAGCTTAATTATTATTATTTGATTATATTGTATTGCAATACGGAGCAGCTCAGTATTAATGTTAAATCAAAAGTAATTCACAGAATATCTGAAATGGTTTATAAACAATATTTTGCTATGGTTACACTGAATTAGTTATGATAAAACATATAAAATATTTAAACAATCTTAATTGTACGCAATTGTTATATATAGGAAAGAGAAAGATGGACAAACTACTTTTGTCTTCTCTTTGACCATCTGACCAAGAACCAAATCTTAAACCTTTAAACTGACCAATCGGCAGTTTAGAGCTACTCCAAAGCGTTCTACAACCACCAGAACTCTTCATTTAAAGTTGCTGGTACTAAAGAATTGCTATAAACTAGGCTAATGTTTCTCAACCACATTCCTGGAGAAGCAATGCATGTGTTGAATGGCTGTTTCTCAATTCCAAGGACGCAGAGAACTAGGAAGAATGCGGTCTGTGAGAAATTAGATGCTGCATTCTTCCTGATGGTCACATGATCTTCATGCATTTTTAACGGAAAATTATTTAAACATTACAGCATTTATACAATGGCTTATTGTTTTTACCTTTTTCAATATATATATATATATATATATATATATATATATATATATATATATATATATATATATATATATATATATATATATATATATATATATAAAACACGCACATAAATCTTACAAATATACTTTACACAATACAAATAAAACTGATTTTAATACGAATTTCAGCAAATAAACTCCCTTAATTTCTATATGCCTTTATTAAGATTTTCATGTTAATGTTTACTTACACCGTCTCATTTAGGGAAACTCCTGAGATAAATAAGTTATATCTCTGAACTTTAATAATAAACAGGTATACTGTAAAATGCTGCGCTTCCCACCTCCTTTATTCAGCCACAATGACTTCTGGGACTTCTAGAGCGAGTTTGGTGCTCAAGTCTGCACCAAACATTCTCGATATTAAGAGCACATCCAGGAACTTTCACACGTCCTCTGTTCTTGCGGTCTTGAGTTTTGAAACTGAACTTTAGCGGTTGATGATGACGTTACATGAGAACATGAGGATGCAAGAACACTGAAGAATGCATATTGAGAAACAGCCACTGTCTCCTGTTTCTGTCACACCCATTACAGGTCTTTTAGTCTTTGCTAATGAGCTGATAATCTGAATCTGGATGTGTTAATTAAGGAGACAGGGGAAATGTGCAGAGTTGGTTGTCCTCCAGGAACGTGGTTGAGAAACACTGCAATAGGCAATACAGAAAGAAAATACAATATTATTATATAGTAGTTTAAGAGCAAATGGGGACCAACTCAAGTGTCATTTACAGTCCATATTGGGAGTGGGCGGGGCTAAAAAGTTATTTGCTTCTAACTACTCTGATTGGTGGGAATTTCTGCACAGCCATGAGCATTGTAGTTTTTTTTACATAATTATGCAATTACAGTTTTAAAAAATACATTGACTAAATGCTAAGAGACGAGATCAACAAATGCACATACAATCAATTAACAACCTCAGGGATCAAAGCAGCTCTGTCTTTAAAGCTTTACCAGTTATTGTTCAAAATCTATTTCCCTGTGGAGAAAATGGATGAGTTTTTACTTCTGATTCCCAACAGTTTGGTTCTGTCTGTGTTTGTGTCTTAACCAGGGAGTTGATAAATGGTTTGTGGACTGCACAAATTCACATTTTATCAGTGTGCAGCTTAGAATCAATCACAAATTCACATCTATTACTTTTACCTTGAGAGGCTTTTATATTGTAAGATCGACCAGCTTGATCCAATATGATCTTCCACAGACGCTAGACGCCACACAATCTATAGCCACCCCTCCATGAGGAAAAAAATCTTCATAGTGGTGTGAAATCAAAATGGAATGTTAGCAATAATCTGTGTTAAATGTTAGAAATTAATTTGATGAACTCCATGGCTCGCCTTGGATATTCAGCGCGTGGAATATTTAGCATGGTAATTAATGCCTTCTGATGCTCCTCTATCTCCCCTCGGAGCAATGGTAAAGAGCGTCTGATGGAGTAACAAGAGCTTCATATCTGAAATTCCTTCATGCTATTCAGCTTTTTGACATGCTTTCTTTGCTTCACATATGAGAAATCGAGGAGAATGTTTTATTAGATTTGATACTAAATGAATCTTGAAGCCTATAAGCAGATGATGCCCTAAACCTCACAGCTGACCACCTGCTGCATATTGCACACTAATTAAGAGCTGACTAATATCACCTAGTTAAATCTGATTGGATGGTGCTATGCAGTTCCTGGGAGGTGCAGTTATAATGATTATATACTTGATTTGTAAGAGTCAACTTGATGGGATGGATGGAATCTAACAGTTCAATACAGCACTAGGAATTACAGAACAAAAGAACAAAAAAATAAAACATTGTAAATGTGCTAAATAGGTGCAGAATTTAATTAGTTTCAGTGCAAATGTATGCAAACACGCAAGTGTTAGATCTGTATTTTACATATTGATACCTACTGTTTAAATGAGATCCTGTCGGAAATTCAAATCCTACATTCTACACATTTTTATGCTGCGCAATTGTTGGTCCACAAAGACCTTTAAAAATGATGATATTGTCATTGAAAGTTTCAGCAATTTTTTAGGTGTGAAAAAACATGCAAATAACTACATTCATTTGTAATGTATGTCTTGTAAGGTTTTACAATTAAAACAATATTCATAATTTCTTTTATTCTGTTTTTGAAACCTTCTATAATACACATGATAATTAGCTAATTAGCTGTGATTAGCTTAATTATGATTATTAGGTTATGATTGTAGTTTAATGTCACTTAAATAATAGACTGACTGTTGTGATGTATTTTTGTTCAGAAAAATACTTCTCAAACCATCTTTACACTGTAAAACATGATGGCTCCATTTGCCATAGTTCCATCTGTGCCATCAGTTCCCAACACATCGCCAGCCCACTAATAATCATCAGAGTTCTAATGACCAACTCCACCTCTAGCAATGGAATTTAACTACAGCGGTTCTAACTGTAGTTCTGCTGAATGACTTAAAAAGTATGATGCTGAAAAACTGTACATTTCTAGTCAAACCATTCTTTTGTAATCTTACCAAAAACAGAAATAAGGGTCAGCATTTGGTGTGACATGCCTATCTCCTTACCTGCTTATGTGTTGTCCTGTTCTGTCCTGTCTGGCTCCAGTCTGGCTGCCATCCAGATCTTCACTCTACCTGCAAAAGAAAGAGACTTTCATTAGTTTTCTTAAAGTGCACCTATTTTAACCCTTTTTTAAGATGTAATATTAATATTATGGTTCTTCTGAGTGTGCCAGTTTAGGTTCAGTTCAAAACACAATTCAGATTTTTTATTATGATGTGTTAAAAAGTGCCATTTTGGGGGCGTGTACACAGTTCGCTGTTTTAGGGGCGTGTTGCTTCACATTAAAATTAGTTTCGACTTCCCGCCCAACTTAACAAGGGTGCGGAGCCAGGAGCTCCCTATGGCAACAAACAGAGAGAAGCAACAGGAGTGAGAGGACAAGCATTCAGCTGTACATGTACGACTCGGGCACAGACCAAGCAGAGACTACAAAATCATTTGTATCTTTGTATAGTTTTACAGCCAATTGTGTGCTAGTTTAAAGCTCCGAGCTTGTGCACCGAGACTTGCGGCGTCGGTGTGTGTCCAGATAGAAACTTATGTTTAGAATTCAGAAATGCATGCCGTTGCGTGTCGCCGAGCGGCGCTTCTGGTGTACGACCTGCTTGAGGCTATAACTAAAGGGCGCCATACACCCGATGCGCCGCTCAGACCCACGACACGGCACACCAGACGTGCACATTTGCATGTTATTTAAAATGAATAGTAAGGCAGAATAGTGAGCGAACCCCCCCGGTCCTCACTTTCATCCGCGACACGCACCCCCTCTCTTCCGGTACTCACTTTCATCCACGTCACCGCGAAATGCATGGCGCTGGGCGACGTTAGTTCGTTATTTCCAATGGAGGGACGCGCACGTGAGGCAATGCGCTTGCACTTTCCAGCTGCACCTAGTTAAGATGACAGGGAGCTTCTGTGACCACGGGAAATGCAAACCGCTGAAGTTTAAGGAAGACGCAATGAAAAGTACATGTAGATTTTTCACCATAGGTGCCCTTTAAGTTAGGTTTTCTAACCTAAAAAACAAACCTAAAATTCTTCAGCAGTTGACTGAGGACTTAGATAATCTATAATAAAAAAATCAGTTTTAATCCTTTAATAGTTACCCAACTGCCACACAGAAACCTCATCCACTGTCAACATTCCAGGCCTTTAACATCAGAACTTAATCAGGTAGTTTCTTATCACATCTTCTCTGTCAAACGATTTAGAAGATTGACTGTACATGTTGTAACTACAGTATATTGTGGTTTTGGCGGTGATAATGCTACCAAAAATCTCACATCTAAATCTCACTTTCGTTTAAATAACTACCCAGATAGCAAGCCAACATTGAATCAATGTCGATTATTGGTTATAAGCGTCAGTATCAGTCGTCGATCAAATTTCGACATTGAATCAACGTTCTTTATTTGGTCGGTACGTCGGAAGGTTATTACATCGAGAATAAAACATTGATTCAATGTCGAAATGAAGTTGACTCTTCAACATATAGGCAACCCGACGCATCTGGTCGAAATCATAACATTGGTTCGATGTCGAAATGAAGTTGACTCTTCAACATATAGGCTACCCGACGCATCTGGTCGAACTCGTAACATTGGTTCGATGTCGAAATGAAGTTGACTCTTCAACATATAGGCTACCCGACGCATCTGGTCAAAATCATAACATTGGTTCGATGTTGAAACTTGATTGGTGGACTCGGAGTCGGTTCTTCTGCGCGAGTCAGCGTGAGGCGCAGGTGCTGCTCATCATTTGAATCAATCAACTAACAAACAGAAGGCAGCGGACGGAACTGTAATCTGAAGGTAAGTACGTTGTATTCGACGTTTCACGTGTTTTATTTGTCGTTTTCCCAAGAATTTATGTTAAAGTGTAACTTTTTAGATGTGTAAATTAACACTTTACCACTTCCTATACATTTTTTAGTAAGCCTACATGTTGCGCTGTGCGTACCCAGGCCATTAACTGCAGCTAATCTATAAAGGTAACGTTAACATAAATGAAAAGCTGTTTTGGTTATTTAATTTTCGATTTCAACACGATTAACTTCACTTTATGACTTCAATGCTTTTTAACCTGTGTAAAAATATAAGATGATCTGTCAAATCGATTTGGAATGAGCAAATAAAACATGTAAGGTAATATGTTGCTCCAGCTAACGTATAGGCTAAGTTATGAGAAACGGTTCACAAATATCATTACGTATCATCGAGCTAACGTTAAACGAGATCTTTTAACACGTTATTACGCTAGCAAAGTGATTCGCTGTCAGTTAACTGTTTTGTTGCTCTATTTTTTCTACATTTAGTGAGGAACTCCTCGCCAGAGACGCTCCACAGCATTGAATGGGAAAAGCTTTGCCATTTCGTAAGTTGCCCACTCAATCTGTTACGTTAGTTCTTTGTGGTTTCGTTGGTTCTGTTCCTGATTTCCTTTGTTCACAAACCATGCTTGTCTGTTTTTTTTCTGATTGTAGTGCTATGTTCTGGTGTGCATTTTTTTTTTATTTTCCTGTTTATTAAAATTAATTTTGTCTACATGCTTTTCTCTTGAGGTTACTGCAGTTTACTTGTTCAAGTATCTAAACAAATGTTTGTAAACGCATTTATTTTTAAAAATATTTTATATCATTAAGCTTTTTAGAATTTCACAAGAAAATGAAATCCAAGATCATTTAATTTCTCACAGTATACCATGTTAACTTAATATTCTGTGTGAGGAGTCAAAAAATGTGGCAATTTTATGGTACCAATACTGTGGGTTGAACTGAACATTTACCTTGGAATTGTACTTTGTAATAGTAGATAGATACTGTACCTGGTGAGATTTTCCTACTGAGTAACATGTTTTTTTTTTTTTTTCTTACACTTTTTTTTAATGGCAGTTTCTCTGGAATCTCCAGTTGAAGACATCAAGATCTGTAACCTGTGCCTGGACAGACGTCTATTCCAGTTCTGCCTACACCACACTAATCTCTCTGCCTATGTATGGATCACTGACTATTATGTTCTCTGAAGGTATTACTGGAGCAAAACAACAGCACCCATGACTGAAGTTTCTGTTAGTGACCAGTATATTTGAAGTCTGAGAGTTTTTTTTTTTTTTATTATTTTTTTTTTTTTTTTCACACAAACACACCAAACGACTGGTTGTGCCTATAATACAGCGTACTGACAATATTTTAGCGTTTTTATGGTTGTATTAAATACATCTTTATTGTTACATTATCTTAAGTAATTGTCACAACACAATGCACATTCGAGTTTTAATGAGAAGGAGAATTACTCAACAGGGCTCAACACTAAGGATTTTTTTACTGGCCTGGTGTGGAATTTAAAATTGAAATTAAGATGGAGAGCAGGAAGTAAAAAAACTGAATAGGAGACGGAAAGGAAAGTCCGTATTTTTTAAATTCATACAATAATACCTAAAATAAATAAATAGAAATATCATGAAGAGGACCGTTTTCTACTGAAATAAAACATATGCTCAGCTCTGTCGAGACTCAGTTTAAAGTAGTTTTGTTTTTTTTACATATAGATTTTCATTGCTTTAAATTATTTTAATATTTTTATATTTACAGTTTGTATATAAAACGAACGCTTGGCTTATAGTTCGCAGTGATCATTATAATGGATCGTGTGCATTGCATATGATTATGCAGTATACGTTACATTCTTTGGTCGCAGCGCTGTATTTTATTTATTGCATTTAGTCGTTAAACAATGATATTTTGAAAAAAAAAAAAATAATTGTAATTAATAAACAAGCTTGCAATTCTTCCCGGTTGTTGTAATATTTGAAGCTTGTTCTCAGACAAGTGTCTGGGTCACTAATACTTCGTATTTCTGGAAAATCCGGGATGGAATTCTAGTAAATGGTGGCACTGTAGACGAATAGCTTCCAGATAGTTTCACACCACCTAAAATAATTTGTTTTTATTATTTATTTATTGACCTTGCTAATCCAGCAAGAATATTTTTTCTATGGTTGCATCTGAATTTTAGTTTCTGTGATTGTATCTTTCTAAATTAATTAAATAAATGTTGTTCTTTAAACCGCTTAAACATTGTGATTTAAACCTGTGTTTTGACCCTAATAGTTAATTTTGTTATGCACATCTGAAATAAAATGCAATTTTTACTCTAATGAAAAATACATGTTGAAATAGAACACAACTAGACAAATGTATTTAATATTCTACAGTTTTACTTTTTGAGTAAATGGTTTTGACTATTTTAGTCAGTAATTTAAATGTTCTCTGTTTGTTTAAGTGTAGAAGGTTTGAATGAATGTATGCTCTTAACGGATATTCACAGCTGTGTATTTCTATCAATAAAAAATGATGACAGATTGTGGTGTGTTTTGTCATATATACAGAATAAATTATATTATGTATTCTTGTAAAAAAAAAATGGTGATTTAGGTCATATGAATTGGTTTAATGTTGAAAATGTTGTTTAAGTATTCATTTCAACGTTAAATCATTTAGATAGATTTTATGTTGAATATGTGTGGATTCTATGTTGTTCCAATCGACTTAAAATCAACATCGTTTCAACATTAGATAGACAAACTAATTAGGTCGATTATATGTTGAAAATGTGTGGATTCCACGTTGTTCCAATCAACTATAAATCAACATCATTTCAACATTAGATAGACAAACCAATTAGGTTGATTACATGTTGAAAATGTGTGGATTCCACGTTGTTCCAATCAACTATAAATCAACATCATTTCAACGTCAGATGGACAAACCAATTAGGTTGATTACATGTTGAAAATGTGTGGATTATATAACGTCGTTTCGATCGACTGAATATCAACATCGATTCAACGTTGGGTAAGTAACCAATTGTGTCGATTTCAGGTTAGATTTGAATGGAGTGCCTGACGTCGTTTCAACATTACCCCGATGAGCAAAACGATGTTGAATCGATATCAAAAGAAACGTTGATTTTCGGTTGAAATGATGTCATTTTGCTATCTGGGTACTACTTTCTGCTCTATTTTTAGATAAAGCCTTTATTCACTTGGCCTCCTTGGAAAAAGTCATCATAATAACCACTATGCAAAAACTCAACCTTCAACAATTCAAGTGCTCCAACATTCTTCAGATTTCACACCATTCAATGGGAAGTGCTTCGACATGGATAATAGGATGCCTACACCAAGAGGACATCTTGGAGTTGCATTCCAGTCCAATTTTTTACCCCTTCACTTGCTAACTTCCTTCCGCCTTGTTCCCTCGGATGTACATCAGTGATTACATTACACAAGTGTCCACTACTGGTGGAACATCTGAATGGGTTTAAATGGAACACCCTAAACCCTTGAGCACTTGGGATATATTTTGGAATATATAGGTGCTGGAGTGGACATATGAAGCCAACTCACTCCAGTCAAAACTGAGGGATCAAGAGTATGTCCATGTAAGCTTCCCTTCACTTGATGAAGTGGAACACACTTTAAAATGGCAAAAGTGTTCCTCAATCCCCTTGAGGAAACAAGTGAAGGAAAGTTTGTGAGTGTGTGTCTATAATTGGAGTGTAACACAGTCCTTTTTCTGGTGTTGGAGGACACGTTTCAGGACAGACAATCCCAGACACACCATCTACGCAGGGGCAAACCATTTATGGTTCAGTCTTCTTCTGTTTTTTTCTTATTAACGGCAACTAAAGTCTGTGCTATGATTGCCATTCATTAGACTGTGAACAGTATAGGGTTTCACATTTCAGTTATTATTTCATTATTTTAACATATGTGCAGCGTACTGTGTTTTGGTACTCAAACTACGTAAATAAAAATAATTATTTAAACAGATAAAGATAAACAAGTCTTGTCAGATAAATAATTACTGATCATCTATGATGACTGATAGAAAACTGTTCAGTCTATTAGCCTATATTAAATGGCGATTTTAAACAATGCTTCCCCAATTCGCCCATTTCGATTGCCATATTTGTGAAATATATTTAAATATATTGATGATGAGGTCCGAGAAGACATTAATAATATTAACATCCATCATTAACCATATATGGTTCACCCCAGCCTAGATCGTGTGTTTGCAATTGTGTGTCCTGAAGCGTGTGTAGGTCTGCAGGTCTGCAGCTGGATTTTATTGGTTGGAGGGCTCAATGTTGAAGTTCGTCCTATGATGCCCCCTAGTTCTCAAAACATGCCTCTACAATGAACCAGCGAGATCACATATTCATGCAGTTGGAGACCTATAAACACACATAATCTTGATCAATTTATTTAGCATTCATGTACACACTAAGTGGGGTTTTGAAGAATCCCCCCTTCCACCCCTACTCCTCCTCCTTCCGAGATGGGTGGCACGGTGGCCCAGTGCTTAGCACTGTTGCCTCACAGCAAGAACATCTCTGGTTCAAGGCTTTACTAAGCCAGCCGACGTTTCTGTGCAGAGTTTACATGTTCTCCCCATGCTCATGTGGGTTTACCCCGGGTCTCCCGGTTTCCTCCCACTGTCCAAAAACATGCAGCTTAAGTTCATTGACTAATCCAAATCAACACCATAGACATGTTCCTACCAAGTACTTATCTCTTTAAAAGAGCAATTACTATCTGTTGTTCAGCCACTATGACAGGGGAGTTCTCGAGATCTACCTGAGCTCAAATTCCCCTCTCGCCTTGCAACGTGAGGGAGCCCCGTGCTCGAGGATCTTATGAGCTCAGGGCTCTCTCCCGAGACAGCATGCCAAACTAGCTTTATAATCAATCATCAGCTAAGTGTGAACTCTTGAAATTCCAATTTATCAATTGGAATAATTTCAGTTTGATTAAAACAAGAAGTGTCAAGAGTAGTGAGACAAATCTGAAGCAAGTTTTGCCAGCTTAGTTTCAGTAAAGTTGTTTTTGGACTAATGAGGAGGTTTTGAGTTCTGAAACTTAGAGCCAATAGCTACATTTCCATCCAATGAGTAAAAAAAAAATCATCACTTTCTTATAAACTGGCATCAAATTTCAAAAAGAAAAATGAAATTTGTTGTGGTAGGACTGGAGAAGGTCAGAAGACGAAATGCAATGGACATTTGATGGCTTTTGGAGGTGCAAAACCATTCTTTGGGAGATCAGTTGCTCAAGACAGTTCAAGAATTCAAGAGTTCACACTTAGCTGATTATTGATTAAGTAAAAGCGTTTTTGGCATCCTGTCCCGGAAGAGAGCCCTGAGCTCTGAGAATCCACTAGTTCGGGGCTCCCTCTGGTTTAGTCAGGAGGGAGAGACGGGAGTCTGAGCCCAGGTAGTCTCGAGACCTCCCCAGATATTGAAGTAAGAAGGAGTGAAAGGAGTCATGGTGGATGGGGGGTTTCGTGTAAAAAATAAGGATGACTAAGGCAAGGAAGGCAGTCTATTTATATGCATTTGGGTGCATCTGATTTGTTGTTTAGTAATTAATGATGCAAGACTAGCCATGGTCAATCATAAGCACAAGATCCTCTCGAAATTTGTTTATAAAACTTTATGTAATAATACTGAACCACTTTGATGATGGACTTTGGCTAAGGGATTTTAGAATGAGCAAAACAATTTTGTAAATGTGTTTCTATCATATTTTATGCACATTTTTTTTTCTTAGCAAATAAAAGGTTTATCCTGCTCAGTTGTGCGCATATGTGTAATATGTATAGGTGCAAGTTGGCATTTCCATTAAGCATTTTTATGCAAAATTCCAAATTGTGCATAAACATAGGTGGATGGAAACATGGCTAATGACCTCTTACAGTATATGTCATATACATAAGAGCATGATTTCCACTATAAAGCGTACATTTTCTGAAAGACCCATCTATAAATCTAAACTAAAAAACAACTTTGGTTGATTTTAAAGTCCATCAGACAGTTTGTATGTGGAACTGCCCAAGTGCAGTGCCCTCAAGGTTGTTGCCTCTCACCTCTTATGTTCATCATGTATACTAATGATTGTTGGAGTATGTATAATAAAATATGCTGATGATTCAGTGATTGAGAGTCAGGATTTGGGGCATGGTCCTGTTGTTGAAGAGTTTACTTCCTGCTGTGATAGATTTTCTCTCCAGTTAAATGTAAATTAAACAAAAAACATGGTGATAGATAACTGGAAGGCTTCTCCTACCCCAGCATAGCAACTATTAAAGGTTTGGACATTGAAATTGTTGACACACATAAATATCTAAGGGTTGTTATCAACAATATGTTGACATTCCAATCTAACACCCAGACTGTCTATAAGAAAGTTCAATATTGACAGAGGAAACTTATATCATTTTGGGTTTGTACCTCTATGATGACATTTACACTAATACGTTTTAGTTTGAAAATGCATAAGTTTTTCTACAGTTACGCCATCCGTCCACACTACGCCAGAGTTTTCGAGAGCCAAAAACGGAGCTTTTTAAAAACGTTGAAGAGGCCATTTTAGTTTGAAAACGCTGCTGCTCTGTGTTAGTGTGGATGGGGGAAAACAGAGGCATCTGAAAGCGTGGCTGCAGACATTCGCCTATCTGATAGGGTTTTTTTTCTAAATATTAAGTAGTCTACACAAAGTTCAGTCTTGCATCCTCTCCTTGTAAGTTCAGACTTCGCAAGTTTGATATAGAAAACAAACTCCCGAGGACACGTCGGGTAAATTTTCAAAGGGAACAGTGTACTTTATAACCTCATTCACATCCCCCTGGCTTTGTTGTTTCACTTTCTTAGCAATGAAATAAAAACATGATTTAAGCAACTGCCTATTTTAATTTTAATATTAGCAACTTAACAGACACCAAAAATGTTGAGGCGTCATGTAGCTACATACTGTATTTATATGACCATCACTGTATGCATAACAAAATGAAGCCTATAACATTACAGCCTCCTTTCATTCTCATTGAAAATACGAAACATACCCTCTCTTTTGCCGAATATCAGTTTTAATAATCAATAATGGCCATTATAAAAATATAACGTACAATAAGTTTATACATTATAGGAAATAAATGCACGCAATCAGTCAGATGTGCAGAATCAGTGTACGTGGTTACATTAATTAAAGGGGAAATGAAGCACTCAGTCAAGTTTACCTTATTTTGTACATTGTATTCCACTTTAATGAAAATATATTAAACAAACTCGATTAATGTAACCATTTAGCAGATAACGGCATGTTTTACTGTAGATTTTAGACCTAGGGCGCCGCCATCTTGGAGTATCGCTGTGTCTGACGTCACTGGGTTGGTTCGCGCTGATCAGCTGAACGGACACAATGGAAGTAAAGGAGTGAACTCGAAGACTGGACAGCCTAATTTAACCCAATGCGTGAAGATGTGGGCGTGGAGCTGCTGCAAATACAAGCATCAGATGTGTGTCTAATATAAAAGTATATAAATGTATTCTATTTTTCTTTTTTTCTCCTTTAATTACCGATCATTTGATGCGCTTTGATTCACTCTCTATATTACTCTACCTGACTGCCTGTCTGGGTTTCAAACATGACTGTAACGGACTAAACACGGACACTGGACAGCCTAATTTAACCCAATGCATGAAGTTGTGGATGTGCATCACAGAGCTGGTACAAATACAAGCATTTAAGAGTCTTGAGTTGTGTATTTTTCTTTTGCTAGTACCTTTCGTTTGATGCGCTGTTCTGATCTGAGTTTGGTTTGAACACGAGCTGAGGCGAGGGGGTGCAGCGGTGAAAAGTGAAAGTACCCGCCCCCATGACGTTTGCACCGGACCTAGTTGAAAACCATACTATTGGGAGAGTGAATCATTACTGACGTCATGGGGGCGGGGTACTTTCACTTTTCACCGCTGCACCCCCTCGCCTCTGCTCGTGTTCAAACCAAACTCAGATCAGAACAGAGCATCAAACGACAGGTATAAGCAAAAGAAAAATACACAACTTAAGACACTTAAATGCTTGTATTTGTTGTATTTGCGCCAGCTCTGTGATGCACATCCACAACTTCATGCATTGGGTTAAATTAGGCTTTCCAGTCTTCGAGTTCACTCCTTTACTTCCATTGTGTCCGTTCAGCTGATCAGCGCGAACCAACCCCGTGACGTCAGACACAGCGATACTCCAAGATGGCGGCGCCCTAGGTCTAAAATCTACAGTAAAACATGCCGTTTTCTGCTAAATGGTTACATTAATCGAGTTTGTTTAATATATTTTCATTAAAGTGGAATACAATGTGCAAAATAAGGTAAACTTGACTGAGTGCTTCATTTCCCCTTTAATATATTAACTTATCTTTGACTCAGCCAAAACACGTTACCTATGAACAAGTAATAGATTAAAAAGACCAAAGTTGGGGAATATTTCATTAGATATAGACAACAGGATGAATTAAATAAACTAAAATGTATTAGTGTAAGTGGGGCCTTATAAACAATTTATTTAATCTGTTTTATCTTTCTGCATTGAAGCTTGGTATTCTGCAGTCTGTCACATAAGAACAGGTTAAGTAGCCTTGTGAAGGTGGCAGACAAGATTATCGGTTTTAACCAAACTGGTCCAATGGTAATTTACCGTAATTATGTTTTAAAGGGAGCTCAGGGTATTTTACGCGCCCCAGATTACCCATTGTATTCTGTGTTTTAGCTGCTGCCATCAGGATGTTGTTCCTATATGCAGGACAAACAGAATTAGAAATTTTTTTTTTAATGGTGGACATTAGGTCATTAAATGAGTCCAGCGGCGAGGGAGATGCATCTAAAAAATGATGTATTGATTGTTGTGTGGTAATATTTTGGTAATGTGTACATGGAACTTTGCCTGTGTTATGGCACCTTGCTACAATTTTAGTTTCCCTAAACTGGATAATAAAGTTGAGTCTGAGTCTGTCTAAATTAGATGCTGTATGTTAGACTTCAGAACAATAGTCAAAAGTCTGTTTATTATCCTAAAATCTCTGACTGCTTTCTGTGTTTCTGCAGATGATTTCACTCAAGTTGATTTAAAGAGCTCCAACTGACATGGTAAGTGACTGCCAAAAGGAAAGCGAACTATAGGGAAATGAAAATACCACGACTGTGATTTTATTCTAGTTAATCGTCCATGAGCATGAGGAAACAAGGAACTCGCATTAATCTTTAATTCTCTGGCATTGGCCATGAGCACCAGCAAGACGCATACGTCAAGAGAACAGTGTTGCGCATGAATAATGCATCAAGAGAGTACATTAATTTCATGCAGGTCCTGGTGTCTGTTTCCAGCTGCACTGAGTGACAATTAAAGGGTTTTTCTGACTCAATGTAATATTTATGCGGTCGTGTTGGTGGCCTTTCCGAAGTAGAAAACGCTTGTATGAAGTGATTATCTTTCAGGTGGGCACTCGCACATTTGTTATCTCTCGTCTCTTCATTATGATAACACATCCTGCCATCCGAAAACCGGACTCGGGAGTGCCTAACGACATAGAACAATAACAATTTAATGAAACAAGTTTCATTAATTTTATTTCCTAAAAATTAATGCGTCCTGTCATCTGAGCTGCACCGGGGAATGCATTATGATATGGAACGATAGCAGTTTAATTCACTCCATTCCATTTGTTTTGTTTTTCAGAAGACGTTTAATAACACACAAGCTGTGGGGCGTGAGCAACTAATATAAAGTTTCGAATCTGCACCCAAATGAAGATGTATAGATTTAGATACAGACGTTTTCTGCGCGTGTTGCTGGGAAGCAGAAGGCGAAGCTGTCAGATGTGATTCACTTTCATATCAGAGGCTGGAGAGGCAGTGCGAGTCTGTCATGCCTCTCAGCCGCGCTGATGTTTGATGATGATGATGTTTCTATATGTGAGACTCTTGATGCAGTCCAGCCCTCTGCTGCAGATTTCATCCTGTTACAACAGATGTGCAGCCAGTCAGCAGCTCTCATTATACACATACGCATGAGGCTTCGCACGTTTGATGGACTACAAGGATCGAGGGTGTCCTTAACGAAGTACAATGAACCTGTTTCACCTCTCGCTTGTGTCATCGTCATTGTGTCCTTGCTTCATGCTGCATGTGGCCTTCTGGTCTTTAGCCTTCTGTCATCCTCGTTCTCTCAATTGCATACAGCAAGTAAAAGTGCATCTCATTGCCAGATTTTGTTTTCCAAGGCTTCTTTCCACCTCAGCGATGGGCCACACCTCCCTAAGGCTGTTATGATGCCCAGCAAACTGACACACACACACACACACACGAGGAGGATTACAAAGAGTATCCTATCCAGTGAACACGCAGCTTAACCCATGGTGTGACTGTACTGCAAATTTGACAAAAGGAGTTTACAAAGCTTAATATGGGTTACAGGCATTAATAGAGAGGATTAAAGGGATGTTTCACACAAAAGATTTATTCACCCTCATGCTGGAGTATGACATGACACGTTGTCAGTTTGAATGTTTGGGGGAATGAGCTGTGATTCCAAGGAAAATTCAGCAAATAAAGACTTCATTCATTTATTCATTTGCCTTCGGCTCAGACTTAGTCTCTATTTCAGAAGTCGCCACAGTGGAATGAACCGCCAACTATTCCAGCATATGTTTTATGCAGCGAATGCCCTTCCAGCCACAACGCAGTATAGGGAAACACCCATGCACACTCATTCACATACACACTATTAGGCCCCATTTACACTAATACGTTTTACTTTTAAAACGGCTTTTCAGAATGAAAACGATCCACGTCCACACTGGTGTTTCATCTAGTGTTTCTGAAAAGCTCTCTGTCCACACTTCATTGCTGAAAAAGCACATCACGTGACCACACACACACACTCTGGCATGCACGTATGTGCACGTCTGAGCTCCAGGCAGTCAGCGGGTGTTTTGAGCACACCTCCCTGGGTGAGAGCAGCGCAGGTTAGACAGTTCTTCAAGCATCTACCGCTGGATTCCATCTCGCTATAGTTGTTATACATAATATTTAATTCATCTTGTGTCTATCTAATGGTCTTTTGAATCTATTACTTGTTTTCAGGTACTTGTTTTGGCAGAGCGCAAAGATAAGTTAATATATTATTTTACATAACCACGTGCACTGATTCCTATATTGTATAAACTAATTGTACATTATACTTTTATAATGACAATTATGGATTATTAAAACTAATATTCAGCAAAAGAGAGGGTATGTTTCGTATTTTCAATGAAAATGAAAAAAGGCAGTTATGAATAGGCTTCGTTTTGTTATAAATATGCATACAGTAAAGATGAAGGTCATATAAATATGCAGCTACATAATACATTTTTAGTGTCAGTTAAGTTGTTAATACCAAAATGAAAATAGGCAGTTTCTTATATCATGTTTTCATTTTATTGTTAAGATAAAGGTACTGTAACATGTTGGGTAGTGGTGCAGCATTGGCTTAAACAGTCTAATTTATTTATTTTTATTAACTAAACATCGGGTTTGTCCATATGTGTCTCAAGGTTGGGTTCAGACAACCGAACATTTACGTAGAGTTTAGTTTTAGACTGCATCTTACATTAGGCAATAGTCTGGCTTGTTAGGTCTCAGAATATACAGTAATGCAGCAGAGCACAGCAGTCATTTACCATACATTTTTTTTTTTTTCATAGAGAAAATTATTTGTAACAATAAGAGAAAACTCTTTAAAGAGTAACCTGTTGTGAGTGAATTCATTTCATAGTGTTTCAAGAGTTCACACCCAGCTAATGAGTGATAATAAAGCGTGTTTGGCATGCTGTCCCGAGAAAGAGCTCTGAGCTTATAAGATCCTCGAGCCCTGGGCTCTCTCTCGTTAGCAGGGCGAGAGGAGAGTTTGAGCTAGAGGTAGATCTCGATGAACTCTTCTGACTTATTTCTGGCTAATGACAGATATACGCTAAGGAGAGATATACGGCCTGCTAAGAGCTTGACTATGATGTCAATTTGGTGTGTTCAATTTACTTACATGGCGTGTTTTTTTGGACTGTGGGAGGAAAACCCACGCAAGTCCAGGTAGAACAAGCAAACTCCGCACAGAAATGTCAACTGGTTTATTAAGGACTTTAACCAGAGACATTCTTACTGTGAGGCAACAGTGCTAGTCACTGGGCTGCTGTGTCGCCCATCTAGAAAGGAGGGGGAGTAGGGGTGGGTAGAAGGGGATTCTTCAAGATGAATATACTGAGATAAAAAACTTTACTTTGTAGAACACATGAGTTTTTTTAAACAAATTTTTTAAATATTAATGTTAAATAACTCTGACACTAACTCTCTGATTCTATCAATCTAAAAGTTGCAGCGGTCAAAAGGCAACAAAAGAGATATTTAGCTCAGTCCACACTTATGAGGCACCATGAATAACATTTGTGAAATAAATAAAATGTTAAAATATGGATCAATTTCAATTATATTGACATCCAGTGTAAATATTATATTCATGCAAAACTGAAACATACTTTTTTTCTGACCTGTACTTATTAATATATACAAAAAAGATGTGATCATACTAAACCTTATTATATTTGAAACTTCTTGCTGACATATGGGTAAATCCTAAGGGATACTACCAGTTTAAACATTCAGAATCAGAAAGAGCTTTATTGTCAAGTGTGTTGTGGTCTTAGTGATAGGAACTTGCATTGCAGAGTACAATACTGTATGTACAAACACAGAG
Organism: Danio kyathit; assembly: GCA_903798195.1. NCBI lineage: Eukaryota > Metazoa > Chordata > Actinopteri > Cypriniformes > Danionidae > Danio > Danio kyathit. The sequence continues at coordinate 17,832,706 of LR812531.1, read as the reverse complement.
CAACAAAGTGCAATCATAGTGCAGACATAAATAGAAAAAAAGAACATGAATAAATAACAATAACTACACCTTTTGCCACTTTTTCAAATGATTAACTAGAAGTCAAGTTATTATTGATTGTTCTTACAAATGGGATTGACAACAAGACTTTTGTCAGGTAGTGTACAGAGTTTATTGTGCATATGAGGTAATTAATGGTGGTTCAGGTGGGAAATGGCCTGGGGGAAAAACTGTTTTTGTGGCTGTTTTTGTGCACAGTGCTCTGTAGCGCCTGCCAGAGAGCAACAGTTCAAAAAGAGAGTGGCCTGAGTGTGAGGGGTCCAAAGTGAATTTCTGAGCCCTTTTCCTCACTGTAGAGATCTTGGAATGTGTTCCAATAATGTTCTCTGCAGTCCTGACTCTCCGCTGTAGTCTACTGATATATTTTGTGGCTGAACCAAAACAAACAGTTATAGTGGAGCACAGAACAGACACAATATGATAGCAGAGTAGAACTGTTTCAGCAGCTCCTGTTGGTCTATGCTCCTATGCAATATTTATATCTCTTTTAATATGTCAAATGATTCTGGTTCTAAATACACATAACAATAGTTTTCTGCAGCACGGTGATGACATTGGTTAGCACTGTCATCTCACAGCAAGAAGGTCGCTGGTTCGAGTCCCAATTGGGCCGGTTATCGTTTTATGTGGAGTTGGCATGTTCTCTCCATGTTTGGGTGGGTTTCCTCCAGGTACTCCGGTTTCCCCCACAGTGCAAAGACATGTGCTATAGGTGAATTAAATTAACTAAATTGACCATAGTGTGTTTGTGTGAGGGTATGGGTGTTTCCCAGTACTGGGTTGTGGCTGGAAGGGCATCCGCTGTGTAAAACATATGCTAGATAAGTTGGCAATTCATTCTGCTGTGGTGACCCCTGATAAAATAGGGATAAAGCCAAAGGAAAATGAATGAATGAAGGAATGAATAAATGGTGACTTCCAGAATAAAATATTTAAAGGTGCAGTATGTAAGTTTGACACCCAGTGGTTGAACTAGGTATTGCACTCCTAGATCAAAATAAACGCACGCGTGGGATGCCAGATATTGAGTACAGAAGCGAGTGATTTAAACCTGTGTTCTAAATAAAATCAACGACACGCGATAGAGGGAATATTTTCCATATTAAAAGGAGTTTTAGTTCTAACCAACACCTCGAATTGAGATATTAGAAACGGTTTCATTTTCTCCAGCTCAACATGTGAAATCTATGACAGTGCACCTCAGGTAAGCCTCGTGTGTTTTATTCAGTGCTAAATGCTAACAATGTGAGTTTGAATGGATTCTAAACCTTACCGTTTCGTGAGTGAGTGCATATTCTGTGCTTCTGAATGGATGTATTTACATTTCTGTCATGTTTCGTCTGGTGCAAACAGCCAAACTGCTGTTTGCGTGTTGTTAGGACACGAGATTACAATGTAACCTGCTCACCTAATGTTTACGTTTGTAATGTTTATATAATTTGCTAAGTAATAACCTCATGTGGAACTGAATCGGTCTCATTTCGATGTCTGATACTGTCCATTTCGGTCACGGGCGCATGCTTTCAGAGCCTTTCTGAATGAATGAATGAAATACGCTGTTTTCCAACAAGGCAACCCGGAGTGCTGAAATATAATTGGCTAAACTGGCATTCTGCAGGCTAAACAAAGACAGCGTTCCGGCACGGAAAAACCATTTTCAAAGCAGAATATCTGACTTCAGCATTGTTTTTCAGTTAAACAAGTATGTTCACTTGGGATGTTTCTTAAATACCTGCAAACATATTATGGTATTTTTATGCTTTAGAAGAGTCACAAACTTACATACAGCACCTTTAAAGAATTGCTTTTAAAAAGTTTAACAATTTCAATTCATCAACACAATTCTAATAAAAAAAAGTATATATTTACAGTAGGAAATTTATAAAATATCTTCATGGAACATGATCTTTACTTAATATTCGAATGATTTCTGGTGTAAAAGAAAAATCAATATTTTGACCCATGCAATGCATTTTTGTTTATTGCTGAAAATAAACCTGTGCAACATAAGCCTGGTTTTGTGGTCCAGGGTGACAATTAAACATTGCCTATTCTAATGTACACATAAAAACAGCTCTATTCCATTTTTCATGCTTAAAACGCCTTTTTTTTCTTTGATCATTACCATTTATGTTCCTAACATGCTATTTAGCAGTATATCTAGAGAAGAACGGAGCACAAAGTAACATTTTTTGGTTTTGGTCAAATAATGAACAAAGTAATGGGGTTAGACAAACCTTATTTTTTTACCAACAACACACAAGCCTCTCCTACAAATAAGCACTGGTTGTATGATCGCCGAACCTATGGTTTCTGTACAGTATTGTCAAAAGTGCCAGGAGTAAAAATGTTACTATTTACCTTACCTGCGGGGCAAGTTGTAACAGACAGAGGGTTAGTTGTAACACATGCATACAAAGTTAGATTTCACACAGTTATTTTAAATTCTGTTTATTTTAAATAGTATATTTCCTCAGTACTTATTTTTATTTTGTTTAGCACAGCATGTTTATTTATTTATCTATTGGATTAACATGTATGGATTTATTTGCATTATTAACAATAAAATGTGTTTATGTAAAAAATATTTTCTATTAAAATACATTTTTAATATAAAAAGTTCTCAACATTACACTCAAAATTCTAAATTTATATTGTTGGTTTAATTGGTGTCCAACAGTGTGTAACTAATTTGTAACACATAACTAACTCCGCTGTGTTGTGTTGTCCTCAAAACTACCTAGCAGTCACTGTATGTCTTTACATCTTTCAAAATGGTTCCATAGTTTAGCCTAGAAGACGGTAATCACAACAATATAAGATTTTACTTACATACTTTCACAGATTTTTTTAAATAAAAAAAAGATTGAGTATAATAAAAAATACTTTTAAGCTGCAAAAATGTTTTCTCCTGAGTTTCTCATCCAAATTGGGCCGAAATTTTTCAATAACTGTCAGGAAGACGTCTGCCAACACTGTGATGAAAACCTCAGAAGCATGCCATGGTTAACCCTGAGCAAATACCTTAAAACATTTTACCCCACGCTCCCCTACACCATTTTTAGCATCAAACTCTGGTTCTGTTGTTCAGCACCACTGAATCTGACCTGTTGTGATGCTCTATGATTATATGCTGATTAAAAAGCAACGTACACGCTTCAGTAGTTTATATAAAAAATGCCTCTATTCTAAAATTAGATAATGAACAATATTAGTCGAAGGTGAAATGCCAACAGCATACAGAAAACCACCTTGAGTATGCAATTTTTCTATAATATCAGAAAGCTTCAGACCTTCTGTCACTGGCACTGCCCTCCAGTCTCTCTCACCTTCAGCTCCTGATGGGCAGATGGTTGGGGTGATTGGAGTGAACCATCTTTTGTTCCCTCTTTCTGCCTTCACTGCAAATTCATTAATAGATTGTGGAGGAGAGCTTTATTGAAACGCGAACTTCTGTACCTGAGACATTCATGCTGAATGTTACCAGAGTAAAGGCATGCCTGCAGAACAGGTCTCTGGCTTTGATGTCGGCACATAAGCTGAGTAAGGAAAGAGTAAAAATAGTAGGGCAGCTCAGTAGCTGTGCTTTCAGGGGCACACAGGCTCATATTCAGGATTTATGAGAGGCTGAGCCAAGAGTATAAATCCTTATGTAAACATATAGCTCAGGTCAGACTGCTTTATCGATCCCACAAAAGGTTCCAGTACTGAGATTCAGCCTTCCTCATTTCACCGTGATTATATTGACGCGTTCTGGTTCTGCTCATGTGGAGGTGTAGTTTCAGAGTGACCCAGTTGTGTCTGAGTTAAGCTTAGGTTGTGTGTGCTTTTATGTGGATTTTCTTAAAGGGTCACGAAACACCAAAACACATTTTCAGATGTTGACAGTCATATATGTGTCCCACGTTGCTCAAAACACACATCAGGACACATATTTTTCATAAAAAAGTGAAAATTGTTTGTTTTGGCATTATTTCAAGCAAGTTTGCTCTTCCGGTTTGAAAATAAATTTTGAAGCTACGTCACAGTCATGAATTCTAGCTTGGAAACTGGATGCATGATATAGTTTTAAAGACTCCTTTTTATCTGTTACTATGTTCAGAGAGACGCCACGTTGTGTTGCCAACCGTAAACCAAGTGGAAGAAGAAGTATTGTTCGGAGACATGGGTCATCAGTGTTGCGTTTATAAATGTGCCACAACAATGGTTTGGTTTCCATTTTTCCACCGATGAGAGCATTGATTGCGTGTGGACATTTGTGGATCACAGTGGTCTGCTAACACACAACAAAAATATGTTTGTAAGAAACATTTTTTACCCGAGAGCTTTTCACATCTGGAAATGGTGAAATCCGGATTTGCTGCTCATCTTATTTTAAAAAAAGATGCGGTTCCAGTGTTGATTGTCCTGTCTCTACGGATTTGGTAAGTTTGTGATCAGTGTTCTTTGTTTATGTTTATGCAGAGGCAAAGTTAGTTAGTATCGTCAGAAGTACTCTTTCAGTTTTTAAAGACATACCTTAGTCAAAATGATTTAGTTACTAAGTTTACAGTAATAACAATATTATGGACTGAAATATCTGCTGTAATTGCTGCTCTCTGAATGTAAACATGTAAACACCTAAATCAAACAATTACCGTTGTGTAGGATTTTCGCCACAATTTGTGACAGGATAGTCTATACACACAGGGCAGTTACGTTGTCATGGGGGCATGCATGAAGTGTTCCTGAACGAAAGCGATAAAGCGCCAAACTGCAGTTAAAGTTGACAAATTAGGAATGAAACACCCGGAATTACATGAAGCTCCGGAGGAAAAGTAAATAGCGTGGTGACGCGATGACGTTAATCAAATTATGTGCTATAAAATGTAAAACGGGATCATGAAAGGAACATTAAAAACTCATGTAAACACCATCATATTATTGTCTTATTTAGATTAAGGCAAATAATTTGATTACTGATGTGCATGTAACTGTAGTCACTGTCTATATCCCCTTCATACATGTCAACCCTCTCGTTTTTGCTGGGATTCTCCTGTATTTTACCATTTTACCCAACATCATCCTATCATTAAGTATTTTCCCATATTTTTAATCTTGAAAGCATGCTAAAATTATTATAAAAATGTCTGCATTCACTTTCTTTCTATTGAAGCTGTGCATTGATCATCGCCCTTCGTATGCAACCTCTAAATCAGTGAATGCATATATTAGTACTGACTGACGGACGCGCTCCATATGATAAACTGATCCCAGATCAGCTACTGTACACGGCATTTAAAGAGGAGCTAAAGTGCAGGACACTTTGAGATTTGGGTGTGTTTAAACAGACCTATACACGTAATAATATGCAAACATTTACGTCCTCCGTGTTTGCAACTACAGTATAGTTGCCGAAGTTCATAGTTGCCATTTTCCTTTTATGAGTAATTTTCTAAATTTTATCCATGTTTAATTTGTCAATGACATGCAAGCAAACAAATTGATTTACTTCCTGTCACATGAGACCTTCAACTTTCTACCCCTCATTTCATGATGCAAAATGGATGCAAACTTTCCCCAAAATAAAGGCAACTTTCATGATACTAAAAATTATTTTTTGTTTACAAATGTATATGAGCATAATTATGAAGGTCTCTAGATTCATGCAAGTAAAACAAATATTTCAAGAGATCTAAAGTTTTTTATATAGTTTGTCAAATGTTCAATTGGCAACTAAAGTTGCCGGTAAGCAAATACCTTGTAAGTACATAAATCATGAGGAATTAGGCGATAATGTGTTAATAAGTTAATAAATCAAGGTTATTGATTTTGTTTAATGATTTTTGCTTTCATAATACCCTATCTAAACATAACTTAAGTTAACTGATATTTTTACTTTAAAGTAGATTTTTTTGATAAACAATTTGATGCACAGCAAAATCCTCAGAGTAAAATTAACATCTCCTACAAAGAGTTAAAATAACACTGGAGCAGAGTTAAAGTGCTGATTGAACAGAGAATAATGAACTACTGCTGTTAAAAAGCAGAATCGCTGAAGAAAAACACAAAGCTACAGCCAAATTCAGTTACAACCTTAGGCCCTGCTTTCCATACAAACATGGGTATTGTCTAAATTGCAGCTTTTTAAAAAATCAGTTAATGCATGTATAAGCACTGACTTCTGTACAGGCTATTTAAAGAGAAGCTAAAGTGCAGGACACTTTAGGATTTGGGTGTGTGTTTAAACAGACAAATACACTTAATAATATGTAAACATGTCCGTCCTGCGTGTTTTATTTTAAACACAACTCATTTTCTCTTAAATGAGCACAAACGGTTACTAAAGTAATCAAATGCTTTCAGTATAGATCTGTGCATTCTTACTGTGACACCTCTGTTATCAAACAAAACGAGAGAATTATTTGCAGCTCTTCACTTGTTTGATAACAGAGGTGTCACTTTAAATGGCATGTCCAGAAGTTGATCTGGGATCTGTCCATCAGTCAGCGCTTATACATGCATTCACTGATTCAGAGGTTGCATATGAAGGCAGATGATCGATGCACAGCTTTAAAAGAAAGAAAGTGAACATTTTATAATAATTTCAACGTGCTTTTAAGATTAAAAATATATAAGAATATGGGAAAATACTTAATGATAGCGGGATAAAATAGTAAAATACTATAATGGGAGGGTTGACATGTATGAAGTGAACAGGAAGTGTTTGTGGAACAACAGTGTTGTGAGGGAACATAAAAAACATCTTTGCGAGGGAACGCAAAAACTAAAAAAAAAAAAAAAAAAACATTTTCCTATTTCCTATTTTTTTCTCCTATCCATTTTTTTTCTCCCACCCAGTTTTTTTCCACCCATTTTTCCCCCACCATCACATCCCTTCTGGGTCTCCATAGAGGGTGAATAAATTGTGTACATTTTTCATGTTTCAACTATCTATTTAAAGCCATAAACACCTTAAACTAAAACCTATTTTTGTTAAATAAAAAAAAATAAATAAAGCAAAATGAATTTGAGCAATTACAGTACATAACTAATCAGTGTTTAAAACTCTAGCCTTACCTTTATAATAATATTTTCTAATATGAATGGTACAGGCTGGCTGCTTATTGTCATTGTTTCACTAGTTCACCAAAAAAATTATAATAATTAAATTACCTCACCATTTACTCTTTCTCGTGTGGTTTTAGACTTTTTCTTTCTTTTGTTAAACACAAAAGAAGATATTTTAAATAATGCAGGTTGCTGGCACCCACTGACTTTTTTTTTAGTGGGAAGGAAATTACTATGGAAGTCAACAGCAAGTTCAGGGTCAGTAAATGATGGCTGGATTTTAATTTTTGGTTGAACTATCCACTTAATTATGTATGCATTCATACAGAAGGAGTCTCAGTTATATCACATGCAAGGAGCTGCAGGTGGTGGATCCTTTATAGACTTTTATCACAGCAGCTGGAGTAAATGGTGCATTGTAAAAGAAAATGAGTACTAAGGAACTTTAATTAGCTTTTCTTGGTTAAAAGAACAATTTCCCTATATGAAATTTGAATTGTATGACAATTAAAGATAAGACTGTACTAGAGCTGCCTGATACTGAAAAACAAACTGACATTCTGATATTTTGGAGGTGAGGGATATGAATACAATTTCACCAGATTACTTGAATAGAATTTATAATTTTACTGTGAATGGGTGATTTCATATCTGCACAAAATATAATAAACAAATTACAGGCATAGATAAGTACAACAGAGCAAAGATACAAATGAAATAAACAATGCTTTATGATTTTCTGGAGAGTCTAGCAGTATTCACTCACAGAAGCTAAGCAATCATATGTAAAATAACACTGTACAGTCTCCATTGTATAAATAATTATATTCAATTAAACTTTATTTAAGCTACAAACATCATCATGTCTTGTGCTCAAATGATTTAAATTAGCTTGAAATACTCACAGAGTCACAAGTGTTAGAAACACATGCAAATGAAAACTTTCAATCTATCAGGGTTAAACTTTGCAATGACTCGTAAATATTATGAACTGTAGCATGTGGTCAACTGTAATACCATTGCAGATCCTGAGATGTACAGTATGTGACTATTGCGGATTCACACATTGTCATTTCAATGCTGAAATATTATATTGTGCAGCTCTAGACAGAAATCAAAATGTAACACCAATACACATTAAATTCACACATTGTAGATGTAGTTAAAACAATACAAAATCCGTAGTATAACAATACAATTTGCAAGGTTTGCTGTGATTTAACTAAATGGAAATAATTAGATTTATTCACAAATAGACTGTAGCATGATTTATTAATACTTTTTCCCTTTTAAAATACCGCAAATAACTGCAATTGCACATTTTAAAGTTCCAATTTCTATTAAGTGGCCTTAACTAATATGTTCTTAAACTGTATGTATAAATATACATTACAATGTACCTATTGTGCAAATACATGTTTTTACATTCTACTTATGCTTGATTAAATACCTACAGTACATGTAATTACATCTGTAATGAACTGTTGTAATTTTATAATTACACTGTTGATCATCCCTTACACTTTAACCCACCCATACCAAGTTCATAGTAGTTAAGGTCACTTAATATAAAGTGGGACCCACATTTCAAACAGATATGGCGATTAATGGGCAAAATGTACAGATTGCTTTAAACACCAGGCTACACCATGCTGCTGTCAAAGAACTGTGTGTCGTATGTGTCTGTTCTAGTGATGAGAAGTTCGGATCATTTTACTGAATCGGACCTTTGAGTCTCATTTATCAAAATTAACTAACTTTTTTTTCCCCTCAAGTCATTTTGTTCATTTCATTCAATTTGCCAAAAAAACATTAAAATGTTATGAGATGCTTCCAAACACATCTACAACTAGCCCAAACGTTGATCACACTTCAAACAAGTCATAACTAGAATGCTACTATCTGTCACGGTTGCAGGTTTGTGCGCTATCCGGAGAGTCTGTTTGGTCACGTGGGTTTGTTTTGTTTTGGTCGTCCACGTGTTTTTGTTATGGTTGATCACGTGTTTTGTGGTACTCAGCTGTTTTGATTAGCTAGACAGCTGAGAGTCATTTTCGCGTCTATATCTGGGCAACACTTCTATGTTTCCTTGTGTAACCAAGGATAGGATGCAGACAACAGGGTGCGGATCCAAATGCAGGATTTATTAAAGGAGTGGTCAGACAAGCAATGATCAGAACAGGAGTAAACAGATGTATGAGGGCAATCCAGAGTCGTCGTCAATATAACAGGCAGATAATCAAAAGGCTGGCAGCAGGCAGGGATAAACTGGATAACAAGGCGAGGGTAAACACACGGCAAAAACAAAAGAAAACGCTTAGAATTGAAACTGGCTGAAAACAGATAACAGGTAACAAGACTCGGCCCTGAAGTGTGTGTGTGTGCTGCTTATGTACTGTGTGTAATCAGTCTTTGACAAGCCTCCGGTGGTGTGTGTGCAATCAGTCAGGATGAGGAACATGTGTGTGTGATTGGAGTGCATGTATGGAGTTGTAGTTCCTAAATGGCAGATTTGTAGTCCATAGGTGTTTACCAGTGATCTGCTCAGGCTGGATCACTGGTAATCGTAACAGAGCCCCCCCTCTAAGAGCGGCTTCCAGACGCTCGAAATACAGACCCGGATGGGGTGGAGCTGAGGCAGAACAGAGGGAGGGACGGAGGGCCAGGACCATGCAGTGGAGGTTTAGGTTCAGGAGGCACTGGCAGTTCCTTCAACTCCAATGGGTCAGGAGGCTTGGGTTCAGGAGGCACTGGCGGTTCATTCAATCCCAGTGGGTCAGGAGGCTTAGGTTCAGAAGGCACTGGCAGTTCCTTTAACTCCAGTGGGTCAGGAGGCTTAGGTTCAGAAGGCACTGGCAGTTCCTTTAACTCCAGTGGGTCAGGAGGCTTGGGTTCAGAAGGCACTGGCGGTTCATTCAACCCCAGTGGGTCAGGAGGCTTGGATTCAGAAGGCACTGGCGGTTCATTCAACCCCAGTGGGTCAGGAGGCTTAGGTTCAGAAGGCACTGGCAGTTCCTTTAACTCCAGTGGGTCAGGAGGCTTGGGTTCAGAAGGCACTGGCGGGTCATTCAACCCCAGTGGGTCAGGAGGCTTGGGTTCAGAAGACACTGGTGGTTCATTCAACCCCAGTGGGTCAGGAGGCTTAGGTTCAGAAGGCACTGGCAGTTCCTTTAACTCCAGTGGGTCAGGAGGCTTGGGTTCAGAAGGCACTGGCGGTTCATTCAACCTCAGTGGGTCACGAGGCTTGGGTTCAGAAGGCACTGGTGGTTCATTCAACACCAGTGGGTCAGGAGGCTTGGGTTCTAGCAGCTCTGGGAGGTCACACAGCTCAGAGAAATCATATGGCTCTGGGAAGTCACACGGCTCTGCCAGCCATTCGTGGAACTCAGGAGGCTGCTCTGGCCATTCGAGGAATTCAGACAAATCTGGCACCCGCCATTCGGTGAATTCAGGGATATCTGGCGCCCGCCATTTGAGGGATTCAGGGATATCTGGCGCCCGCCATTCGGGGAATTCAGAGCTATCTGGTGCCTGCCATTCGAGGGATTCAGGGATATCTGGCGCCCGCCATTCGAGGAATTCAGGGATATCTGGCGCCCGCCATTCGAGGGATTCAGGGATATCTGGCGCCCGCTATTCGAGGGATTCAGGGATATCTGGCGCCAGCCATTCGGGGAATTCAGGGATATCTGGCGCCCGCCATTCGAGGGATTCAGAAATATCTGGCGCCCGCCATTCGAGGGATTCAGAGCTATCTGGCGCCCGCCAGTCGGGGAATTCAGGGATATCTGGCGCCCGCCAGTCGGGAAACTCAGGCGGCGGCGGCGGCCATTCGGGAAACTCAGGCGGCGGCGGCCATTCGGGAAACTCAGGCGGCAGCGGCCATTCGGGAAACTCAGGCGGCGGCGGCCTTTCGGGAAACTCAGGCGGCGGCCATTCGGGAAACTCAGGCGGCGGCGGCCATTCGGGAAACTCAGGCGGCGGCGGCCATTCGGGAAACTCAGGCGGCGACGGCCATTCGGGAAACTCAGGCGGCGGCAGCTCTGGTGGCGGCGGCAGTGGCTCTGGCAGCAGTGGCTCTGGCAGCGGCAGTGGCTCTGGTGGCGGTGGCAGTGGCTCTGGCAGCAGTGGCTCTGGCAGTGGCAGTGGCTCTGGTGGCTCTGGCAGCAGTGGCTCTGGCAGCTGCAGTGGCTGCAGCGGATCTGGTAGCACTGACGGCAGTGACTGAGGATCTGGCAACTCTGGAGGATCTGGCAGCTCTGGATTATCTGGCAGCTCTGGATTATCTGGCAGCTCTGGATTATCTGGCAGCTCTGGCAGTGACTGAGGATCTGGCAGCTCTGAATAATCTGGCAGTGACTGAGGATCTGGCAGCTCTGGATGATCTGGCAGCTCTGGCAGTAACAGCTCTAGTGGTGGCAGCAGCTCTGGCAACTCAGGTGGTGGTAGCCATTCTGGTGGCTCAGGTGATGGCATTTCAGGAACAGGAACAGGAACCATGTGTGAGCTGGAGGGCTGGTTGTGGCCACTTTGTGAGCTGGATGACTGGAGGCGGCCATTTTGTAAGTTGGCAGACTGAAGGCGGCCATCTTGTGAGCTTGAAGACTGGAGGCGGCCATTTTGTAACCTGGCTGATGCGTGGCGGTGGAATGAGCAGCAAGCCCCGTTGCCAGCGGGTCTTGCTGTCCTTTGCCCCCCCCCAAAAAAAAAACATTTTAGGGGTCTCCTCCACCTCGCCTACAGTGAAGGGGGACCCACTCATTTGCAATGCCAAATCGATATATACTTCTAATGTCCAGTGGGGCTCATGTAATGGCATTGTGGAGTACAGTGGTTCAGATAGCCCACCACGAAAAAAGATCATTAAACAAAGTTCACTCATAGTGGTTAAATGGGCTACCTGAATAAAGTCCTCCACGTACTCCTCGATGGAACGGGCTTCCTGACGCAGACACATAATTTTGACACCCGCTGGATCCATGTTGTGGCCGAGTCTTCTGTAACCCAGGATAGGATGCAGACAACAGGATGCGGATCCAAATGCAGGATTTATTAAAGGAGTGGTCAGACAAGCAATGATCAGAACAGGAGTAAACAGATGTATGAGGGCAATCCAGAGTCGTCGTCAATATAACAGGCAGATAATCAAAAGGCTGGCAGCAGGCAGGGATAAACTGGATAACAAGGCGAGGGTAAACACACGGCAAAAACAAAACAAGAAAACGCTTAGAATTGAAACTGGCTGAAAACAGATAACAGGTAACAAGACTCGGCCCTGAAGTGTGTGTGTGTGCTGCTTATGTACTGTGTGTAATCAGTCTTTGACAAGCCTCCGGTGGTGTGTGTGCAATCAGTCAGGATGAGGAACATGTGTGTGTGATTGGAGTGCATGTATGGAGTTGTAGTTCCTAAATGGCAGATTTGTAGTCCATAGGTGTTTACCAGTGATCTGCTCAGGCTGGATCACTGGTAATCGTAACACCTTGTCAGTTCGTTGTGATCGTTAATGTGTCTCTGTCTGCACTCAGGACTGTGAGGAGTGACTGCTGGACCCCGTTTCGCCTGTCTGTTTCCCGTCATCCTATACCAGCTTTCTTCGTGACTTTTCACTTCTCCCTGATAGTTTATTTGACTGCGTTTAATAAACTTTTTACTTGCATTTGGATCCTATCTCAGAATCTTTATTCCACCGTAACACTATCCTAAGAAATAGAAAATAATCCCCTGAGTCATTCGTTCACCTGACACTGTCAGTTCCATAAACTTAACCAATGCATACAATCTGAGCTGGAAACACCCATAATTAGTTCACCTATTGAGTCTTTGGGTTTTTGAGTCTTTCGTTTATCACGTAACAGCATGTAAAGAGATGACTTAAAACCAAAGACTCAAGAAATGAATGGATGAAATCTGTTTTCGGCTCTACATGCATATAATTGACTTCTGTCTTTCATGTGATGAACGAATGACTCAAACGGAGTACTCGAGAAATGAACGAATCAAGTCTTTTTCTGGTTCTAAATGCATATGATTGTCTCCTGTCCTTCACATGATGAACCAACGACTCAAGAAATGAACGAATCAAATCTTTTTCCAGCTCTGACTGCATATGATTGGCTTCTCTCTTTCACGTGATGAACAAAGGATTCGATAGGACTCGAAAAATGAACTAATCTTCTCCTTCACCTGCACAAATGTGCACATGCACGAATGAACGAATCACTCCCTGAGAGGACTCGTCATTCTCGATTCACATAAAAGATTTGTTCAAAATGAATGAATCGTTCAAGAACGACCCATCACTGGTCTGTTACCATCTGGACCAAAAAGATGGGGGTAACCCACCAAAAGATAACAGCCAGCTGAAATGAAAGTGTACATTCTGCATCTGCATGGAAGGAGCTAGTGCTGCACACATAGAAACCATAAACAAAGCAGCATTTATGTACAACTTTTTACAGTATCTCTCTCTCACCACAGAGGAACTTTCTCATTCAAATATGTCAGATAATTAATAATCTATATTGTTTGTGAAAATTTAAGAAGTGCAAGAAAATGACAGTCGATTTCATTGCGTTCCTTCTTGACATTTGCTTAGATTCATCATTACAGTTTTTGCTCTCACACTCGTAGATCTGTAGCTGAACAGTCAATCAGAGAATTATCTTTCATTGACAGCACTGAGGCAGAATCCTCATGCTAAAAAGGGTGAATAATGTGAGCACAAAGAGAGGTGACATATGGGAGACGCTAAACAAACTACATTACCTGACAAAAGTTACCATTGATCCCAGTTGTAAGAGCAACAAATAATAATTTGACTTCTAGTTGATCATTCGGAAAAGTGGCAGAAGGTATCTGCCATCCCAATCATCACAAATACTGCAAAAGACATACTGAAACCTGCATGGACCCAAGATTGTCACAGAAATCAGTCAGTTTTGGTGACATTCAGTATGGGGGCTTGCAAGAGACCTGCAGAGTGGATGGCAACATCAACAACCTGAGGTATCAAAACATTTGTGCTGCCCATTACATTACAAACCACAGTACCACAATAGAGAGCAAATACTTCAGCAGGATAGCGCTCCTTCTCGTACTTCAGCCTCCACATCAAAGTTCCTAAAAGCAAAGAAGGTCAAAGTGCTCCAGGTTTGGCCAACCCAGTCACCAGAAATGAACATTATTGAGCATGTTTGGGGTAAGATGAAGGAGGAGGCACTGAACAATAATACAAAGAATCTTGATGAACTTGCAGTTCTGCAAGAGCGCTTACTTTGCCATTCCAGATGACTTTATTAATAAGTTATTTGAGTCAGAGATGTATGGATGCAGTCTTCCAAGATCATGGGAGTCATACACAATATTAATTATTTTCCCATTGCACCATGACTTTATATTCTATACTGTATATTATTTCTGTTAAGTGACAAGAGATTTGTCTAAGCAAAGTCAGACCTTACTGTGCTAATTCATTCATTTTATTTTCGGCTTAGACCCTTTATTAATCCGGGGTCGCCACAGTGGAATGAACCGCCAATTTATCCAGCATGTTTATACGCAGCGGATGCCCTTCCAGCTGCAAGCCATCCCTGGGAAACATCCATACACACTCATTCACACCCTCACACTACGGACAATTTAGCCTACCCAATTCACCTGTACCGCATGTCTTTGGACTGTGGGGGAAACCGGAGCACCCGGAGGAAACCCACACGAACGCAGGGAGAACATGCAAACTCCACACAGAAACGCCAACTGACCCAGCCGAGGCTCGAACCAGCGATCTTTTTGCTGTGAGGCGACAGCACTACCTACTGCACCACTGCATCGCCTACTGTGCTAATTAAATAATTAAAAATCATGATCATAATTATTTTGGTAAAATAAGCATAATCTAGAGGCCTTTGCCTTTCATATAAGCCACTTCTGATACCAAATGATCAACTAGAAGTCAAGTTATCATTTGTTGTTCCTAAAACTTGGATAGGTGACAAGACTTTTGTCAGGCAGTGTAGTCTGACAGATGCACACGATGACCCAACGCTGCCCAATGTCCAACCTTCTACTTAGTGCGTAAAAATTTATAAACAGTGTTTACTTTCATTGCATGTAAACAGGTACAATGTTTTTTTAATTAGCTAATTTTATTATCAGTGCACTGGTGAACACGTAAACATGTTCAATGAAAAGGATCCGAAAAAATTCTGGTGGATGAGAACATCCATGAGGTTGTATGTAGCTGGAGCTAAAAGCTGCTGATGGCTGAAGCTTAACGGCTGTCTGTCAGGCTTCCAAGAGCTGTGATTCACATTGTAGGCCTCTGATCACCACTGTTCAACTTCTTCAAACATGTTGAAACTGCATGAAATTTTTCTGGGAAGAGAATTTGAAGAAAGTGTCTAAAAAACTACTGCAAGCTGGTCTCTTGGGCGTTTAGTTTTAAAGCTCTGCACCTCAGCTGCATGATAATTGTATATGTCTTAAGGACATGGACAGTCTTTCACAGCTATAGAAACCAGCACAAAACATTCTAGTCTGACAATCCATTTCTATCGTTCTCTCTCTCTAACTTTCTTCCAGCCCTCAGTCCTCCTCCACATATTCTATATCTTCCATTATATTTGTTCCCTGAAAATTCTTAGAAAGTCTGTTTTTTCAGTATGCGTCCTTATGCAATCTTGCATCATTCATCTTTTTATTTGCATTGATGGTTCTATGACGAAACTTTAACCTTTGGAAACTTTTCATTTAACAAAAGGTTGTGGAAAATTGTTCTTCAGTATGTTCAAATATTCTTCAAAGTTTAACTGCGTTCTAATGGTTTCCTTATAAACATATGAAGCAGCACAACTATTTACAACATTTATCATACTAATAAAAGCTTCATGAGCAGTAAATCAGCATATTAAAATGATTTATGAAGGATTATGTGAGACTGAAGACTGAAGTAATGATGTTGTAAACTCTGGCTTGCCTCATGAGAGAAAATTACATTTAAATTAATTCATTAAATGATTTCTCTTATTAATATACATTTAAGGATTATTGTATAATTGACTATATTGTTACAGCACATAACATTTTATTAAAGAGCCCCTATTATGCATTAAAAAGGTCATATTTTGGTTTTAGGGGTCTCCAACAACAGGCTGATATGCATGCAAGGTCAAAAAACAATTTCATTGTCTTAAAATATGCATTTATTTTTACCTAATTATCCCAACGACTCCCATATGATTCGTTCAGCGATTCATTTGTTCCCAAACCCCTCCTTAGCACGATGCTAATCTGATTGGTCCAATGACCCAGTTTATTGCGATTGGTAAACTACGTTCAGCATGAGACAGAGAGAAAGGCCCACCATGGCTTACTAGCATTGTTGAAGTAGCATTGTTGAAGTAGTCAGAGTGCAGAGTATATGTGTGAGCCCAATGTAGGAGTGCATTAAAGCAATGCAGTTTAACACCAGCATATTGCTCTATTCTTAACCACGACACAC
Organism: Danio kyathit; assembly: GCA_903798195.1. Taxonomy (NCBI): domain Eukaryota; kingdom Metazoa; phylum Chordata; class Actinopteri; order Cypriniformes; family Danionidae; genus Danio; species Danio kyathit. Next base: position 17,816,094 of record LR812531.1, on the reverse strand, counting down.
ATTCAGTATTAATCCAGACAGTGACAAAAGCTGAACTATTTTGAAACTTGACCACCACACGTGTATTGGAACAGCTGACGGTGGCCATAGCAATGAGAAACAGCAGTGGATCGCAAGCTCACAAACGCATTTAAATCCGTAAACAAAGCGGCATGCACCGCATTTTCAACGGGGCTTTAAGCACGATATGAGAATATAAAGAGTTAACCAGTACAAGCGGTTACAAGTGACAAAACACAATTAAATACATAACTGCAAGCTGGAGAAAACAAGGCAGCAAACATTTAATTACACTTTAATCACACATGTGAACTGGAGGAAGGAACTGGTCAATGAACTGTGTACTGTAAAGTTCCTGTCAAACTGTGACAAAGTCACATACATCAATAGTTTTTTCTGATCCTTCCTTTAACAAATGGCTGACGAATTCCCCGTTTTAAGTGTGTAGATTGCTGTAGCACTCGTCAGAAAAATGACGGGAACACAGCACAAGGCTGGGCTATAATGCTGTGGTATTTATGCAAAAATAAACTTTAATCACTGACTCTTCACAGCCTCATCTTGGGTACGGAAAATAAAACTAACTTTCCCTCACACTTCAGAGCACAGCGTCTATGTGGCTTGATTCAACCTGATCTGCTACAGTGTTTGTCTTCCTCTTTTTCTTTATACAGTGTTTGAGGGCGGGGCTGGGGGGTTTCAATTTTCCCAGGTCTGCGCGCACAACAAATGGATGGGGCTTGAGTTCCATATCAACATCATGCCAACACAGCTTAAGATTCGTTACCCCATCAATTCATTTGAACCACTCTGAGTCGACTCTTTTATAGATGAATCAATAGTTTTAAACACAGTGCACTTTCAGATTTAAGCCTTAGCTGGATATTTCAAAAACCCATAATAGGGGCTCTTTAAGGTGTTTTCTGTAAATTGTATAAATTGTATAATCCGAAAACCAACATTTGTTTACTAAACTACTTTTTTGGCCCACTCCACTGGAATCTTAGACAAATAATATGTGAATTTGTAATTAAATATTTCAATCTTAAATATAACTGTGTGTTCATAGTTTAAGTATTCATTATGTTTTTGGGAAACATGTCTCAAATTTTTACATTTAGGCAACCAAATTCGGTTCATATTCTTCAGTTTTTCTGAATGACTCAGAACCTGTACAACAAATCCACTGGGTTGGGTTGCAGCCCAAATATAAAGCATCTTGCTGTTTGACTTTGATCAAATTACCTTCTTGGGCATTAATACATGCTGTTTTTGCCATACATGACCTGCAGTCCACAGCAAGCTACAACAGAAACATGGGATTCAATGGTCAACAAACTCACTACATATCACCCAAACTCATTCAACTCAATGGGATTTTAATTGTATTTCACCTTGGTTTGCCCTCACTACTCTTATAGACCCCTAGAACTTGTTTACTAAGACTCTGCTTACATACAATAGACTTCTCCATCCCCAGGTACTTCAACCCCATATATGAGACTTTGCTTTCACACAGACTTCAGCCTGACAGCTTTTTGTTTGAAAATGCAGTCTCCACTGAGACTCAGTGCTGTTTCCCCAACATCAAGCTGTGGGTCTAAAAGACCTGCTGAACAGGAAGTGAAAAACTGAAGGAGGAGGATAAACAGATACTAAAGATGGAGATTGTTAGCTTACAGTGGAGTGAAACACTACTGCTACCAGTTGGAGTGCAAAACCAAGTCAACAATGTGAAATAGAGATCGTATCTGGCTACAAACAGATTGATAACCTTGAGGTGTGAGAAAACATGTTAATGAGAGTGTTAATGAGATGAATCAGTTCCTGAGTATCCAACAGCGGTCTTACACCAAAATTCTTCTCAGTTTTTAAACACCTAGTCTGACAGGATCAAGCCCAGATTGTTAAATAAAAACATCATCAAGCTCTGTGGGTTCTTCAGCACATCACATTGAATGCTAAGTCAAAATCCAAACTCTGAAAGAAGGCCTAGATCCACAAAACAGATGGTGTTTACACGTGATGAAGATCTTTGAGAGGAAATACTAAGCTGTGATCTCAGATTAAGACCTACTGCAGTGCCGTGTGAATGATGTTGTGATTTGCAAGTTCCACAGGTCACAAATCTATACCTTCCTGGATACAGCTGACTTTACCAATGTCTTTAATGCATTTCTCTGATCCTTCATACTCTATGTGCTTAAAAATATGCCTCTCCTGAGGAGACATTCAAGGACTTAGCTTTAGGGGCTTTCACATTGGGTTGTTACAAAAACTTAGTCATATTAGAAGTCAGAAACTCAGTTATAGGAACAGGTTTGGTTCCCCCAAACAAATTTCCCCTATTAGTAAGTGATATTAGTCAACTGACAGAAACAATTCAACAAAATTTACTCCTGGAGGATGGAGCATACTGTGAACAAACCGAGTTTACATTATGTTGTTTTCACAATAGTGAAGATGGACCACCTAAAAGTTATGCAGTTGAAACAGCAAAAATGAGGACTAAATCGATAATTAATAGCTTACCGGTCTGTCAGCTTTGCTTTAAATTAATTAATTAACTATTACAGCTCAGAACAATGTTTTGTGTCTAATTTTAATTTTTACACTTTTGTTGCAAAGTAGGCATGTAGTAAGTGGGATAAATAAAGTATCCAGTCCACTTAGTGTCGGACTGCTGATAAGTCTGTCAGCCTTTATTCTGCGATAAACACTTGGATGTACTTACTTTAGAAAATGATACAAAGAATTTGCAGCAATTGTGTTTTGGCACTGACAACCCACAAGAGTTGATTTTGCATGCATGAATTCTGCCCACCGTTCTGTATAAACTATTTGACATGTAAAGGTGTATATATAACTATCTAGATTAGTGATTCCTCAATCACATGCCCTCAACCTGGAAACTCTGAAAGAAAGGTTTGAGTTTTCCACTTGTATTAACGGCTTTGTGGTGGCATTCTTGTACAATGTAACTTAAAGTTAACAGAATGTTTAAAAAGAACCATCAAAATAAAGTGATGCCAGTAGATACTGTATAAGTAACATCAGTTTTCTGCCTATTGAGCAGGTATGTTACTGCAAAATCATAATATACAAAAACTCCATCTGATTCAATATTTCAAAATCCAGTATCTCTGTTACCATCTTCTGAGAAGAGGAAAAAAGTATACTTAATATCCATGTAAAATGGAAATTGGTGGCAAACTTTTATTTGCACTTCTACTCTCATCTTTTACCCAAAGCAAACTAACAAGCTTTTATTACCTATAACCAAAACTAAAACTGAACTGTTTTTTTTTTTTTTTTTTATTTTTTTTTTTTGTGGATTCACTTGCGCCAATTAATGAATTACTTTAGAACAATATATGTATTAGTGGAAAGCCTCATCTCCATCTCATTAGTTCCAGCCTGATCTCACAAGGAAACATAACTATTTAAATTTTGTCAGTTTAGTGACTAATTTATACAAATTTCTACAAGTTCAGTCATACAAAAATGTAAGATTTTAAAAAACCCCACCCCTAAACCCAACCATTGTTGGGAGATAAGCAAATCATACTAAGCTGTACAAATGAGATTGTATGAATTCATACAAATTAGCCATTAAACCAAAAAGTTATGAATTTGCTGTGAGATTATGTTGGCTGCCCTGTTAATCTAATAAATTAAGAATGGTAGAAATGTAAAATTTTAAACATGAAATGTATAGGCATTTTAAGAAAAAAAAATCATTTACCAGTTAAATATTATTGACAGTGTGAAGTTGTATGGTTGCGCTTCAAACAATCACCGATACCAAAACTAATGTCAACTAAGGGCCAACATGTTAAAGATTAATGATAAATTGTTAATTCCTAAAACGATATAAGCCATTTACTTAAAAAAATTTATATATATATATATATATATATATATATATATATATATATATATATATATATATATATATATATATATATATATTAGTGATGCCACAATTCTCAATACAATATTGAACAGTTCGGTACGACATCCACGGTTCAATACGCGCTTGTGAATTGCGGTTTTCTCGGTTTTACGTTTATATAATTTGTGCGTTTCATTTCTCGCCGAATTGACTGTATGTGTGTGCCTGTAGCTGAGTTGAGGAAACTCCTAAAGTTAGGGGGCGCTTAACAATCATGCCACGGCCATGGTGAGTGGCAGTGAAGAGGCAACAGTACGAGGAAGACCGGTGTCTTTATAATCTCCGGTGTGGGGACATTTCGGTTTTATATGTATAATATCTTGTATATTATCATTTGTCGCTGAATGACGTTCAGTGCTCAGCCGTCAGAAAGAGCGTGATGTCTTGCGTGATGACGTACATCACTGACACGCGCGGCCGGCGCTCAGCAGTTGTTTAAACTCCGTGACCGTCGCAGAAAGTTTTAGCTACAGATACGAATAAACACATCAAATCTGTTTCACCCGATAAAACATGCAGAGAGTGAGAAGATGAGGCATCATAAAAGTTTAAGCCAACCTCCCCGACACCGAAACCAGCGGTTTCAGAACAGAAGGCAATGAAGCAAACACAGATGCTATGAGGCGCCGTGTAGGATTGAAATTTGCTTATCAACACATACATAAAACACGTGCATATACACCTATACTATTGAATGTTCAAAACATGTATGAAACTTGCGCATATACATATAAACTTGATGCATGCATACACCCATATACACACGCACGTACACATAAACCCGATCCTTGCATATCGATCGTCGCATAAACACCCAAATGAACACTCACATTATACACATAAACTAGCTGCATGCTGGCATATAGCACTCACGCACTTACAAAATAACATTCACAAACATATTTATCAGGTTAATGCAAAGCTGATAAAAATAGAAAGAACGTGATTAATAGAGGTATTAAATCTGTTAAATAATGAAAATGTGTTATATAAAATAATATAAAATATTAGTCGATATAAATAGACTATAAAATATATAAGAAATAGTTTATGTTAAACCTTTAATTAGCTAATTATACACAAATATAAATAGACAGATATAATCCTCAGCTTATATATATAAATAAGCTAAGTCTGAGAGTTTTATTTATTTGATAGTTTATTTCACATTTCTTGTTTGTAAAGGCTAAATACAAATAAAAAGTGAACATTAATTTTTTTGTACTGTTTTTTTTTTTTTAGTTATAAGAGCCTGGATGTTATTATAGACTTTGCAAATTCAGTTTGCAGACATTTGTGGGTACAGACATTCATTGTGTGCGTTCTTGCTAGTTTTTTTAAGGCTTTTTAATATTGTCCATATCGATATCGGAATTATATCGTATCGACCGAAATTAAGAAATATATCGTCATACCAATTTTTGCCATACCGTCCAACCCTACGTATAGCCTACTCAAACGGAAACACTTCCAACATGACTGCACATCTCCGAGCCATCACCCAGAAATATCACTGTCTGAAGGCAGAATAGCAGAGAACATAATAAAGTCATCCAATCCCTCTCTGAATCTTCCCAGCAAACATACCCAACTGTTTCCGAGAGACACTTACAAATGTTTATTTAAAATGGTCAATTTATGTTTATTAACTTCACATGCATTTTTATTTTCAAAACGCAAGAATTTATGTGTTCCCCAGTTTGTACATGGGCTACCAGCAGCTGTGAGATTTCAGTGTTCTTTTTTTTATTATACAATTACACCAGGAACTAGTGTACGTTATGGCTTTTAAGTAAAATAAAGGAGTATTGCAATAAATCGTTTTTATTTTTTCCCCTATTGCATTAAGCATAGAATAAAAAAAAAAAAAAAAAAAAAAAACACATGTGTCAAACCATCAGAACCGAACCGAACCGAAAACAGTGTTAAAAAACCGAGGTATGTATTGAACCGTAGACTAACTGTATTGTTGCATCACTAATATATATATATATATATATATATATATATATATATATATATATATATATATATATATATATATATATATATATATATATATATATATATATATATATATATACACATATTTATACAACAGTTCTGTCTGGTTGATGGCCGTGAGATATTTTCCCAGTAACAGCACACAAAGGCCTCTTCACATTTGTGTATTACTCTGCCCACATACAAGCAGCGGACGCTCTACAGTTTGACAAATATTCAAGCTGTTGGGCAACATAATGTATTTTTGGGGCTTTTTTAGTCAAGAATGTAGTTGTTTAGATTGCAACTATGCAGTTTATTTATAAGGATAGTGCCTATTTCAAAATATTTATAATTTCTGAGAGACAGCGCGTTGACGTCCATTAACCAAAGATGGTTGACGTTGTCTATCCACAAGATGGCGCCAGGACCGCATAATAAGCCCTTGCTTAGAAGATAAGATTAAAACTGCGTGCCTATTTTAATACAGTTACTCTCCTATCCCGGTTCTCAACAGTGTTATTGAGAGACCTCACCCCCGAAGACCCCCTCCTTATCGCAAACACAACAGCAGTCTGGGAGTGATTGCCCTGCTTTTTTTTTTTTGGGGGGGGGGGGGGGGGGGGGGGGGGGTGATATATTGTGATATCCCATTGCAACAGAGAAATACTGTAGACTAGTGATGTGCGATACCACTGGTTTCCTATCCGATCCGATACCAAGTAAATTGAAGGCAAGTATCTGCGATACCAATCCGATACTGCCCAAAATGACTGTTTGGGAAATTAAAGTAACAAGTAGTGTACTTAAAAGTGTCACTTTATATTGAATACGAGACATATTACGGGTTATTCTTGTTTATTGATGAAGAATTATCACACAAAAAAAGAGCCAACTTACATATTTATTGACAGCATCTGAGCATGTATATCTTAAAACACCTGCCTGAACATCTTAACATAAAACATTCACACCTTTTGGTTTAGTGACATGTTAATCCAACGCAATCTCACCCCAATTCATAACTTTTTGATTTAGTGGCTAATGTGTATGAATTCGTACGATCTAATTCATACAAATTAGTACGATTTGCTCATCACCCAATGACGGTTGGGGTTAGGGGTGGGTTTGGGTGCCACGACTCCTTTTTAAAATTGTACATTTTCGTACGACTTAACTCTAATTAGCCACTAAACTGACAAAATGTACAATACTTACGTTTCCTCGTGAGATCAGGCTGGTTAATCCGGTCCCCTTGAAGATTTTGAACCTTTTTCCGTTGTTTTATCATTTTCACAAAAACCCAAGCCCCCAAAATACAGCTACATCGCTACATTTTCTCCCTCTGTACCTGGATAGTACCTGCCTGTCTTCAAGGATGTCTGTCTCGCCCTAGCAGCACCTTTGCCTCTCCTTTCCTCCTCTTCTGACCACCTAGTCATGACGTTGTCATATTCTGTCTTGTGATTTATATGTAGATGTTTGATTAGGTTTGTGGTATTACCACAGTACCTCACTGTTTTGTTACACGTGTCACAAACCGCATCTTTAGAGTTTATGGAAATGAAGTAGCTCTAAACATACTTCGCTTGCTGAACAACATGTGCCAGGCCAGTGGACTGAGTGGCTAGCTAGCTTGTGATCTGCAGTTGTACAGTGCCATATTATGCACATTACTTAGCAGGCGGAAGAACAAGTAGTTCCAACTAAGTTGGCATTATTCAGATAAACTAGGGTAATTGTGGTTACTTTCCGCTGTATTTCTATTTCCAAAAAACTAAATATTTGCTCCAAATTTCTGAAATATCGATATTTTGATAAGATAATCAATTCTAAAACATACAAAGCTGGTATAAGAAACATCAATATTTTAGTATTGATCCGCACATCACTACTGTAAACTAGTTACAGCTGTAACACTGTAAAGAGATATCTCTGTAGACAAAGGGCATTTCATGTCAAGTTCAGCCTTCTAATCTTAAAATTTCAGCAAAATCACCTGTTTTGTCATCACTTTATACATTATGCTTGAGAATCATTTAAACACTAGCTTTTAAAGTGATGTTGGTGAATTAATAACAGATTCTGCTGTTTTGACGTCAGCTGCAGATGTGAATGAATGGTGGAAGAAAGTAGTTCCTAATACAAAAGGGTTTTTAGACTCCCCGTGTTTGATTTTTTTTTTTTGATATACACGATTGTGCCGTCGAACTGTTGTATAAAAGCAATACACTCGTAGCAGTGCGATATGGCTGTATATCAGCACTGGTGGGACTGCAGCCTCGTTCCAACGCATGCCTATGTACATACATACATACATACTAGTGGTGGACCGATATCGGCGTTAACGCAAGACTCTTATCGGGCGATAAAAAAAATATTGCCGTTAATTTATTCTCAAAGTTGGGTTGGGAGCTGGGTCTATTCTACGCAAGCTATGATGACTTTCACCTTGATATTTTAGCGCGGATGTATACCGGACCGGTGAGCCGTCTGACAAAAAAGTGCCCTTCTGAATTAAATCAGCAGGATGCCCCTTTGGATCTTTCACTTACTTCGAAAACACTACTGACCACGCTTAAATGGACATCTGTAATCTAGTTATTTGGCTTAAAAGACAATAATATAATTAAGGTGTTTACGTGGAGTGCTTTTATGTAAGTGTTTCCTGTAATTTTGGGTGACTTTAACTGCAGTTTGGCAGATTAACTTTCAATCATGAACATTTTATTCATGCCCCCGTGACAAACTGGGGTATTAGACACAAATAAGGAGTAAGAACTGGTGAAAGTGTTATGGAATTTAATAACGCATACCAAATTTTAAAAAAAAAACTTCCGCATTTCATGATAATAAATACAATTCTAATATATGCATAATCCACATGTCTTAATTCCATTTCTGTTTAGTTCAGTTATGACTTTAATTGGATTAAGGTAATCAAAAAAATAATAAAAAATTGCTGTTTAGAGCTTATGTAGGCCTACAGTTCAAAATTCATATTTAACTGAATAAACAGTAAACACAAATACATCTTATTGAACATAATTTATTTTCATTATCATAGTAGAACAGTTTCTCAAGCAGTTTGTGAAGCATTTTGGAAACCGGAGATGAGCCTCTGGTCTAATGCGCCACCTGGCTTGAGAAACCCGTTCTCAAACACTTACTTTTAGTCATAATTTGGGTAGCACACATATTCTGAATGTCTTCGGCAGAATTCAAATGAGCCATTTTAATCTAGATTAATTCCAAGATTACAGTGAGATTAATCTAGATTTAAAAAAAGTAATCTATGCCCACCTATATATATGGGTTATTCTCACGAAAACATTAAAACAACATGGCACTTAAGATTTTAAATATAAAACTTAGTACTTTGGTAATACAAAAACGATTTGCTCATCACCCAATGATGGTTGGGTTTAGGGGTGGGGTTGGCTGCCACGCCTCCTTTTTAAAATCGTACATTTTTGTACGACTGAACTACGAATTCGTACGAATTAGCCAATAAACTCACAAAACGTAAACTACTTACGTTTCCTCGTGAGATCAGGCTGGAAAAAGCTGGGAAAAAATGTGTCCGTGTCGGATGTTCTCATCCTCCGCAACCATTTTAAAGTACTGTTTAAACACACATAAAGAGTTTAAATAAAGTTTAATTTTGAATGAAGGAGCACATGGACCAGTTGTTTCAAGATGGCTGCCAGATAAGAAGATCTTTTATGTTTCTCCAGTTTAATATAAAATTTTCTCCTGTCAAAGTGGTTACATGTCTTTTTGATTTTCTACATTTACATAATTGTTAGATTTACATTTTTTTTTAAAGTCTTAATTATATACACTGAGTAAAAATTTGCTAAATCATCATAGTTTCCCTATTATTAGCAAAACATACTGAGGCACCTCATTCTCTGCAACTCTTTTCTCATATACCGCAACTATTTGAGGACAGTTGCGCTAGAGAGAACGGCAATGAGAATTGCAGTAAATTGACAGAAGGATTTGTTTGTTTGTTTTATTGTTAAAAGCTAACTGAAAAAATGTTTCAATGAAATGGCGTAAATGAATCAGATTTTGTTTAAATGTACATACTTTCACCTGACAATGCAGAGACTTTGGTGAGCAAATCAAGTCAAAGGCAGATTCTGCTTGTATTCAGCATTGAACTCCACTCTGTTATAAATGTTATTGCTTATGTTATTATTGCAATAAGTTATTATTTAAAAAGTTATTCTTCATTAGTTAATATGATTTAAACTAATGTTTTCTATTTATTTAAAATTATTATGAAATAAATTGTAATATAGTATAATGTAATATAGTTTTGTACATTTACCTTTGGCCCACGGCTCTCAATGATATTTGTTTTTTGGCTCTTCATACGGAAGTTTGGCACCCCTGATATAAACAGATTTATTTTAAAATAAAGTTTATTTGAAATAAAAACCTTTTTTTTAACGTTATTAACATCTTTGCTGTTACGTCTGATTAATGCGTCCTTACTGAAGTGTTATATCGCCCTAGGCATGAGTTTTAAGATTTACTATGTCACCATAAATCCTTTAAATAACAAATTAATTAATTGAACAGCGAGAAAAAATGCCCCATCCCTGACCTGCAATCAATCACAAAAAAAAAAAAAACATAAAGGATTGCTACCCAATAATCTTAAAAAAAAAAAAAAACAGGGTTATAGTTTAACACAGTAATCAGATATCTGCAATATAGGGTTATGTCTCACTCTCACATGAATATATAAAATCAAGAAAATTGCTGGTCTGCATTGAAAATTGCAAGTTCCTAACACATTTATGCTAAGAAATAAAGTTTTTTGCTGATATCATTCAACATACCTTTGTACAACACTGACCTTCATGAGAGCTCAGAAAGTGCTTCATTAAATTGAATGCTATATAACAGTACAGGAATTCAGATGCAGCTCAATATTACCCTCCTGATATCCAGCAATCAGAGCTCCAAGACTCTTGATGGCGACTACAATGGGGAACAAGGGACCTGTGCTGGCTGTTCTTGAGACTGCGGGTAGATCAAAAATAAAAACACAGCTGTGGCCAACAAGAAAGGTACATGTCTTAATGTGTGCAGCCAACTGCTACAGATGATCGATTATTCTGTAGTGACCGGTGCGCTTTTCAGCCGTGAGTCACAAAGTCTCATGGCGAGGATGCCGAGGCACTGCAGAACAACACCGATCCATCATTCCATCTTTCTCAGCTTAATTTATAAACCAGGCACTTTGAACAAAACAAGACTTTTTGTTTTGTTCTGGATTGATAATGATTACCTATGGATGAAATGTGCATTGGCTGGAAAATGCAAGAAGTGTGACACAGGGCTGGATACGCTAACAGGGCACGGCGTAAGCACTGTTGGACGTTAATGAGAGTAATCTTGCCATAATTATGGAGCGCACTGTGATTGTGAGTGTGTGCCGTGGCAAGGCGGTGAGGAGGGGAGTGTGGTTTAGAAGACCCTTTAACTGCAATAATGGCTCATAATTAAACTAACACGTCTGGGTGAAATATGCAGAGGCATGAATATTAACACCTGCTTTTAGACTGAACGGTATATTTGAATAGTCCGCCATCTGGTGTGCCTACAGCCCATTCACCCCAGAGTAATTAATGGCCGTGTTCATTCTTCATAAACAAGTTTGAGATTTAGTGACATCATCATCATTGTGATCATCATCTGTTTCTCGGTTTTATGGGTGCCTTGGAAAACAATGTGACACAACACACTCCAGTCCAGTCTCATTAACCATGCAAACAGGTGGCGTTAGCTTTATAAGGCAGAGAATTTGGATTTTTGCATGAATCAATTAAAAGTAGTGTTGGACTTCCAATCAAATTGCAATTTGGACTAGGGTATGTAGATATTAAAGGGGTCATGAACTGAAAAATCTAATTTTTTTCTTGAACTTTTGACATAAGAGCTTGTTGCATTAGTAAAACATCCTGTAAGTTTCAGAACTCAAAACTTTCATGTCAGTGTAAAAACAGCTTATATTGAAGCTAATCGGCTGATATACAACAGGTTTTGATTGTGAATGTGTATCTTTATTATTTAAGTAAGTCAAAGTAGAATCTTATTCTGAGGAGGTGTCACAATATTGCCAATCAATATTAGAAGGTATATTCACTTCATCAGAACTGCCTTAATCCTTTGTGGAATAGATTCAACAAGGTATTGGAAATATTCCTCCGAGATTTTGGTCCATATTGACATGATAGCATCATTTGTCTATTTGAGATTTGTCAGCAGCACATCTCCCATTCCACCACATCCCAAAGGTGCTCTATTGAATTGAGATCTACAGTAGTGACTGTAGAGGTCATTTGAGTACAGTGAACTCATTGTCATGTTAAAAAAAAAAACAGTCTGAGATGATTCACGCTTTATGACCTGGGGGCTATTCCATAAACCAAGCTTAGAGAATATTTTATTTCACTTAATCTCTTAATTGTGATTAAAACTTTCACTAATAGTAAATATATATACCAAACATCTTTAAGAACAGAACGATATATACATTTAAATTAAAATAAGTTATTGCAAACAAAACAAACTACAACATTTAAACTCTTTTTTTAATGTTTATGTTGATTTTTTTTCCCTGTTTATTAAAATTTTACCTATTTTACCTCATCATATTAATTTTGGGTGTACAAATTTTTGGACTGTGATCTTCAGTTTATTTGTTGTTAGATTAGTTCCAAATTTTTGCTTTGGTACTGAATAATCTAATGTAAATGCACAAAGATATTATTGTAAAGCATCCTGTAGAAATAATAATTTAAAATATTGAACTGTGAGGGGTGTACTTTGCTATATATGTAGTATGTGAGTTACAAATTTTAATAAATAAAATATATTAAGAAAGCACTGACGGATATAAAGAAGTAGGCTACATTTCTTAAAGAATGACTTTAAAGCTGCAAACCCTGAGTGGAATAATCGGGCAGTAGCCTCACTTTAATATGAAGATATTTTCCCACGTGGTTCATGAAACACACATGTCAAAGGGAAAGCAGCATTCTGCAGCAAAAAGGTTATTTGCTCTTAAGGGCTCTAATTATTATTACTATATTTCTTTTTATTGACGCTGGTGCTATACAGCACCTTAATCACCCCAAAGAATCAGAACCACTTAAGAACCTTCAGGGTACTTTAAAGGTTCTTTTCACAGTAGAAGTGCTATATAGCACCTCAACCATCTCAAAGAACCACTGAAGAACCACTGAAGGACCTTTTTTTCAGTGTTGTGACCTAAGACCGCCTCTAGAAGGCCCAGACCAGAGAAAGGCTGTTTTTTAATATGCGTTCTTCAGCGATCTTGCGTCCTCGTGTAACGTCATCATCAACTACCAAAGTTCAGTTCCAATACTCAAGACAGCAAGAACAGAGGGCACGTAAAAATATCCGGATGTGTTCTTGATATTGAGGGCGCACCGATGCAAACCTGAGCACCGAACTCACTCTAGAAGTCCCAGAAGTCATTGCGACTGGAGGTGGGAAGCATAACATTTTATATAGGTTTATTATTAAAGTTTAGAGATATCACTTATTTATCTCAGAAGTTTCCCTAAATGAAACAGTGAATATAAACATTACCATAAAAATCTTTATAAAGATATAAACACATTTAGGGTGTTTATTTGCTGAAATTTGTATTAAAATGTGTTTTATTTATATTGTGCAACATATATTTGTAAAGTCTTTATACATAGCATATATTTTGCAAGGGGGAAAAACAATAAATCATTGTATGAGTGCTGTAATGTTTAAAAATTTTTCGGTTAAACACACGTGAAGGTCATGTGACCATCAGGAAGAGCGCAGCATCTCATTTCTCACAGGATGCGTTCTCTGTTCTCGCGGTCTCCCGAATTCGTTCTTCCGAGGACACCTGGCAAGACCGGTCTCCACAAGAAAGCAAGTCCGCTCTCTGCGTTCTGGAAATGAGAAACAGCCAAAGACTTCAACCCAGAGCTAGAACTCCAGAGGACTCCAGGGAGCAGGCGGGGACCCAGACAAAATGGGTTAATCGCACAGCTCAGACATTCCCATCTCCTATACCTTTCTTTCTTTTCCGTCGAGAGTCTAGTTAAGTTTAGTGTGCCATGAAACCGAAAACTTGAACTGCCTCAATTTGAAAATCCAGACTCCACCCTACTCCAAGCCTCGCGAGGACAAAGAACAGACCACCAGCTAACCACGTGCTCAACAGAGGAGGTTCTTCACATCACAAAAGGAACGCAAGTAACACTTCCAGACTACCACTGAACTGGTGTAAACTAAATTTAACCCTAAAGAGACCATAGAATGGTTACATTTATTATTTTTGGTTCCCTTGGTTTGGTCTTACAAAATCTGAGGTTTTTCCATCATTACACTATCTCAAACTCTTATTTTACTTTCTTTACTCTTTTCTACAACTGTATGCATGTGTGCTTGAGTTAGGTGTTTCTGTTAGTCAATAAAGTTTAATTTAGTATAAAGAAAGGTGCCTGTGCATATTTATGAATCTAATGTCTTAAACTTCGATCTTGTCACCCTGCTTGCTATGCTGGCGCCGACGACGATGGCAGCCTCCGTGTCGTGCTCTGCAGTTGTCTTTGTGTTTTTATTAGTTTGTCCTGTCTTCAGTCACATTCCTACAATTAGATTCACCAGAGACGAATTGTTGGACATTCGGACGCATACACCATCAAATATTTTTTCCAGACTTGGATTTATGTGATGTTTTTTTGGACATTGTAGTCAGTGGAACCGCTGTGCTGCTCAAATGCTTTCAGGCGCGCAGACGAGGAAAGCGTGCAGGCGCGCTTGTGAAATCTCCACTCTCTACCCAACAAAATAGACGAACTCATTCTGTTCTCTCAGACAAACAGGGATTTTTCACATTCAGCGGCTCTGTGTTTCACGCAAACCTGGCTGAACGACATCATACCGGACAACACGCTTCACCTACTGGGCTATCAGCTGTTCAGAGCGGATCGTGGCGAAGAATCGACGCGGAAATCCCGCTGTGGCGGAACGCGCTTTTACATCAATAAATGGTGGTGTACAGATGTAACAGTTTTAAAGAAGATGTGCTGTGCAGATCTAGAAGCACTGTTTATTAACTGTAAGCCTTTCTACTGCCCGCGTGAGTTCTGCTCGTTCATCCTCATCAGTGTTTACATTCCTCCGCACGTGAATGCGTGCCTGGCGATACAGAAACTGTATCTGAAACTGATTAGATCACGGTGATACAGTAACAACACCCGGACTCTGTTTAATAATTCTCGGGGATTTTAAGCAAAACTATCCCGTGAACTGCTAAAATATAGACAGCATGATCCATGTCCCACAAGAGACAGTAACATATTAGATCACTGCTATACCACAATAAAGGATGCATACCGCTCTGTCCAACAGGCAGCTTTGGGACCCTCTGACCATTGTTTGATTCATCTCATATCAACCTACAGGCAGAAACTGAAAAGAGCTAAACCTGTATTAAGATCTGTGAAAAGATGGACTAACAAAACAGAGCAGGATCTACAAGCCTGTTTCGACCTCACTGACTGGAGTGTTTTTGAAGCTGCTGCAAACGATTTGGATGGGCTCACAGAGACTGTAACAACTTATATCAGTTTCGTGAAGACGTGTGCATTCCTACCAGGACTCAGCTCACATACAACTATGACAAACCATGGTTCACTGTGATAACTCAGACAGCTTGGCCAGGCCAAGGAGGTTGCTTACAGGAACGGGGAAAGGGCCTTGTACAAGCAGGCCAAATACACACTGGAAAAGGAGATCAGAGTCGCAAAAAGGAGCTACTCTGAGAAACTAAGGAGTCAGTTCTCTTCCAGCGACTCAGCATCCGTGTGGAAAAGTTTGAAAATATCACAAACTACAAGACACCATCCCCCAGCACTGTAGACAACCAATGACTTGCAAACGACCTGAATGAGTTTTACTGCCAGTTTGAGAAAACCCCCCACATCCACTCAGAACTGCTCTTTACATCATCACTAACACCTACACCACCCCCCACCACCCCCATATCTGCACTTCAGTTCAGTGAAGATGATGTGCGCCAGGTCTTCCGGAAACAGAAGAGGAAAAAAGCACCAGGCCCAGATTTTATAACACTAGCCTGTTTAAAATCCTGTGCTGACCAACTGCCCCCCATCTTCACCCTGATCTTCAACAGATCACTGGAGCTGTGTGAAGTGCCCTCTTGCTTCAAATGCTCCATCATCATTCCCATACCAAAGAAACCCAAACTTACAGGACTAAACGAAAAACTGGTGCTGGCCCACCTGATGGACATCACTAAACCCTCACTGGACTCTCTTCAGTTTGCCTACAGAGCAAACAGGTCTGTGGATGATGCAGTCAATATGGGACTGCATTACGTTCTGCAACATCTAGACAGATCAGGAACCCATGAGAGGATCTTGTTTGTGAACTTCAGCTTAGCTTTTAACACTATCATCCCAAAACTTCTCCTGCCCAAATTAACTCCGCTGTCCAGGCCCACCTCTGTCTGTCAGTGGATCAACAGCTTCCTAACAGACAGGCAGCAGCTGGTGAAGCTGGGAAAATTCTCATCCAGTACCCGCACAATCAGTACCCGCACAATTAATCTAAATCGAATCGCAATCACGATTTGGAATGTGCGATTAGCTAATCGCAAGAGGATGCGATATGACATATATATTATTTAACCTCCCCCGCTCAGAGCAAATGCATGACTGCCGTCTGTGCGTGACAGTTGTCTGTGTGTGACAGCCTTACTAGCCAATCGAGTGAGCACACTTTCGTACTGCCCAATCAGAATTGCGCAACTGAACTATGCGGAACGCCCACAATAACAAACAGGAAAGCGCGAACTGCTACATGAGGAGCATCTTGCTAAAAAGCAGGGCTGTAGGTTTAGCATGGGGACGCGGAGGGGGACCAACTATTGAAATGTCCCCACCAATAATTTAATTCACTTAAAAAAAAAAACTCACGCTGTCAATATTAACCTAGACATGTTAACCTAGAAAGGCTGTGCCTTTCCCTGCTGTCATGTGAGAGGCTGTAGCTGCGTTCAAGAAAGCAGTGCCTAAACAGCGCAGGTGAATTTTCCGTGCAAGAATGAGGTGTGTAAGGTCTGTGACACACACACAGGTGAGGATGATTCGCCTAATTTTCTATTTATTTATGAGATATAAATATTACGTTTTAGTGATATTTTAAGGGCTAACTTTTGCTGCATTATCTTGTCGGATGGTTATCATAAACACTTTTTGATGTACCAAAATATATTTTAAACCATTTTATCAAATTGCTATCACACTATTTTAAGTGTTTATTTACAAATGTGCATTTAAACTGTAAGTTTAATATTACAGTTTTATAAAAAGAATGAAAATGTATAATAAACAAATATGAAAATATACTTTTAATATACAAATGTATTATCTTTCATTACACACACACACAGACACACACACACACAAATATACAAGTACAATTTCAGAGATGTTTGCTAATATAAGTTATTATCTTTTAAGCTCCTTTTTTTTTGCTAACACACACTGCATTTTAGCAATAAGAAGCTAAAATACAGATTATTGAATTATTGACTTGACTACAAAATTAAATCGAAATCGCAATATCTGTAAAAAAAAAAAAAATTTTTTTTTTTAAATCGCAATTAGTTTTTTTTTTCTAAATCCCACAGCCCTGGTCCACACTAATAAAGCAACTAAAATAACAACAAGTCTCTTGTCAGAATAACCACCATTTATGACTATATTTAGGCTACACTTCGAAATAAGGACAGACTCAGACAGACTCTGCGGCATTAAGCATTTATTGTTTCAAACAGATGTTCTCAGATTTTTATTCTTTGGGATCCGGCCCCCAAGGAGACTGTCTGGTAAAACTCTGGCCCTCTGACAAATATAGTTGATGACCCCTGCTGTACAAGAATGACTGCACTTCAAAAGACTCCTCTGTCAAGCTCCTGAAATTTGCAGATGACACCACATTTATCGGCCTCATTCAGGACGGTGACAAATCTGCTTACAGACAGGAGGTAAGGAAGCTGGCTGTCTAATGCAGTCACAACAACCTGGAGCTGAACACGCTCAAAACAGTGGAGATGATAGTGGACTTCAGGTGAAACCCCCCTGCTCTCCCCCCACTGAGCATCATGGACAGCATTGTGGCAGCAGTGGAGTCATTCAGGTTCCTGGGCACCACCATCTCTCAGGACCTGAAGTGGGACACTCACATTGTCAAAAAAGCTCAACAGAGGCTGTACTTTCTTTGTCATCTGAGGAAGTTCAACCTCCCAAACAAGCTGCTGAAACAGTTCTACACCTCCATCATTGAATCAGTCATTTGCACATCAATAACTGTCTGGTTTAGCTCAGCTACCAAATCCGACCTCCGAAGACTACGTCGAATAGTTCGGACTTCTGAGTGAATCATTGGTACAACCCACCCTACTCTCCAAGAATTGTACTTATCCAGAGCGAGCAGAAGGGCTGCCAAAATCACTCTGGACTGCTCACACCCAGCACACTGCCTCTTTGAACTTTTACCTTCTGGTTGACGCTACAGAGCACTGGGCACCAGAACAGCCCGACACAGAAACGTTTCTTTCCTCAGGCAATCCATCTCATAAACACTTGAGGAACCAACATCACTACTTGCTATACACTTTTATACACATATACACTTATTTAACAACACACTTTACATGCCAATTTGCATATAACAGCTGCACATATAACGTTGCATATAGTAATATACCTGCACATACGCTTGTCAATTTGTATATTTGCATTCACTACTTTTTAAAATATATTTATTATCTGTTTTTTTAGTCCTGTCTCTGTAATTCTGTTGCACTGTAGAAGCTCTGTCACGAAAACAAATTCCTCGTATGTGTGAACATACCTGGCAATAAAGCTCTTTCTGATTCTGATTCTGCTTTAACATGAATGGGTTTTTATTTTTGATAGCAATAGTTGTAATTGAAGTCAACTGTCTGTTTGAACGTTTGCTGGACGATTAATTTGTTCGGATTTAAAGAGTCGATTCATTTGAAGCCCCGTTCAAATTAATCTTTGTTTCCCTTTGAGCTAATTCGCTACAGGGGATTAAATGATATCGATTTAAATGTCTTTAATGATTATCGATTAATGACTTTAAATTACTTAAATTTAGAAAATAAAGTCTGCTCATGCTAGACAATGATTAATCTTTCTAGTATGTTTCTAGTATGCGTAGAGTGCTTGAGTTTGGGCACACTATAAAATGTCAGCACGTACTATACTTAGAAAGGCTGTGTGTTTGAAAGTGTTTAAGAAACATTTATGACGCAACGAAGCCTCGATAACTGAAATGACATGACTTTGGTAGTTTGGCACATGCTACAAATCCCCGCTTTCAAAGCTTCATGAAACGGCGTTTCAAAATCATCCATCATAGTGTTTGCAAAGGGACTGCTTTCTAAGAAGAGTGTGACTGTCCTGAATTTAAATGAAAAACCCCTGCAATTTCAAAGACGGCAACACAATGTCATGCAAAGTATGAAAGCTAAAGTGACGCTCGCGATGATCAATTGATTAGTCATCAAGCTCTCGGCTCTTTTAATTACTCTCCAAACACACATTAAGCAAGTTTGAGATGTGAAAGCATGAGCGTTATATGCTGTACTGAAGAGTGTGGTCAAGTCTGAAATTAAAATGTGCTTGAGGCTAATGAAGAGCTCTCCAGACAACAGCTGTGTTTTAATGCATCCCTGCACTGCACAGGAGCGCTCGCACAACGGAAATGCATCCTTGGAGCAGCCATTTCACAGCCATAAATCAATTACCAACCTTTAACATTAATTATATTTCAAGCTCAACAACACTGGGTGTACTTTGATGAATGTTGGTGAAGCCACGCCCACATATCCCATCAGCCCCTGCCATCTGATATCAGCACATTCTCACTTAATGGAATCTGAAGGGCCGATATCCTGCAGACACACACCATTACACTCCATTACTGTATTGGCGCTTGTGTGTGTGTGCTATGTAAGTGTGTGTGTGTGTGTGTGTGTGTGTGTGTGTGTGTGTGTGTGTGTGTGTGTGTGTGTGTGTGTGTGTGTGTGTGTGTGGCTTTTTCTGTACTAAAGTTAAAAAAACAACAACAAAACACTTTTGAACTGCAGAGAGGTTTGAATGGAACAGGATGTACCTTACTTTTCAAAGCAAAAGACAGCTATTTTTGTGCAAGGCTTCTGATCTATGGCTGATTTAGAAAAAGAACAACAACCAGGCCAGTTTTATGTTCCACAGTTATATTTTTAGCAATAGCCAAAAAATACAATGTATGGGTCAAAATGATACATTTTAGTTTTTAAATATCATTAGAATATCAAGTACAGATCATGTATCATGGAGACATTTTGTAAGTTTCCTGCTGTGAATATATCAAACTAGACTTTTGATTAGTAATGCGCACTGCAAAGCACTTCATTTAGAGAGATTTAAAGACGATTTTCTTAGTTTTTAGATTTTTGGAATTGTTTAAATATTTTAAATAGTTTTACCTAGGCCAAATATTGTGCTATCCTAAAAAATGATACGTTAATGGAAATCTTAAATATTCAATCTCAGTTTCAAGAAAATAACACTTAAGACATTGGTTTCGTGGAAAAATTGTACTGCAAATCAGTCTGTTTATGATTTCGATAACAAATTAATTTGACAACAAATGCTATTTTGTAATATCAATTTGATATTCTGAGAAGGCTATAAACAGAGGTTGGAGCCAGCTTCAAATGGGTTGGGGATGAGCTCCAAGTGGACTATACAAACCTCCTGAATTTTTCATTTATTTATTTAAATGTACATAGCATGGAGTTCAACCAATTGCATTTTATTAACATCTATGTCTACCATCAATGACTACGTTTACATGGACATCAGCAATCAAATTATTTGCCTTAATCTGAATAAGACAATAATATGAATAAGGTGTTTACATGGGTTGCTTTTTGAATATTCCTGTCATGATCTCGTTTTACATGTTATAGCACATAGATCGATTAACATCATTGCGTCTCCACGCTATCCACCTTTCTTCCGAAGTTTCATGTAATTTTGGGTGTTTCATTTTTAATTTGTCGACTTTAACTGCAGTTTGCCACTTTCACTTTCATTCACGAACATTTCATACATACCCCTGTGACAAACTGAGGTACTGCATGCGAGTATGAACTGCTGGAAGAGTGTAGTTTTAATGGAATTTGATACCACATGCCATAAAGGTAAAAACCTCTGCAGAGAATAGTGTTAAACAGCCGTGCGTTTATGGAATATCCTGACGCAAAATGCTGTAAAAATCCTACACAACGGCAATAACTTGATTAAGGTGTATACATGTCTGTACTGCACTTCATTAATGAGAGTAAAACTGGCATACACCACATGCCTTAATCAAAAATCGATGTTTACATGGTAGACTCTTAATCAGAGTGTTGTCTTAATCCTATTAAAATCCGATTATTGGTGTCCATGTAAACGTACTCAGTAGGGGGGACGCGAGTTACGTAATAATTGTATTTTTCTAAGTAACGAGTAAAGTAACGCATTACTTTAAAAAAATCAATAAGAATTTTTCAGTTACTTTTTTGAAAATATAATGCATTTTAGTTTGATTAATTTGCTTTTAAAAAATAAATTGCTGAATTAAAAATAAAGTAGTAGCAATGAATCATGCAGTCAATGATAGAATGTGCTCATTATTTTTTACACATCAAAGAAAAGGAACTGTCTTAAAGGACGGTGATTTTACTCAAGACAAATATTACAAAAGCAGCAAACACATTGCTTTAAACTTTCAATAATCTGTATATATGGCATGTATAGCTTTGGGGTCAAGAAGTTCTCATATAACATTTTCCTAGATATTACTTTTTGATGTGTTTTTTAAAGGTAAATGAAGGTGTAGGTTATACAGTGTTTTGGTAATTGCAAAGCTCCTCTATTAAAACAAGAAAGAAAGAAAAACAAGTTCTGAAACAGATCAAGCCTCAGGCAGGTAAGAAAAAGTAACGCAAAGGTAATGCAACGCATTACTTACCATAAAACGTAACTAAGTAATGCATTAAAAACAAACAACAAAAATCAATCCAAGGCACTCGAAAAATGTGAGAAACTTAAAAAGCCTTTATTCACATGGCTAATTCCTAATAAAAACCAACGCGTTTCGGCAGAGAACTGCCTTCATCAGGGTAACAGTGATCAGGTGCGTCTAGAGTTTCTTTTAAGTGCTACGGTCACATGACTCATTTAAATATCTTAACAACACTGAAAACACATTGAAATTAAATCACAAGAAATGATTCACAGATTTAAACAACGAGGCTATAAAAATAGAGTAATTTATAAATCTTATAATAAAGCTAAAAATAGCAGCAGAGATGAACTATTAATACAAAGACCAAAATCAAATCAGTCAGAAAGTTCTGTTTATTTTGTCACACAATACAGTACAGAGGCAAACAAAATCAAGAGAATTGTAAAAAATAATTGGAACATTTTGATGAGTGACCCCCATCTTAGGGAAGTTTTACCTGTATCCCCCTCAGTTGTATTTCGAAAAGCACCGACTATTCAAGATAAACTTGTGAGAAGCCATCTCTCTACTAAGAAGACGAATACTTGGTTATGTCAAACAACAGGAAACTACAGATGCGGTAATTGCAATCATTGTGATAACATACTTAAGACAAACATTTTTAGAGATCCATCATCAGGTCGTGAATTTAAGATCAATTCATTTATTAATTGCAATACTACATTCGTTGTATATCGACTGGAATGTCCGTGTGGATGTTTTTATATAGGAATGACTAAGAGAAAATTAAAATTGAGATTAGCGGAGCATAAAAATGCGATACGTACCTGTAACCCACAATATCCTATGGCCCTACATTATAAAAATCAAGGTCACGGCAATCCCAGTTC
Source organism: Danio kyathit (assembly GCA_903798195.1). NCBI lineage: Eukaryota > Metazoa > Chordata > Actinopteri > Cypriniformes > Danionidae > Danio > Danio kyathit. The sequence continues at coordinate 17,793,111 of LR812531.1, read as the reverse complement.
ATTAAAAATAGTTGGTATTGAACACATACATAATTCTATAAGAGGAGGAGACAGGATAAAAAGATTAAAACAGAGAGAGACATTTTGGATCTATACATTAAGAGCGACTAGATTTCCAGGTTTAAATGGCGAATTAGATTTCTCTCCTTTTTTGTGAAACAGTTTTTCTATAGATGATTTACAGATTTCCATTGATTAATGTATGTATTTATATATGCATTTGCGTGTGGGTATGTATATGTGTATATGTATGTATGTATGTGTATGTATGTATATGTGTATGTATGTATGGGTATATGTATGTATGTGTGTGTATATGTATGTATATGCATGTGTATGTATATACATGTATGTATGTATGTATGTATATGTATGTATGTGTATATATGTGTGTGTGTATGTATATGTCTGTGTATGTGCATATGCTTGTTCGTGTGTATATGTGTACAAGCCATGTTTAAGAGTATTGATCTGTACATTTTTACTACTCTGCCCTATATATTTATTTATTTATGCTAGTGTCTGCATATATGCTTATATGCCCTGTTTCATCATTAATGATGGTAGTTGACTTTGTTTGTTGTATTTTATGAGTGTTGTTAAGATATTTAAATGAGTCATGTGACCGTAGCACTTAAAAGAAACTCTAGACGCACCTGATCACTGTTACCCTGATGAAGGCAGTTCTCTGCCGAAACGCGTTGGTTTTTATTAGGAATTAGCCATGTGAATAAAGGCTTTTTAAGTTTCTCACATTTTTCGAGTGCCTTGGATTGATTTTTGTTGTTTGTTTTTGATGAATCCCTCACCCAAAGAGCACCGACAAAATACTTGAGTTACCCCTGAGCGCTTTTTTGTCTGTTTTTGGAAGTAATGCATTACTTTCAAAAGTAACTTTCCCCAACACTGCCTACCACAACCTTAAACCCAACAACACAGTAACCTGTTGTGTTTTAATAGCGTCTACACCTACCATAACCCTAAACCCAACTAACTTGCAGCATAACTCCCTCCCTCTTGGAGGTCCCCCCGGGCTGCAGCATTACCTATGAGGAGATTCTTGCACATTTTTATACAAGTTTTAAATGACATCTGCTTTTATGTTAAATATTCATTCATTAATTTTCTTTTCAGCTTAGTCCCTTTATTAATCTGGGGTCGCCATAGTGAAATGAACCGCCAACATATCCAACATTCGTTTTTTACGCAGCGGATGCCCTTCCAGCTGCAACCAGTCACTGGGAAACATCCTTAGACTCTCATTTACTCACATACACTACAGACAATTTAGTGTACCCAATTCACCTACACCACATGGACCTGGAGGAAACCCACGCGAACACGGGGAGAACATGCAAACACACAGAAATGCCAACTGACCCAGCCGGGGCTCGAACCAGCGACCTTCTTGCTGTGAGGCAATTGTGCTACCCACTGTGCCACCGTGCTGTCCTATGTTAAATATAAATCAGGTAAAAATAAATAAATAAATTTTTGATCTGCACTTTAAATGAAGATTAACTCAAAAATAAATAAATAAATAGTTTTGATAGTTTTACCCACCCCTTTTTAAAATGTATATTTTTGTTAGTGGATCAAAACCTTTCATCAAAATTGTCCTAAAAATATTCGATTTTGTTGATTCACTTCAAAAGTTGACTCTTGTATACACAACAACAATAGGAGGACTCATGCTGCTGTTGTGGAGATTATAGTGCTTTGCATTTAAAGTGGCATGTGTGGTAGCAGAAGTGCTAAACAACTGGTAAAGAGGCATCTATATGACAAACTATATTGTGCACTAATATTGTGCACTATGTGATCTATTATTTTGTGTATGAATTGTATAAAGTTCTTTTGGCAACATTGGAATATATATAAGCCCGTCTCCCTCTATTGTGAAAGAAAGTTGACATGTTAAACATATCTAACATTTCAGACTACACTTCTAAATGAACTCATGGAATCAACTTGGTATTTATAGTGCACCTTTTATTAATTGAGTTTTCAGTGTGAACACAATATACAACTAATAGACAAGATTCCAAAACTGTTGTCAAGAGCCTCCCAAAGTTATGAAAAAAAAATTCTTCACTTTAGTAAGTAACTTTAATGCATTGTCTTTTCTCAAAAGGATATTTATACATTATCCTTGGAACTTTTTTCAGAAGCATCTTAAGGCCCTTTAACTAACAAAAAATTGTTGACAAACTTGCAAAATTATCTCAACAATGTATTTTTTGGCTTGCCACTCATTCTTATCTTCAATTTTTGTCCTTGCATGTTCATCTTGTCATTTCTTTATGTGGCTTTAACTTAAGTAAACACAGATAAAGTTTGTTACTACACCACAAAGACAAACTATCAGTATTAGAGCTTCAAACAAATAAACTTACCATGAAGTCCCATTTTCTCAGCAAATTCTTGCCACATATTTTTGTTGTTGTTGTTTATGATGATGTTTTTGTAGTGTGTGACTTTTGTCCAAGTATTCTCTGTTTTCATACACCAGTTCAAACACACTCTTCTTCAGCATCTACATATTGCTCTTGAGCACGTCTTTCTGAGCTACAGCGCCACCAGTCTCACCATTTTGTGCCACTGCAGCAGCTCTCAAACCTTTTTGCATAGACTCTTTGTCTAATATAATTAATAGTTACTACTTGCAACATCATAAAAGTAATGTCCTATTATGGTTAATTTAAGTTTTGTTTGTTTGTTTGTTTTTTTATAAAGTTTAAAAAAGATTTATAATATTTCATAGCTATAATGTAAAACAGCAGTTCTCAATCCTGGTCCTCACACACCCTACTATGCATATTTTGTACATTTATCTTACCAGATGTTTGTTCTATTTGAAAGTAAGACCCTTTTACATCAGTGGTTCATCAGTGGAATCATAGCAAAATATCCTGTGGTCTCCACTGAGGAACCGCTGATGTAGAATTCAGAAACTCTTGATATTATGACAGTGAGGGTCATACAGTGAACTGCAGTCAACAACTTACAATTCAATTCAATTAAATTAAATTCATCTTTATTTCTATAGCGCTTTTACAATGTAGATTGTGTCAAAGCAGCTTCACATAGAAGATTATAGTTAATTGAAACAGTGTCAGTCTAGTTTTCAGTTGTAAAGTTCAGTTTAGTTCAGTTCAGTGTGGTTTAATATACACTGCTGAGAGTTCAAACACTGAAGAGCAAATCCATCGATGTGCAGAACAAGGATATGTATTTCTATAGTAAAATTAAATAAGCAATATATTTAATAGAAAGAAAAAAAACTATTTAAATATTATTTTATAATAGAGTTTTATTGATAAGTTATCAAATATATTAAGAAACTCACAGATATAATGCTTTGTATGTTCAGGGCCCAGTTTTTCAAAGTATTCTGGATCAAATTGGTACAAATTGGAATTTATATATCATCAGTAGGCCCACACGGAATCTGCGCGCGCAGAAATCCACAGATTTGCACAGATTATTAGCCCATCATTGAGTCTATGTGCTTACTTGTTTATATTTATTCAGTTTTTAAATTAATTTCAGTAATATTATTAACTAATATGAAAGTGTTAATTTGATTTATTTACAATACACTTTGTAAAGTAATATTTTTCTGTCTTTTAGTATATATGTCATATAATAGACTTGTTTTCCAAATAAGTACCTACTCATCTGCCAAATAGGTGGATCTAAATGGAATTGCATTGTAAACATTAAATAAAAGTTAAAAACCTATTATTTTTCATTTCATATATTAAGTTTTTAGCTATGATACTCCCAAAATCGTTCCCAAAAATAAGCAGATTTCTTACAAAATTCTCAGCAAAAATAGCAAAAAATGTCCACAGATTCTGTCTGGCTCTAAGTAACCATTAAGTTTTGTGATCATTCACTTAAAAAATAAAACTTTTTTATTTTATTTGGTTTATTTGGTTCACAAAAATCACAACTGAATCTATCCTTCTGATGGGATCAGGATAATCCTGTTTTTATTTTGGATCAAATAGATCCCAATCTGAGTTCAAAGTTTTGAATAACCCAAAGGGCAGGTTTGATCCAAATCAAATGTAAGATTGGATTACATGGTCTGATCTTAATTCAAAATCCCTCGGTTACTTTTGAAAACCCCATTTCTAAGATCTGATATGATCCATCATCCAAAATCCCACTGGATTACTTTTGAAAAACTGGGCCCAGAGAATAAATTGCTATGGCAACTTACACACCCTGAAAATTACCTTTGTTTTTGGAACCAAAGGTGCTTACATATCCTTAAACATACTGTATCTGGAAATGTCACATAATGAAACCCTTGTTCCCAGAGGGGGGTGGGGGGTGTTGAGGGGTTGGGGTGTCACAGAAATTCTATGTGGAAAACTTCCACTATGGGGATTTCATCAGAAGCCAATAATCTAAAAAAGTAATAAAATGGGCCAATGAAATGCCAATAAGTTGGCGGAGTCAGCGTGCACAGCTGGCAGCAATTACAATTATCTGTTGTATAAACATAAACTTCCACAATGGGAAAATGTATGGAAAACGCCACAGCGATTGAATCTTACCATGTCACTGGTGAGAGGTTTGCCAGGCTCTCAACGTGAGCACATCGTCATCACCAGAGATGCAGCCCTCCAATGTTCCCCCTGGCCCTAACTTACCTTATTTACCTGTGAAGCATTTAAAGGATTATTTATATGTTTGGGGGAGTCATAAAATACACCTAGTTAAGTTCTAGGAATTTTAAAATACGACAGGTACATTGGGAAAGCATGCAGTCCCAATAGCGAGGACACTGCAGAGGCCACCTGCTGCCCAATGGGGAGACCTGGTGGCATGAAACATATGAACTAAGGAAGAGAAGGAAGAGTATACATATGAAGGATGGTTAGCGGGGAGGGAAGACACGGGCCCGCCTAAGAGGAGGGAACTATACCATGGCTGAGTGAAGCATATGGGATCGCCAGTGGGGATCGTGCATAGCAGGCACCTATACCCAGAATGCCGGCTGACCAAATGGGCATGCCAGCAACGTAATGGGCCAGGCACCTGACTCCTCTGCTGAGTCAGATGCTGGGGGCCTCGGGGGAACTCTGTAGGGTTCGCCAATAGGGAACTCAACTGAACAGAGTGAAAAAAGCACACGTATCTCTGTGTTAGAGAGTAAGGCGCAGCAAGCATGTTTCAACATCGTACCGAATTTCCTCATTCACTGGTGTTATCCAGCACAAGTGAGGAAAATCAGCTCCACTCAAAGATTATAGAATGTTACGAATGTATTAGGTGTCACCCAGCCCGCAGCTCTACAGATGTCTGTTAGAGAGGTGCCGCGTGCTTAAGCTCAAGAGGAGGTGATACTCTTAGTCGAGTGCGCTCTCACTCCCAGGAGACGCGGCTCACACTGGCACAGAAAAGCGAGGAAGATGGCATCCACTATCCAGTGGGCCAACCTCAGTATGTGTACAGCACTTCCCGTCTGCCGATCATATCAGAAATAGAGCTGCTTAGAGTCGTAAGCACTAATGCGGTCACATAGTGCAGAGCATGAATGGGACACAGCAAAGAATGGGGCTGGGTCTGCCTCCTCTGTGGGCAGCGCTTGCAGGTTCACTAAGTAGTCTAAAAAATAAATAAATAAATAAATCGCTGTAGGAACCTCGGGCACCTAGGTGGGCCGGGGTCTCAGGAAAACGTGTGATTAGGCCGGCCTGAATTGCTGGCACAATTTGCTGACCGCAAATGCCTCCAGATACCCGACCCTCTTGACCAATGCCAATGTGACCAGCAGAGATGTTTTCCTGGACAGAAATCTAAAAGATACTGAGTCGAGTGGATCAAGCAGACCTCTCCAAAGAGAGATCTCCAAGTGGGTATGAGAGGGGGACAGGATTGATTTAATTATCCAACGTCTCGCGCTGAAATACAGGTCCTGTTGAGCCAGAGAGGTGCAAAAAACAGACCTGCTCCTCGTCCTCCCTGGCTTTACACAGTATCTGTGCGAGTAGGCTCACTGGAGAAACGCCCCGGGGCCAGCTGATAGCCAGCAAGCCAGAAAGCACCAATAACAGCTGGACAGCCAGGGGTGGAGCCTCCATTCTCCCGGGCGTGAACTGCCATGAGAGCACATCGGCTGCACAGTTGAGCTCGCCGAGGAAGAATGGCAAGCACCGATTTCCGCCGCGTATGACGTGTGCTTCTGCATGAGCATTCTGAGCGGCTGCTTGTAAGGCAGCGGGTCAAAACACGGCAGAATTAGGATTGGTCATAACCCACCACTCTTTTAGGGTACAATGAAGTGCAAACTAAAAAGCCAATACCTCATCTCGGCTGGAGAGAACGGCTCGATTGCGTCCTTTGGCAGGAGAACAACAATCTCCTCGCGCAAGACAGGGGCGGACACAGGGCAGACCTTGGTGTAATACAAGCTTGGGGGACCATTTAGCGAACTGAATCGCAAAGCCGAGTCTGATTGACCAAATAAGCCATCGCAACGGGCTGGGCCACGCTAACCATGAAAACATGATTGTCAGTGGGGTGCTCGACGCTGCTGCTTAACAGATGGACTGGATTGGGCAACGAAGCAGATTTTGGAGCCACAGACGAGCGCCCTCGGCAAAGAGCAGCCAAAGTCGACAGGGAGAGCATTTTTTTAAAGCCCACCAATCGCACTTGACTGCTCTTTCACCATGGTGAATTCCTGGGTGAACTCCCCATCGGTGTCGCTGAACAGGCCAGTCTGAGATATGGATGTGTTAAGAAAGTAAACTTTGTCAACACAACGCATATCTGCCATGTTTTAGCCAGAGGTGGCGTTCTTGGACCACTAGTGTGGTCATCGTCTTTCCCAGGGCATTCGCAGCTGATCTGGTGTTTTCAGAGCAAAGTCGGTTGCAGTGCGTAAATTAAGCCTGTGTTGGAACCTTCCTCGGGGCGCTGGGCCAACGCCTGCACCAGCCATAGCCAGCAAAATAGAAACAGCCTGGCCCACAGCAATGTAGGCTCTTGCCCCGAGGGACGCAGATAACCTACACGCTTTGGACATGAGCCGAGGCTAACCAGACCAGGAAGGGGCACCACATTGGTATTATTAACCGCACTAGTACGCTCGACCTAGAGGTTCACCTAATACCCCCAGAGAGGGCAGAAAAAGGTGCCCTTAGCTCTGCATGAACTTACTGTGCACCTGCGGGAAGAAGGGGATGGGTTTCCCCTTCTTATCCTTCACATCACACCCCTGATTGGTCCGGCGGTGAAGCTGGGGAACAAGCCATCTCCAACTTCGCCGCCGAAGCAGCCTGGGTTAGCACGGCCATCATCTCAGATTCCATATCTAGAGCCTCGCTTACCACCCCTGAGGGAGGGAGCGGGTCCGAATTGTGATCGAAAAATGACAGCCCACCCTCCGATGCAGCGATGGACATCTGGCCCTCGGTGTCTTCGAGTGAGAGGGTAATCGTCCCGGAGGCAGCGGATTGACCCCCACTGTAACCCTCAGATCTGCCCGAGGGCCAACCGCTACTTGCGAGGGACAACAGGGGTGGTTCGCCCTTTTGCAAGAGCGAGCCGTAATCTTAGCTGCACAACAGACATGCCATTGCAGTGATGGCATGCGCTGCCCGCGAGCACTCCATTAATATGCTGAACCCTTAGACATGCAACACAGTGCTCGTGCCCATCATCCGTGGACAGGGAACTACCGCATCCAGAAACGCACAGTCGGAACGAGGTCTTTAAAGACGCGCTGCACGACCTTGTTGCTCTTTTAGTAAACTTGCTCCTTATACATACTGCTCTAGAAGGACCAGACCAGAGAATACCCAGGCAAGGGAGAATAGCCCAGCTCGACTGTCTGCCACTGCGTGTTACACACTTTGGAACCGGGAGAAACAGCCTGTTCAAAAACCGGCAGCTTTCTTGTTCTCTCTCTTTCTTGAAGGAGGTTTGGAGAAACCTGAAGACTCTCTCAGTAGTGTGAGGCTCTGAAAGCGAAAAGGCATCTTTGCGATACACGGCGGGCATATTTATACAACAGATGATTGTAATTGCTGCCAGCTGTGCACGCTGACGCCGTCTAGTCATTGGCCCGTTTTATTACTCTTTCAGATGATTGGCTTCTGACAAAATCCCCATAGTGGAAGTTTTCCACATAGCATTGAAGTTCCCCTTGCTTTCTGGAATATACTTTTGGCATTATCCTGAACATTTGTTTCATGTCTCATAGAGTTAATCACATAAAAACTACAAGCTCTCATAATCTAGGTAGGAAATCGAGGAAGGTCTTGTTGTTTTATATATATATATATATATATATATATATATATATATATATATATATATATATATATATATATATACACACACACACACACACACACACAGTTATATTGATATTTACCATATAACCAATTTTAATGGGAACATAAGAAAAACATTACAATATCTATTGCTAGCTTGATGCTCATGCTGTTTGAAATAGTGCATAAGTATGCAAATTTGGTCACACATTCTGTATGATCCTCACCACCCTCATTGAAGGCACTCTTCCAGTTCAGAAATTTGAAAGTTTGTTTGATGACAGCTGAAACCAAATTTTTGCATCAACAAAAAGATTCAGAGCAAGACCTAGCATGAAACACAAGCACACCTCCTCCACTCAGGAGAAGAAGATACAAGCACTTATTCTCCACACAGCTGATTCACACTCTCATTGCTTATTCATGTTTTTTCAAGAACACCCATTTCACTCTCTACAGGAATAAAGCCCACACCTTCCACACATACAGCAAACGACTGGTCGTTTCTTTTAAAATGGCCAATACTTAAAAATCTGAGTAATACACATAATAAAGTCAGCTGTATTCAAATGCCCTGAATTCAAATGAACACTTGAAAATAGCAAACAAATATAATTCCTTGAGCAAACTTCAAAACTATCAATTAGTGTGACTATCTCTATTAAATAGACAAGTACTGTAAAACCCAACAGTCAACTTTATCAAATGAAATTAGTATAAACTCAAAATTGACTGAAAGTTAATTCTACTCATTTAAAAGAGTTTTAAACTCAGTGTTGAAGGTAATGAGTTAATTAATTACTTCATTACTTCAGCTTAAATGGAGTAAGTTTATAGTACTCATATAGATTAGTTTTTTTAACTCAAATGGTTTGTAGCAATCGGTTTCCTCAAACGGTTTGAGTTGCCTTAACTTATTGGGTTTTACAGTGTAGCTTTTCAGAGAGCTCATGGTCTGAAGCTTACAGACCACTTGCATGTCCGAATTAGGAATGGCTGACGTGAAGCTGACGTTTTCAAATGGTGTTGAGATCCCCACATGGAAGTGTTTTTAAACACTGCACCAAAGGATGATGCGAAACACCCAGGTCATGTGACAGGTGATTCGACACACATCGGTTATTTCAGACATAGACATTATATTATAAATGTCTATGATTTCAAAAGCATTTCGAGACCTCTCGAATCTGTGTTAGACTGACAGGGTCAGAATAAAACCTCTATATCAGGGATGTCAAACTCAATTCCTGAAGGGCCGCAGCCCTGCACAGTTTAGTTCCAACCCTGCTTCAACACACTTACTGGTAGGTTTCAAACAAGCCTGTTAAATTAGGGTTGTAACTAAACTGTGCAGGGCTGAGGCCCTCCTGGAATTGAGTTAGACATCCCTGCTCTATTCCATGTAGCCTAGTGGACCGTGCATGTGCACAGACTCATTGTGCTGCAAATAGCCTGAGTTAGAATCCGAACTTGTACAAATATTCTGAAATTACACTTGATGTATTTTAATAATGTTACTTTTTTTATGACCAAAACAAGACATATTTATTCACAAATTGTTCATTCGATTTTAGACCAATGTTAAAACAAAACATGTTACAAGAACAGAGCATTTAAAAACTAACATCTATAGCTTCATCAGCCTGGATTCAAACCCATTATCTCTACATGCTAGTCTGGAAATCATTTTAAAGGGCCATGAAAACCCCGTCTTTCAAATCAAGTCTACCTCAGAATTTTTTCAAAAATTGCTCCGAGATGGGCGTGGAGCGCACCAGCTCAAAAAAAAAAAAAAAAAAAAAAAAAAAGCTGATACAAAATGTGAGACCCATGATTTTGTAGTTTACAAAGTTAAAATGCAAAGAAATAAACAGTAAATAATTTAATTACATATACGGTAGGCTATTCATAATTTCATATAATACATAATCACAATTTGTTACATCATTATAAAGATAATCATGTTTATATAAACATTATAAGCGAGGAGAACTTCTCTCCTCCTGAATCCTGGGTATAAATGCGGATATAGGCGATGTGTCTGAATGGTATCGAACTCAACTGATAAAAAACAAAGTCGGCCATTCTCCAATTCTCATAAAGTTCTCCTGACAAAAATTATTGCTGTGCACAGATTGGCTGTATCGGTGGCCCTGACAGCATTGCAGAGATAGCCATGCAACAAACTCTATGGATTATGGAAACAAACACATACGACCCTTCATGAACGGCTAAATACTGCATGCCGTGCGCCATCTCACAGCTTTAGCAGATCCGTCGTCTGTCCATATTAGTCTGTCATCAAAAACATGTGCAGTCATGAATAATTAAGAAGCAGGGTCTTCTCATAGGATAAGAAAACTCAGCTATGAATAATAATGAGAAACCGACACGTTATCACTCCACTAGCAGATTCGCGCTACGTCACTGATTTTGATCCCGCCCCAATAATTATTTTAAACCCGGAAGATGAAATTAGCTGACAAAAGCTCAATTTTTCCCCAATTAAGCTGACAGGTGCTAACGTTGTCTTAAATGATGCTCAACACACACAAATCTGTAAAAATCACAAAAAAGTACTCCAGGGTGTCTTGAACCTTTAAACTTCAACTCTACAACATAGGGTTTAATACCTCAATTTGCTTAACTGTTTCTTTGCTTAAACCGTTCCAGAGCAGTACATAAAAATGACCACTAGGTGTAGAGACTGGTTTCAAAACATTTCGAAGCATCGACACATTTGCTTCAACTGTTTCAATGTTTCATGAAGCCTTGCTTCATGATGGTCAGTGTGCCACATAGTCTAAAAGGGTTGTCCTTATTCTCTTAATGAGTTATGTGTACAGTATGTTTTGAGCATTTGAGCATGTTTTGCATCAAACCAATCAGAGTCTCATCTCCCATTACCTTTAAGAGTGAGTTGCAGTCACGTCATGATGTATTCACTATTTACACATGAGACATTGTAAGCAGAAAAAAACTAAATTCCTTTACTAGCAAGGAAATGGATCTGCTTGTGCGTGAGGTTAAAGTGTGTGAGCAGACCATCTACACCACAGGTGTCCAATCCAGTTCCTGGAGGGCGGAAGCTCTGCACAGTTTAGTTCCAACCCTAATTAAACACACTTTATCAAACTAATTGAGTCCTTCAGTTTTGTTTGAAACCAACAGGTAAGTGTGTTGAAGCAGGATTGGAACTAAATTGTGCAAAGCTGCGGCACTCCAGGAATTGGATTTGACACCTGTGATCTACACTGTAAAAAATCTTGCTGCCTTAAATTTTTTTTTAAAAAAACGGATGCTCCGGTTTCCCCCACAGTCCAAAGACATGCGGTACAGGTCAATTGGGTAGGCTAAATTGTCCGTAGTGTATGAGTGTGTATGGATGTTTCCCAGAGATGGGTTGCAGCTGGAAGGGCATCCGCTGCATAAAACGTGCTGGATAAGTTGGCGGTTCATTCCACTGTGGCGACCCCGGTTTAATTAAGGGACTAAGCCAAAAAGAAAATGAATGAATGAATAAAGATATTTCTGTGCTGCTGTGCATCCCAGTGTCTGTAACAAGCAACAAATACGATGTCCCTTAAAGTCGCCATGAAATCAGAATTTATTCTTCTTATTTTTGTATGTGTAGAGTAGTTCTTGTTTTTAGCAACATACCTGTGCAGGTCATTATTTTGTAAAAATTAATTTTTCAGGACCATTTCAAGTGGATGTACATCATGATAAAAGGACAATCTTAACTTCTGTTTCCTAACTTCTTAACAAATCATTCAAATATGGCCACAAATGCATTTGCTATTTATACGGTGTAACGCAGGACGTTAAAATTTTACCATTGTAACGGGTGTATGATAGGGCCCAGAGTCTCAAAATCTAAACACTGTTAAAAATTATATGGTCAGTTAGTCCTGACAGCATATGTTTTAGGTCATTGTAACTTATTAAACTAGGTTAATCATGTTCTTATGTTCTTACTTAAGTTAGCCTATAAGTTACGCAAGCTGTTTAAGTCAGTTTAACATAATATAAGTTCAATGGACTCATAAGGTTAATTCGATTCAGCCTAAAAATGTAAGGCAACCAGGATTTTTTTTTCAGTGTAGAGGTTAAAGATAATATAAAAATATAAAGGTCTATCATTGACAGAACTGTCCTTGCAAGGTTAAGCTCATTTTTAAGACATGAGAAACCAGCATGAGCTGTTCAGCACATTTGTTCTTGCAAAACTGAGCAGGCGAGAGCTTCTTCAGAGAAAGAACTTCTTCCCATCACTCCACCTGTAGAGTGTCCCGAAGAGACACTTACACAGAGAGAGCAGGAATACATGTGTTGAGATGTGTGTTGTGCTCAATGACTAGGATATGTGAAGTCTGCCTTTCTCTCTCTGCCATCATGTCCTCTGTTGACAGTAATGCGACATTGCAGACAGACTGGGTGCTGACACCAATGACAGAATCATGCTAACCAGGCCATATTCCTCGCTGTGTGTGTGTGCGCGCGCGTCAGTGTGTGTGTGTGTGTGTGTGTGTGTGTGTGTGTGTGTGTGTGTGTGTGTGTGTGTGTGTGTGTGTGTGTGTGTGTGTGTGTGTGTGTGAGAGAGAGAGAGAGAGAGAAAGAGAGAGCGAGAGAAAGAGAGTATAGGTAGACTTTCTTTAAGCAACATAAGCTCTCAGCCTCGAATAATGAACTGACAGAAGCCCCAAAAACATATCAGGAAACTGTAGTCACACTTCTAAATATCTGACAGCCATTGCACACCCTTGTAAAAAGTATAAAGCATGCTTTTTTAATAGTGCAAATTTAAAAATTGCAGGTAATTTAACATTTCACTGCAAGTTTATGTTTTAATGTTTTAATTTGTCCTTTAGTATCTTGCTAGTACTGGGTTGGACAGGCTTTTGCTTCCAAAACAGCCTTAATTCTTCATAGCATAACATGGATAGTTCACCTAAAAAACTTACATTTACTCACTATGTACTCACACTCATGTGGTTCCAAATCTTTATGAGTTTCTTTATTCTGTTGAACATAAAATAAGAAAGTTTAAAACATGTAACATTGGCTTCTAAAGTAGGAAAAACTATTAATATTCTAGCTTTCTTCAAATTATCTTCTTTTGTGAAAAGAACAAAACTCAAACAGGTTTAGAACATAAAAGAGAACGTAAAGAGTGAGTAAACGATGACAGTACTTTTTGTTTTGGGTGAACTTTCCCTTTAAAGCTGCAATAGAATGCACTGATGTATGTTTAAATTGTTCTCTGATATCTACTAGAGCATTTGTGGCTTAAGTAAGTGCAAAAATTCTCCAGAAACAGTTTGAAAAAATTGTACTTATTCTCTGAATTTGGGCATAACATGTATTAAACCAATCAAAGTCTTATCTCCCATTCCCTTTAAGATTAAGTTGGTCACACCATTGTGCATTTGCTATCTAGATTTTGTAAACAAAAAAAAATGGATTAACCTGTTGTTATGGATTAAAACAACAAAGTGTGGTTAAAAAACTTAGCTATACCACCATGCCCAGCAATCAAACGTACATACTACTTCCTATTCCAGTATTAAATATATTTGTGTGCTTCCCTGTGTATATAGTAAAAATGTTTGCATTTTTTTGACACATTTATAACACACTCTTTAACAAAAATTGCAACATTAATTTGAAACCAGCTATTAGTTGGCCAATGACACGTTCTATTTGCCTTAAAATAGTGACGCACCAGCAATGCACCTTAACACTCCTCCTTTTCAGACCAACAAACAAATGAGCACAAATGCATTTGCTATTTTAACAACGTGGTGCAAAATGTGGAAATGATACTTGGGCAGACTCAAAACAAAGCAAAAAACACTGTAGGAGGTCTATGATAGGGCCTGTTGTGTGTTCAGGTGTGCTCTTCTGCAGACCTCAGTTGTATCAAGCAGTTATTTGAATGAAAGTTCACTTTTTATCAGCTCAAATCTGATCATCTTGATCACAATCATTGCTATGCAGACGATACTCAATTATACATTTCAAGTAAACCTAATGAGATGTCTGAACTGTCTAAGCTAACCGAGTGTACCAAAGATGTTAAAGACTGGATGACCAACAATTTTCTTCTCTTAAACTTGAACAAAACAGAATTATTACTTATTGGGCCTAAATCCTGTACATAGCAGTTCTCACAACTGGACCTGCAACTAGAGGGATACAAAGTTAGCGTTAGCTCTACTATAAAAGATCTGGGTGTCATATTAGACAGCAATTTAACTTTCAAAAATCATATATCCCATGTCACAAAAACTGCTTTCTTTCATCTGAGAAATATGGCTAAATTGCGAAGTATGCTATCCATCTCAGATGCAGAAAAGCTAGTTCATGCTTTCATGACTTCTAGGCTGGACTACTGTAATGCTCTGTTTGCTAGTTGCCCAGCATCCTCTATTAACAAACTCCAGCTAGTGCAAAATGCAGCTGCCAGAGTTCTTACCAGGTCTAGAAAATATGATCATATCACCCCAATTTTATCCTCCTTACACTGGCTGCCTGTTAAGTTTCGAATTGAATTTAAAATATTACTCCTTACCTATAAAGCTTTAAATAATCTAGCTCCTGTTTATCTAACCAACCTCCTGTCTCGCTACAACCCAACCCGCTCTTTACGATCTCAAAACTCAGGGCTTCAGGTAGTACCTAGAATATCAAAGTCGAGTAAAGGAGGTCGAGCCTTCTCATTTATGGCCCCTAAACTTTGGAATAGCCTTCCTGATAATGTCCGAGGCTCAGACACACTCTCGCTCTTCAAAACTAGATTAAAGACCGATGTGCCCCACACATGATTTTGCATCTCGTTTATATACACTATGAACAGCAGCTACGCTAATTATTCTCTTTATTCTCTATTTCCACCTGGGGGTACTCATCTTGAGGCCCTCAGACTACGCAGTGCGACTGACGCGATCCGAGACCAGCGACGAGACGATCCCAAAGTTTTCTGGACCAGGCCGTATCCTGAGCAGCTGCTGTGGTGGTCATCATGGAGTGAGAACATGAGACTAACTCCTGTAATGCTCCAAGGACAGACGAGTCTTCGCTAAGGTCCAGCTTCCTGCGTCTAGACTGCAGCTCTGCACAAGACCATAGGGGAAATGGTCGTGCCCAACTGAGCCTGGTTTCTGTCGCGGTTTTTTAAATCTTCGCTTTCGCCAATTGGTGAAGTTTTTTCCTCGCCGCTGTCGCCACTGGCTTGCATGGTTCGGGATCTGTAGAGCTGCGCATCGATGGATTTGCTCTTCAGTGTTTGGACTCTCAGTAGTGATTATTAACCCACACTGAACTGAGCTAAACTGAACTGAACTTAATCTCTGAAAACTGAACTGACTTTGTTTCAATTCACTATAATCTTCCATGTGAAGCTGCTTTGACACAATCTACATTGTATAAGCGCTATACAAATAAAGATGAATTGAATTGAACAATTATATGCGGAAATGGCTGCAATGTGACTGACTGATTGACTGATATTTGTGTTAAAGGGCACCTTTGATGTGTGTTGGTATAGTGTGTCCACTGTCATAGTGGAGTGAAACAAAGACAATAAGTCTTTTTTTTTTCAATTTTCTGATGTTAAAATCCCATTTTGAGGCCCATAGCAACGTGATGTAGGAGTGCGTTTTTTCCTGCCCGCCAAATTGATTGACTGTTTTAAAATGTCTTCATAGTAACACATATAATCATATCAATGAGGCAGGACATGCGCAAAGCAGTTGGGATTAAAAAAAATCTTTGTAGCTATCTGTGATCAGCTGCACCTCAATAATGAGTTTCATAAGTTTAAAACGTTTTTTTATTTCAGTGCATGTCAGTACAATTCTAAAAGAAGACACTTCAATTCTGGTTTGTGGACTTAAATCAGGTTTATTTTGTACATTAACATAACGGATATCCATACAGCAGTGGATATTAACGTGCATTTTCACCATACAAAAAGCAGTGCAAACATGTGTTTGTGTGTGTATGTACGTGGACAAACTTTGTAACGACATTGTGTGTAACTCATCATTGCAGAAAGGCTTGAATTAACTCAACAAATACATCAATTAATTGCTGAGAAATTTCTGCTGGTGTACAATACAAAGTGGCCAAATAGATAAATATATTTGATACAAACTTTTAATCAAACTTAAAGTTTATCAAAAATGCTTGTCAGAATGTTCAGCAGTACATGTAAACTATATATATTTTCATAAATGGCATTTAATATACATTTAAACTATAATAAAATTTTCAGTTGCAATTAGTATTGTTTAAAACATTAAATTCAGTTTCCAATAGTCCTACTGTTACATCCGCACCCCGGGTGCATGTTGGGTTTTTGTTTGAATTTGTTTTCTAGATTCACATCCCTCTTGTTAGTTTTAATTACTGTCTCTGCCCTTTGTCACCTGTTCCCCATTTGTTTTTGTGTATTTAAGCGCTTTTATTTCAGTTCAGTTTGTCATTGTTGGTTGTATTAAGGAGACTAACATTAATTTGTTTATTTCTGTTCAATCAAGAAACCAAGCAAGCCAGTGGTGACAGGAAAAAAAAAAACTTTACTTTATTGACAAGTGAAGGAAAATAAAACCTCGAGAGAAACCAGGCTCTGTTGGGCACAACCATATTTCCTCTGGCCAAACTTCCTGTGTGGAGCTGCAGTCTAGGCGCCGGAGGCTGGAGAATGCTGGACATCCATCGTGGAGAACTGCAGGTGGGAGTAGGTCACCGGCGGGTGATCAGGCTGGCCCACAGGATCACTAGCCACATTTCCACTGGCTGGCCAGTACGAGCCAGGGCTTTTATCGCTCCGGGCCGTGCCAATAATAGCCCGGGAGCATGAGCAGTGAGGCTGAAATCATGTCGGGTTTCCACTGTCGGGCTAGTAGCTCACAGCACATCACGCAAACCCCGCCTCCAGAACGTCCCCCAAATCAAACATCACACAACCCGCCCAGGGTTGCGTTTCCCAAACAATGACGTAACTCGCGGCTGAACTATCATAGTTCGATGCATCGTTTGGGGAAAGAACGATGTAGTGATGAGTGTTTCCCAAAACCCGTAGTTTCTCTGTTGCAGATACATCGCTTAAACCACGTTAGTTATAACATAAAACACCCATAATGATGCTCTAAACGGGATGGAGTAACAACCCCATCATTTCTTTGTGCTAATTATATTGTTTTACACAAACACGCATTTAAAATAAAATCCAATATTAGTTTTGGTAAAAACATGCACTTATTTTCCATATTAATTGAAATATATGTAAATGGAACATATAGAGCCTGTGTTTGCTTTACTAATATTATTGAGAAGTTGAACATTACATATTCTATTCTAAAACATAAAATCACTTATAAAAGATAACACTATTCTAATACCATATATAAAACATATAAATAAATAAATAATGAGGCTATTTATTATAAATATATTTACTTTAATAATAATATTAATGATGAGGATGATAATTATTATTATTATTATTATTAAGTAGGTTATTGTTTATTTATTTAAAAATAAATTGTAATTAATTGTAAACATGAAGATCGCTAAAACTGAACTGTAAAAATACTTTGAAAGCAAATTACACCTAAGAGAGATGACATTAATGCTTTTTTACTTTTAATAATTCCAACTTTGAATGTTAGAATGTTATAAATGAATAGGGCATAGGGGGGATAAGTGGGAATAGAACAGAGCCAGGAACTATGTCCGTTGGAGCGATGGATTTGGGAAATGGCAAATCTTTGAAACGACGGAACTTGCGACCTTAGTTGGCTAACGATGGTTTTGGGAAACGCACCCCAGTTCAGCGGGAATCAGGCAGGCAGATAAAGCACGCCATCGCATCATCATGAAACGATTAAAATGAGACAACCGAAACAAACAAATGACATGTTACTGTACAGCATTACATTACATGTCTATACACACATGTATTTTCATTCATTATATTTGTTTACTCGCTGACCGACTGTTGGCATTGTGCATCAAGTGGTCTCGCCACTAACGAAGGGATGATGAAGTGCACCATCCATAATGTAAAACCACAGAAATATTCCGGTAATATTATAATATTATATACATCCACGTTTTAATAGATGTCGTCAAACATTCAGCTCAAATGCTCCGGAGAGACCTAAAACATAATTTTTCCTAAGGCTATATGACACTTAATAGTTAATTCTCCTTTATTTAAGAGAATAAATTAAGGATGTTACATATTATTCAGTAATCTTAAGTAAAGGAAACCGTTA
Organism: Danio kyathit; assembly: GCA_903798195.1. Lineage (NCBI taxonomy): Eukaryota > Metazoa > Chordata > Actinopteri > Cypriniformes > Danionidae > Danio > Danio kyathit. The sequence continues at coordinate 17,774,525 of LR812531.1, read as the reverse complement.
AGTGTTTCAGGACATAAGAGCAAGTATTAAATATAGCATATATTTTGTTGCGCTCAGCAGCTATCCACTAATAAAGCTCTACATTTAAAATTAAATTTTTATATTTTACCACGTTAATATAAAACTCATATACAAACATAAACATTTATTTGAGAACATAAAACACATTTTTTATGTGCAGTTTTTCCCAATCCGTTTGCAAAGCAGTGCAGGACTGGATGAAAGAAAAGAAGCTAGTTTCTGATGGTTTCACTCACCCCAAAAAATGCTCTGTTTGCACAATTTGATTAATATCATCGTATCCAAATACTTTATAAAAAAATATTTCAAAACTCCTCCATTGTTTATTGTTTTTAGAAAATACATCAAATCTTTTTTTCAGATAGGCCTTTGTAAAATGAAAGTATAAAATGGCTTGAAACGGTTTAATTTATTTGTATTGTATTCACCTAAATTGTTATAGATTTTCATTGTTTTACATTGATTTATTTATTTAATGTGATTTTATTATATCAGATATTAGTAATTCTTTAAATGACGTAGCTGCTGTTAAATGGTTTTAAATTTCTGTACTCTTTAGAATGTGTAATTCTTTTCCAAAGAAGAAACTGAGTCAATTTCATTTATGTTTGCTTCAAAATTAAATTGGTTTATTTTGTTGGATAATACCATTACATGCATGCATTCATATGGGTTTTATTTTTATTTTCTTTTTGAGCCACTTTACCTCAATGTTTGCGCTTTATTTTGTCATTTGTTTCCTCTGTTTCACCTTTTTTACACACACACACTCACTGCAGGATCCCCCAGATGGCTCCATGTCACCTAACAGGAACGAAATCCATCAGGAATAATGTGACATCGGTTGGACAAACACGCACACCGACACATCCAGACAGACCATCCTCATCCACTGCTGCAGTGAGCCATCTGTGAATTAGAAAATGATTTATTTATTCAGAGATAAACATCACACATGCTCTCATTCTCTCGCTTTCTCCTCTTCACACACAAAAAACAGGCACATGGGTACACTGTCTGTTTTTTTCTTACAACATTATGTGTGTGTGCGTTTGTGTGTCAGTGTGAGCAGCAAGCGGGCTGAGAGGAAAACCTGGACTCTCTGTCTTCATCTAAAAGAGAGTTGGGTTTCAGTCTACTGCGCAGTGTGTCTGTTTCTCCCCCTCACGTTTGATGGATAGGAGGAATGACGAAAATGTTGAATTTTCAGTGTTGATGTATGAATAATCAGTATGTCTGTGTCCCCTACTGATGTCATCTTGAGTTGCGAGGACATCCTCTCTAGAGGAGTAAACAGCACACAGACAGAGCCCTCAGGAACCGCCGCTCCAGCAACTGTACAAAAAGATCCCAGTCTGAATCTGAAAAATGACTGAAGTTTAGTTTAGGCAGAACCCATACGCTTGTCCTCCTTTATCCAGCAGAGAAAAGACTTTAGTACGAGCCTGTCGCTGTCAGAACAAACAGCCACTGAACAAGTGGCAGCAATCAAGACAATCTTTTACAGTTTATAAAGATATTTCACTCATAAGGAGGCACTCATTTCTAACACACACACACACAGAGAGAGATTTATTTGAATTCAGAACCAGTGTTCTGTTTATGTCTCAGAGGCACCGAGGCCCTTGTCATTGAAATATTATGTTTTAGCTTTTATTCTTTTTCCCAGTATAATGAGAATTGAGACAAAATCTCAACTTGATGGTTTAAACATGGTTTAAACATGCTCAATGACAATTGTTACATTATGCAAATTCAGAGGCTCAGAGAACATGAATAAATCTATTGAATAAATCTTACATTGAGCAAATTAGTAGTATTTGCTGGGCTTTTGAAAGATTGTCTAAGGGCTGATGTTGCAATGTTGACCAATGTTGTAGTCAGAACTGATTCCTCCTTGCAGATTTTGGATTGCTGATGTTATTTTGACCCATTTAAATGTTTTATGATAATTCACAGCATTCTTTTGTTTTTTTGGTAGGTTTCTGGATGGATGGATGGATGGATGGTTGGATGAATGGATGGGTGAATTAAAAATAGTTTCTGTGGATGGATTTCTGGATGGATGGATAGATGGATGAGTAATACTTTCTGTGGATGGATGTCTGGATGGATGGATGGATGAATGAGTAATACTTTCTGTGAATGGCTGTCTGGATGGATGGCTGTCTGGATGGATGGATGGATGGATGAGTAACACTTTCTGTGGATGGATGTCTGGATGAATGGATGGATGGATGGATGAGTAATACTTTCTGTTGATGGATGTCTGGATGGATGAGTAATACTTTCTGTGGATGGATGGATGGATGGATGGATATCTGGATAGATGGATGAGTAATACTTTCTGTGGATGGATGTCTGGATGGATGGATAGATGACTAATAATTTCTGTGAATGGATGGATGGATGGATGGATGGATGAGTAATACTTTCTGTGGATGAATGGATGGATGGATGGATGAGTAATACTTTCTGTTGATGGATGTCTGGATGGATGAGTAATACTTTCTGTGGATGGATGGATGGATGGATGGATATCTGGATAGATGGATGAGTAATACTTTCTGTGGATGGATGTCTGGATGGATGGATAGATGACTAATAATTTCTGTGAATGGATGGATGGATGGATGGATGGATGAGTAATACTTTCTGTGGATGGATGGATGGATGGATGGATGGATGGATGGATGGATGGATGGATGGATGGAGAGGCTCAGAGAACATAAATAAATGCAATGAATATCCACTTTCTACAATGAGCAAATTGTACACATTGAAGTAGTATTTGCTGGGGATTTTAAAGATTGTCTAAGGGCTGATGTTACAATGTTGACCAATGTTGTAGTCAGAACTGATTCCTTCTTGCAGATTTTGGATTGCTGATGCTATTTTGACCCATTTAAATGTTTTATGATAATTCAGAGCATTCTTTTGTTTTTTTGGTAAGTTTCTGGATGGATGGATGGATGGATGGATGGATGGATGGATGGATGGATGGATGGACGGGTGAATTAAAAATAGTTTCTGTGCATGGATGGATGGATGGATAGATGGATGAGTAATACTTTCTGTGGATGGATGTCTGGATGGATGGATGGATGTCTGGATGGATGGATGGATGGATGGATGAATGGATGAGTAACACTTTCTGTGGATGGATGGATATCTGGATAGATGGATGAGTAATACTTTCTGTGGATGGAAGTCTGGATGGATGAGTAATACTTTCTGTGGATGGATGGATGGATGGATTGATGGATGGATGGATGAGTAATACTTTCTGTGGATGGATGTCTGGATGGATAGATGAGTAATACTTTCTGTGGATGGATGGATGAGTAATACTTTCTGTGGATGGATGGATGGATGGATAGATGGAAAGGCTCAGAAAACATAAATAAATGCAATGAATCTCCACTTTCTACAATGAGCAAATTGTACACATTGAAGTAGTATTTGCTTGGCTTTTGAAAGATTGTCTAAGGGCTGATGTTGCAATGTTGACCAATGTTGTCGTCAGAACTGATTCCTCCTTGCAGATTTTGGATTGCTGATGTTATTTTGGCACATTTAAATGTTTTATGAGAGTTCACAGCATTCTTTTGTTTTTTTGGTAAGTTTCTGGATGGATGGATGGATGGATGGATGGATACTACTTTCTGTGGATGGATATCTGGATAGCTAGATGGGTAATACTTTCTGTGAAAGGATGTCTGGATGGATGGATGGATGGATGGATGGATGGATGGATGGATGGATGGATGGATGGATGGATGGATGGATAGATGACTAATAATTTCTGTGAATGGATGGATGGATGGAAGGATGAGTAATACTTTCTGTGGATGGATGGATGGATGGATAGATGGATGGAGAGGCTCAGAGAACATAAATAAATGCAATGAATCTCCACTTTCTACAATGAGCAAATTGTACACATTGAAGTAGTATTTGCTTGGCTTTTGAAAGATTGTCTAAGGACTGATGTTGCAATGTTGACCAATGTTGTAGTCAGAACTGATTCCTCCTTGCAGATTTTGGATTGCTGATGTTATTTTGGCCCATTTAAATGTTTTATGAGAGTTCACAGCATTCTTTTGGTTTTTTGGTAAGTTTCTGGATGGATGGAGCGATGGATGGATGGATGAGTAATACTTTCTGTGGATGGATATCTGGATAGATAGATGGGTAATACTTTCTGTGAAAGGATGTCTGGATGGATGGATGGATGTTAGATGAGTTATACTTTCTGTAAATGGATGGATGGATGGATGGATGAGTAATACTTTCTATGGATGGATGGATAGATGAATGGAAGGATGGATAGATGTTTGGATGGATATTTAGATGGATGGATGAGTAATACTTTCTGTGGAGGGATGGATGGATGGATGATGGATGAGTAATACTTTATGTGGATGGATGGATGAGTAATACTTTCTGTGGATGCATGGATGGATGAATCTTCACTTGCTATGATGAGTAAATTGTACACATTATTACATAGTATTTGCTGGGGATTTTAAAGATTGTCTAATCTTTCGATGTTGCAATGTTGACCAATGTTGTAGTCAGAACTGATTCCTCCTTGCAGTTTTTGGATTGTTGATGCTGTTTTGACCCATTTACATTTTTATGAGCACTTTGAGAGTTTGCAGCATTCTTTTGGTTGTTTGGTAAGTTTCTGGATGGATGGATGTATGGATGGATGTATGGATTGATGGATGGATGGATGGATGGATGGATGGATGGATGGATTAGTGAATGAGAAATATTTTCTGTGGATGGATGGATAGATGGATGAGTAATACTTTCTGTGGATGGATGTCTGGATGGATAGATAAGTAATACTTTCTGTGAATGGATGTCTGGATGGACGGATGGATGGATGGATTGATGGATGAGTAATACTTTCTGTAGATGGATGTCTGGATGGATGAATTGATGAATGGATAGATGAATGGATGAGTAATACTAATCTGTAGATGGATCTCTGAATGAATGGATGGATGAGTAATACTTTCTGCAGATGGATGTCTGGATGGATGTATAGATGGATGGACCGATGAGACTTCCTCAGTCAGATATAATTTATAATGTGATAGATAAAATTAAGTTTTATGGAATCTGTAAAAAAATGTGTGTGTGTGTGTGTGCGTGTGTGTGTGTGTGTGCGCGTGTGTGTGTGCGCGTGTGCGTGCGTGCGTGTGTGTGTGTGTCACTGCATTGCAGACTGAAAGACATTCCCTCCAGTACTTCCTAATCTGTAATTGTACTGTCTGACAGAAGTAATTAAACACCAAACACAGAATACTAATCAAAACTGAACTACAAGTATGCACACTTAAACACACACACACACCAAAAGAAAACCAAATCACATACTAAGACTATTTAAATATTACAATCTAATATGTAAACACTAAACAGGTTATGTTAGCATCAGAACATTTTAATCACAAAGATAATGACACTTACTCCTAACTGAGGTTATTATTTCTAGAAAATACACATCTGGGGCAACGGCAAAATGATGATTGAAATGTTCAGAGAGAGAAATAATAGAGTGCCATTTCTCAGACCAAGGTTTATGACATATATCAAGAGGGTTTGGAAAAATACTTCATGTTCGGACTGGTCAAGAGTCTCGTAAATGCCCTGAAGGCCTGCGCACAATGCCAAAAGTGCAACAAAGCAGATATTCAGATACTCACTCAATCACTTTCTCAATCTACTTGCGTTGTGCTAGGGATTCATTTTGTGCAAGTTTCCCCAAATAACTCTGAAATGACAAGTGACATTGTCAGTCAAATCAGACGCTGCAACAAGCACGCTTTCTTTTATGGCTTTGATTTGATTTCTGCTCTCATATTGATGGTAAGAAACTTTGATTTCGGAATGCTCAGTGATGAGGAGAAAAAAAGTCAACGCTGATTTGAGTTTCTGTCTGTTCAGTTTTTTAAGCACATTGTGCTCAACTGAGCCTGTATGCAAATAAACATGATTTCGCATTCATTAATGCATTGCTTATAGCATTATATCTACATAATCAAAACATGTCAAAAATAAATTAGCTGTCAGTGTGTCTTTAAAGGTGCAGTATGTAAGTTTGACACCCAGTGGTTGAACTAGATATTACATTCCTGTATCAAAACACATGCAAGCGGAAATCTGTTTAACGATTTCATTAATTTCATTATTTTATTATTATATTGTAACAAACGTTTTAACATCTGTGCAGTTTTGGAACTCAAATTATGTAAATAAAAATAATAAGTTAAAACCCTTATGAATATTCACGTATCCACATACACAAAGAAAACATAATAGACTGTCACGGTTGTCAAGTGCATGCGCTCTGTCCATTCATGTTTTGTTCTTGTCTGCTCGTTCTGCTGTGTCTGGCTCTGTGTTTCAGAAGGAGCGCGTGGACCTGTCAAACGTGCCCAGTGAGTACCTTGACCTGAAGAGGGTGTTCAGTAAGTCTCGAGCTGTTTCTCTGCCTCCTCATTGTCCCTATGACTGTGCTATAAAATTATTGCCGGGTACGTCTTCGCCTAAGGGCAAATTATACTCTCTTTCCATGGAGAAATATATTTCTGATTGTCTAGCAGCTAAGATTATCCACCCCTCTTCTTCACCGGCGGGGGCAGGGTTCTTTTTCATGAAGAAGAAGGATGGTTCACTTTGCCCATGTATTGACTATCGAGGGCTGAATGGCATTTCGGAAAGGAATACTTATCCTTTGCCATTGAGGTCATCGGCCTTTGAGGGTTTGCAGGGGGTGTCCTTCTTCACGAAACTAGATCTCTGCAACGCTTATCATTTGGTCCGCATAAGAGCAGGGGACGAATGGAAAACAACTTTTAATACCCCCAGGGGGCATTTTTAATATTGTGTTCTACCCTTCGGGGTTTCCAATGCCCCCGCAGTTTTCCAGGCACTCGTTAATGATGTGTTGCGAGATATGATAGATCAGTTCATTTATGTCTACCTGGATGACATTCTGATATTTTCTCGTTCTCTCTAGGAACGTGCAACACGTCAGACGAGTGCTTCAGAGGCAGTTGAGGGGGTGAATTGGCCAACCCCAGATTCCCGCAAGGCCCTGCAGAGGTTTCTGGGCTTTTTCAATTTTTACCGGCGTTTTATTTGCAATTTCAGCCAGCTCGCCGTGCCTCTGACTGCCTTAACCTCTCCCAAAACTCTGTTCAGGTGGCCAAACGCAGCGCAGGATGCGTTCACCAAATTTAGGTCCCGTTTTGTCTCCGCACCTATTCTCGTAGTCCCCGATCCATCTCAGCAGTTTGTGGTGGAGGTTGACACGTCAGGGGTGGGGGTGGGCGCCGTCCTGTCACAGCGTTCCTCTTCGGATGGCAAGATGCACCCTTGCGCTTTTTTTCTCATTAATTATCCGCCGCTGAACAGAATTATGACATTGGTAATAGGGAGCTGCAGGCAGTCAAGCTCACGTTGGAAGAGTGGCATCATTGGTTAGAAGGTTCAGGTGTTCCTTTTATTGTTTGAACCGATCACAAGAACCTGGAGTACATCAAGTCCGCCAAATGTTTGAGTTCTAGGCTGGCTCGGTGAGCATTATTTTTCAGACGTTTCGATTTTACCATTTCATTTCGACCAGGTTCTAAAAACACCAAACCTGACGCGTTATCCCATTTTTTTGAAAATTCCGATCGCTATTCGTCCCTCGAGCCCATTGTTCCACAGAATATTTTTATTTCTGCTGTAACGTGGGAAATCGAGTCTAAGGTTCGCTCTGCCTTGGATGGGGTAACGTCTCCACCCGGATGCCCACCCAGTCATTTGTTTGTGCCAGAGCAGATTCGGTCTGATGTCATTCGATGGGGACACTCTTCCAAAGTGGCTTGTCATCCGGGGGTGATTCGCACTTTATTTCTTGTTAAACAACGATTCTGGTGGCCAGCTTTGGCTCGTGATATATGGGATTTTGTTTTGGCTTCCTCTGCTGCACCTTCTAAGACTTCCAATCGCCTTCCCCCGGGGCTTTTTCAACTGCTGTCAGTGCCTTCGAGACCCTGGTCACACATATCGCTAGATTTTGTCACGGGACTCCTGCCATTCGGTGGCAATACGGTTGTTTTGACCGTAGTGGACAGGTTTTCGAAGGCTACTCATTTTATTCCTCTGCCCAAATTACCCTCAGCCAGAGAGACAGCGGTTGCTGTCATTGATCACTTTTTTCACGACCTTTCGCCGTTTGAGTGTAGTTTAGGCTACTAGCCACCAGTTTTTCTCAGTCTGGAATCTGAAGTCGCGGTCCCCTCCGCTCACGCCTTTATCCAGAGGTGCCGTCGCACTTGGAAGAGGGCCAGACAGACCCTCCTCCAAGTGGGTGCGTGCAACAAGGCTAAAGCCGATCGCCATCGGTCTAAGCCTCCCGTTTACGTCGTCGGTCAAAAAGTGTGGCTTTCATCCAAGAAAGCCAACGGAAATCTCTGTTCCGTTTGTAATAAACTAGCACCTAAATTTATTGGCCCATTTACTGTCACTAAAATCATTAGTCCAATGGCAGTCCACCTCAAACTTCCTCCCACGTACAGGAGAATTCATTCCGTATTTCATGTTTCCAAATTAAAGCCCGTTTTTCATACAGTCATTAATCTGCCCACACCAGTTCCCCCCCGCACTTTGCTCACCTATATTAGAGCGGAAAGCCAACTCATCATTGTCAGTTCGTTACACTGTGTTCATGATCTTTCTGTGTTTTGTCAGGATCGGCCTGGGCTGGTATTTTAGATGTTCCTGGTGTGACTGCAGTGTCTAGACCCTCGTCCACGCTATTAGCTCTCTGTCTCCTAGTGTTACCTTTCTGACATTAATAAATTCTCACTTGCATTTGGATCCTTTTTGTCTTGATCATTCATCCCGTGACAATAGACCGTCTAATTGTGGGATTAAGTGTAATAAACTAATTCAGGATCTTAATGTTGTCATAAATCGTTTTGTAGTAAAATATAAAAAGCAAACAATATTGTCACATTAAAATAAATTATTATAGTTAAATTTTTTTAATTAATTTAGTTATAAACTGATAAACTACTTTATCTTTTACTAAGCTGTAACAACTGTTATTAATATATATATATACTGGTCACTAGTGGGAGACTAAGGCACTCGGCCTATGGCCTCGTGCCAATGCACGCCTCCCACCAGTGCCGATATACAGCCACATCGCACTGCTACGATTGTGATATTGCATTTATACAACAGTTCGATGGCATAATTGTATGTATCAAAAAGAAAATCGAACACGGAGAGTCTCAAAACTCTTTTGTACACTCAAAAAAATTAATTTTTCAACTTGTTCAAACTACTTAATTAAAATGAGCTGAAACATCACAATTCTTGTGATTTCATTGGGACACCTTATTTTTCTTATGTTCAATCCACATAAATTTGTTAAAAGTGTAAAGTTAACTTAATCAATTTGTTTTGGGACAACATGAATGAATTATGTGGAACCCTGCATTTTTTACAGTGTAAGAGGAACTACTTTCTTCCGCCATTCATTCACATCTGAAGCTGTTGTCAGAACAGCAGACTATTATGGCTCGTTTCCACTGAGAGGTACAGTACGGCACGGTACAGGTCACCTTTATCAAGCTTGCGTTTTCACTACCAAGGGTACCCTGTTGGTGGGCGTGGTGTACGACAGAAAGTTTTAGACGACGTCATGTTTACTCAAGGAAATGTCACAGTAACACCGTACAGGTCATTCACATATCATATGAGAAGCACTTCTCACAACACAGATGCTTTATACACATAAATACTTGTGTATAAATGTGTATTACTAACCTTTCTATGAACATGATTTGATTATAACTGCAGATCAATGATAGTGTGAAATAGCCTACTGTAATGTCTGCATTTACATCAAATAAATAAATAAATGCAACATATATGAACACATACAGCCTCTTACAGTCCCGATATGTTACCAATTACAGAAAACTACACATAGCATACATTTAGTCCCTATTTGGGTTAAAAAAACAACACGAAATATAGTGCACAGTCAGTGTAAACCTCTCATCTGTGTCTGTAATCTTCAGCAGCACGTGTAGCCTCTTGTTAGAAAGTAATTCCATCATTCCGAGTTCATAATAGCCCAAAAGGTGATGATAATAGTTAAACATGGCAGTCATGTTTTAGGTTGCAGAAGCATCATTTGCTGCTGTTTTGTCACGCTTCTCCTTTGTTTTTTCGCTCTTCACTCTCTCGTTTGTCCGCATCTGCATGGATAGGATATCAGAGCGCTTCAATGATCACGCACACGTTAAAAATATGAGCTCAAAAAGTTTGTTATTTCAAATATAGACGCGATCACGAGCTCTCTGGACAAAGTGAAACCACTCACACTTTTAGACGAGCTCGTAAAACAACAACAGGACACAGCAGAATTTGTTCTTCTTGGCTTTGTGGCTGTTCATCAAGACGACGTCAAGGTTTGTTTGAGCTCGGGTCAACCATGGCTCATTATTATATGCATAAAGTATTACGATAATGTCTCGGCTGTGTATTTAAAAACATGGCGGTTCCATTGTTTTGATTCTGGCTAACTCCACGAGCTCGTGACGTATCTCTGTAACCAATCAGCATTCAGCTGCGTGTGTAGCTCCACCATTTGGTACCCTTTCTCGTGTTTGGTACCCTTTAAAAAGGTGCCGAAAAAGTGGTACGGTATGGTTCGGTTCGGTACGCCTTTTGACAGTGGAAATGGCCATAAAAGCATACCGAACCGTACCGTACCACTCAGTAGAAACGGGCCATTACTAACGTCACTTTAGAGCTAGTATTTATATGATTCTCTAGCAGTAATGCATAAAGTGATGACAAAACAAGCAATTTTGCTTACATTTTAAGATTAAAAGGCTGAACGGCCTGAAATGCCATCACAGTCTGCAGAGATTTTCCAGTATTTCTCTGTTGCAATCGGGAGATCACAATAATTAACCCCAAACAAGCCAAAGCAACACAATCACTACCAGAATACTGTTGTGTTTGCTATAAGGAAAAATGCTGAACACATGCAGATATTTCTTCTTTCTTTCTGTTTACTGAACTAGTCTAAAATAGCGAAAACAGGAGAGCCATTGGAAACAGATGGCCATCTCCGGTTTTAAGACTATAAGATGAGTCCCATCTCACACTCAACACACTAGTTATTATAGTAGCCTATAAATACAGCACTACAACATACAAAAGGGAGAGATCAACTTAAAAAGCCACTTACCAGTTTTATAATGATTTGATCAGATGCCGTTTAAAATTACACTGGGTTTTTCCTCGCCTATAAGGACTTATTATGCGGTCTCTGTTGCCCTCCTGTGGATGGACAACATCAACCGTCTTTGGTCTACTCAAAGACAGGCTAATGGCTGCCGACGCGGTGTCTCTCAGAAATGATAAATATTTTGAAATAGGCACTATCCTTATAAATAAACATAGTTGCAATAGTTGCAATCTAAATAATTACATTCTAGACTAAAAAAGCCCCAAAAGTACATTATGTTGCCCAACAGCAGTAATATATGTCAAACTATAGAGCGTCTTCTGCTTGTTGCTTACTGTATGTGGGCGGAGTAATACTGTCACAGATACGCAGGAGACCAAAATGCAAGTGAATGCAAGTTTATTAACAGGGATAAAAAGAAATAACAACTTCCACCTATTACTACTATATATCTCACCAGATACCTACACACACACACACATACAAGAGAAACAGACAGATCCACAACCGTGACAAATACACAAAGGTGAAGAGGAGGTGTGTGCTGTTACTTGCAAAATATTGCATGGCTATCAGTCAATCAGATTCAAGAACCAGACAGAACTGTTACATAAATATATATATATTCAGATGCAAAAGCCGTTAAACGCCACTTCAGCCAAAAAATGAGATAATGACATTGAGTGAATGCTTTAGGCACGTAGTACACTATCAACAAAAAGTTTTGTTTTAAATCATATAAATCGCAGCGTCAGCGGATTCAGAAATAACAGTGTAAGAAATCAACCTACGTTATAAGATCGATCAGGGATTAATAGCTCATATCAATGACTCGGATCTTGAAGATTCGAATCATTGATTCGACTCAATTGAGTCGAATTGAATCAGATTAAAAGATTCATACTAGATCTACCATACGTAAATAAATAGCAGACTTCGTATTTTACCAATCTTGTTTATATTATTTTCGTGCCCAACGATAATAACATAACACAGAATCGGGTTAACTTTTAGCAAGGTAACAGATCTACAGCTTGAGGCAATGGCTTAGAAGCACATAAAACAAGAACACAGTTCTTACAAAAGGAGAACAAAGATTTATTGAGCTACACTACGATACATGAAACTAACTACATAATAAGCAAACAACAAACAAACGCACACACACACACACACACACACACACACACACAGGCAGTTCAGAGGATGCAAAATCAGTTGACAACTGTCCCAAATTAATCCTGGTATTTCGTACTAGATCTTAGAATCACCTGAGAAACCACAAAAGCAAAGATTTGACTTATCTTTAACTGCTTAAGATCATAGGCACCAAATCAGAAAGAGACAACAGTTGTTCGTGTTACTTGCGAGTTTGTTGAAGTCTTCTTGACTGGAGTTTGCCTCGCCGGGCTGGCCTGAGGAAACACGTGGTGCTCCTGATAGGTTGGCTTCGGTGACGTCTTTGGGATTCACTCGGTCGTGAGTGGAGTTGTCCTGGGTAACCGGGGGTAACGGACTACGGAGAGTCAGTTTAGCGGAAGTCCCGGCGGTCCGAAACCTAAGAGGTTTGCATAAAGAGTTTGTGGTGACCCGATCGCGTGGCAGGCGACCGGGGGCAGAGAGCACAACTAGGCGCGAGCCAGCTCATGCAAAAAGCAATGTTTTTAGGGGTGCAGGGAGTTTTAAGGGACATTTACATTTAAGAGATTGTCTTTCTTAAGTCTTTCTTTCGTATGCGTTAATTGCCAGATATCTCTTTGTCTCTGAATTCTGTTCATCTGGCTGCAATTAGAATGTCCCGATGGCGAACACATGGCCACAAGATCACATGATCGGTCTTTCAAAAGTCTCATGATGGAGAGGTCCTGAAAGCTCAATTCTCTTGATGGTTGATCAAAGAGAATTGCTGAAAGCATCTCTGTCCATCTACGGCCAGGGTATTGGGGGAAGAGAGCCAAATTAATTGGCGCACTGTTATGTGATGGTATAAGCCCTGGAGCGAGTTCGATGAATGAAAGACAACTAGGCTGCCCCAAGATTCCAAGCCTGATTCGAATTGGATTGATCAGTGAGTTCCTTCACAGTTTGTCGGCAAAAGGCGCTAAACGCCACTTGCCTTTGACTGCAAAAGCCACTATATCCCGAGAACCAATCAGAAGGCGCGAATCGAATTAAATGTTTTCAATGTAGCAGCGCGCTGATATGCTGGCTTTATGAGGAGACTTTTATTCCGATATCGATTTTAAAGGATGAAGTTTGATGAACTGCATGAGCGTGTCCGACTGTCAGTGAATGGCAAATGAAAACGTCCCTTACCTCAACCTTACTCTCTGCAATATAAGAAAAAGAAAATACAATGTACAGTCGGAATGTACAGTTTTGACGTACTTTCAATGAGTCCAATTTACTATACATTAAATGCCAACTGCGTTTCACGAAAGACAAAGTTAAGACGCCATTCTTTTATCCCGAATGGATGCTATGAGAATAAACAAGAGACGAAAAAGAGACCAAGATCTTCGGAGAGACATCCTCTTTTTTTTTTTTACACAGTAGTCCTACCTTGTGTTTTATTAGCTAATGCAAGATATGTTTCAAAGAAAAATATAATGTATAAAACTATACATTATTTATATTACTTCAATAAATTGTATTACTTTTTTATTAATGGACAATGCACAGATATTGATGTTTCACATTAGTTTTACACTGCATTATTTGAATCTAACAAGCTTGTTTACATTGCTCTACTTACATTAAATCCAAATCCCAAATATCAGAAATGACAACAGATTATTAAGATTTAATTAATGTCAATTTTATTGTTATTGATTACTGCACTTGACACATTTCATTCATTCATTTTCCATTTGCTTAGTCCCTGGTTTATCAGGGGTTACCACAGGGAAATGAACCGCCACTTACTTGACAGATCTATTTTTAATTTCAGGTGGTTTGTGTAATGTGTTTTATGTTTGGTAAAATTATCTCTAATTGCATCTTTAGGGATTTTCAACTAATTAAAATGTCTTGTACCAGTAGGTGAATTTAGAGGGTTTTGCATAAAAAGCAGAAGTGGATTTAACTGGTTTTGATGCAAAAGAAAATTACCTTGTTAAAAACCAAAGAATTGTCTAAAGTGACATTTTTGAAAAAAGTTATTTTATTTACTAGCTAAAACCTTATAATTACATATAAAATGAAGCAGTACAACGTGACTAAGCAGAATAATTCAGGTTTTTAGTTTTTTTTTTTTTTTTATTGATACATGCCAAAAAATACCAGTAGGTGCAGTAGATTTTCAGAAAACAAACAAGACCCAGCCTTCATGATACGCAAGCTCTTAAGGCTGTTCAGTTGGGCAATTAGTTGAAAGGGGTGTGTTCAAAAACATTTGTGTTTCTAGGATTTTGCAATCCTGTGAATCACTAAACTAATATTTAGTTGTATGACCACAGTTTTTTATAACTGCTTCACATCTGTGTGGCATGGAGTCAACCAACTTGTGGCACCTTTCAGCTGTTATTCCACTCTATGATTCTTTAACAACATTCCACAATTAATTTACATTACTTGGTTTTGCTTCAGAAACAGCATTTTTAATGTCACCCCACAAGTTCTCAATTGGATTAAGTTCCGGGGATTGGGCTGGTCACTCCATGACATTAATTTTGTTGGTTTGGAACCAAGACTTTTCTCATTTACTAGTGCGTTTGGGGTCATTGACTGGTTGAAAAAACCATTTCAAGGGCATGTCCTCTTCAGCATAAAGCAACATGACCTCTTCAAGTATTTTGACATATGCAAACTGATCCATGACCCCTGGTATGCGATAAGTAGGCCCAACACCATAGTAGGAGAAACATGCCCATATCATGATGCTTGCACCACCATGCTTCACTGTCTTCACTGTGTACTGTGGCTTGAATTCAGATTTTGGGGGTCGTCTCACAAACTGTCTGTGGCCCTTGGACCCAAAAAGGACGATTTTACTCTCATCAGTCCACAAAATGTTCCTCCATTTCTCGTTAGGCCAGTTGATGTGTTCTTTGGAAAATTGTAACCTTTTCTGCACATGCCTTTTTTTTAACAGGGACTTTGCAGGGATTCTTGAAAATAGATTAGTTTCACACAGACGTCATCTAACTGTCATAGTACTTACAAGTAACTCCAGACTGTCTTTAATTATCCTGGAGGTGATCATTGGCTGAGCCTTTGTTATTCTGGTTATTCTTCGATCCATGATGGTTGTCTTACGTTTTCTTCCACATGTCTCTGGTTTTTCCCTCCATTTTAAAGCATTGTACATCATTTTAGCTGAACGGCCTATACATTTTTTGCACCTCTTTATAGGTTTTCCCCTCTCCAATCAACTTTTTAATCAAAGTACGCTGTTCTTCTGAACAATGTCTTGAATAACCCATTTGCCTTAGGCATTCAAATGCATGTTCAACAAGTGCAGGCTTTATCTTTTAATAGGGGCCACCTGATTCACACCTGTTTTTTCACAAAATTGATGACCTCACTCATTGAATGCCACACTGTTATTTTTTGAACACACCCCTTTCAACTAATTGCCCGATTGCACAGCCTTAAGAGCTTACATATCATGAATGCTGGGTCTTGTTTGTTTTCTGATAATCTACTGCACGTATTGGTAACTTGTTTGGCATGTATCAATAAAAAATATACTAAAAAACCTGGATTATTCTGCTTAGTCATGATGTACTGCTATTATTTTGAACAATACTATATATTAATTATTAACAGTTAATTTGTTTGTATTACTATATTTATTGCAACTATAATTACCACTACCAGTACTTTATGGTTTAAAAACAATATATTACTTACTATAAACTACTATATTATTTAATGTGTGAAATTATTAATAAAAAAGTTATTAGAAAATTAAACAAATAAATACTATTCAATCGCTGGAGTAAAATATTAATATAGTGTTATACATTTATTAAATGTTAAACGATTTGTATTACATATAAAGGTGTATTATAGCCTATATATATTGGCCTGCTATTATTTCCTTCATTATAATGAATCCATTATATAAATTAAACCTGTCCAATTTAGATTGTTTATATATCTCTGAAAAATGTATCAGCAAGGCAAACAAACGAGTGTCTGCTTGAATAAAAATATTTTCAAAAAATAATGACGGATCATCTATGATGACTGATAGATAACTGCTTAGTCTATTATATTGAATGGCAATCGGAAACAATGTTCCCTATTCGCCTGTCTCAATCGCCATATTTGTGAATTAGTATACACTCTTGTTTATTGTGTACACTATTTATTAATAATATATATATATATATATATATATATATATATATATATATATATATATATATATATATATATATATATATACATATATATATATATATATATATATATATATATATATATATATATATATATATATATATATATATAAATCTATTGATGACGATGTCAGTGTAGACGTTAATAACATAAACATTTGTCGTAACCGTATATGGTTCGCCTAGATCGCATGATTTGGATTGTGTATGCCTGAAACGTGTGTGGGTCTGCAGGTCTGAAGCTGGACATTATTGGCCCATGACTTGCCATTGAAAAAAATGGAATTACAAACAGTTCACTTCCAGCCCTGCTGTTTTCAAATATTAAAGAGCTCACAATAGTTAAGATTGATAATTTGATTGTTTCAAACTGTTTAAAAATATGGCGTCAAATTAAGAAGTGCTGCAAATTACCACACACTACTACGTTTGCCCCAGTATATCGTAATCATGCATCCCCCCCCCCTCTATCTCTGACACAACATTCAATCTTTGGAGGCTGAAAGGTATAGTCACCCTGGAGGATTTATATGTTAATAAAAATTTTGCCTCATTTTCTCAACTAAAAGAGAGATTTTCTCTCCCTGCAACACACTTCTTTCGACATTTACAGATTAGAAATTATGTAAGTCATGCAATACCCAATTTTGAATCGCTGTCAGATGAAAGAAAGGTTTACAGGCTACTATTGAGCTCACCTGATTCCAAACATTTGATTTCAGATTTTGTACATGTATTTTCTCAAGTACTGCGTTATTCTACAATTCATTTGAAGAATGCTTGGGGAAAAGAACTGGGCATACAGATTGAGACTCATACATAGGACAAAAAGCCTCAGTAGAATTCAATCTTGTTCTATTAATTCCAGGCATCATTCATTCATTCATTTATTTTCTTTTCGGCTTACTCCCTTTATTAATCTAGGGTCATCACAGTAGAATGAACCGCCAACTTATCCAGCATATGTTTTACGCAGCGGATGCCCTTCCAGCTGCGACCCATCACTAGGAAACATCCATACACACCCGTTCACACACATACTGTACACTATGGACAATTTAGCTTACCCAATTCACCTATACCACATGTCTTTGGACTTGTGGGGGAAACCAGAGCACCCAGAGGAAACCCACGCAAGCACGGGGAGAACATGCAAACTACACACAGAAATTCCAGGCATCATTTAATCCAATTTAAAGTAATGCATAGACTGCACTATTCGAAATCTAAATTACATACAATTTTTCCTACCATCTCCCCTATGTAACTGGTGTAAGTCTGCTGAAGACTCCCTGACCAACCTGTTTTGGACTTGTACAAAACTTTATCATTCCTAGTGTAACTTATTTAAATGGTTTTCTGATATGTATGGTTTTACCTTTACACCTGACCCAGAAATTGCTATATTTGGCTATTCTCATTCTCTGCTGGATTATAACGTGTCCATACAAAGCACCATAATTTATGGAATGATTATTGCTAAGAGTGTCATTCTTAAACTGTGAAAATCAGATTCTATTCCTCAATTCAAAACATGGTTAACTTATCTCACTCAAATATTACACATGGAAAGAGTCCCATTATGGATTTATTGATAATCTTGATAAGTTTTACAATATATGGCAATCATTTCTTGATCACCTGAACCAATATAATGTGAATTCTGAGCTGCAGTGTAATGCTTAATATGCTCACTACCCCTATTGACTGCCTCTTTGTATTTTCATTGAAGCCATTTATATGCCCTAATTGTTTAATGATAATTAAATTTTTAATCATTTTAATTATTACCATTATTTTATTTGTATTTTCATGACTATTTTCTGTATTAGTTTTATTGTTGTTGTGTTGCTTGGAAAATATTGAAATATGTAAAACTAATAAAAACACTTATAAAAAAAAAAAAATAAAAAAACAGTCTGACGATCAAGTGTAAAGGACGCATACTTTGAGAACCATTCTGAATAAATGAATGAAACACGTGGTTTTCCACCAAGGCAACCCGGAGAGCTGAAATAAAATTGGCTAAACTGGCATTGGGGGGGTTAAAAGAACCAAAGCAAAGACAGCGTTCCGGCACGGAAAACACATTTTCAAAGCAGAATATCTGACGTCCGCATTGTTTTTCCGATAAACAAGAATGTTCACTTCTCAAATATCTGCAAACATATTATGGTATTTTTATGCTTTAGATAAGTCCAAACTTCATACAGCACCTTTAAGCACTGATCTACTTCGGTTGTTTTAGGTAACATTAATTTTATATACAGTTGAAGTCAGAATTATTAGCCCCCCTTTGAATTATTTTTTCTTTTTTAAATATTTCCCAAATGATGTTTAACAGAGCAAGGAAATTTTCACAGTATGTCTGAAAATATGTTTTCTTTTGGAGAAAGTCTTATTTGTTTTATTTTGGCTAGAATAAAAGCAGTTATTAATTTTTTAAACACCATTTTAAGGACAAAATTATTAGCCATCATTATACAAACCATCATTATACAACAACATGCCTAATTACCCTATCCTGCCTATTTAACCTAATTAACCTAGTTAAGCCTTTAAATGTCACTTTAAGTTGTATAGAAGTGTCTTGAAAAATATCTAGTCAAATATTATTTAATTTCATGGCAAAGATAAAATAAATATGTTATTAGAAATGAGTTATTAAAACTATTATGTTTCGAAATGTGTTGAAAAAATCTTCTCTCCTTTAAACAGAAATTGGGGAAAAAATAAGCAGGGGGGCTAATAATTCTGACTTCAACTGTATGTCACAACCACGGCTCGTTCCTACTCTCCCAATCATCGTTCTCCCTTGCCAATCACATGCACCTGTACCCACAATTATGGACACTATAAAGACCAACCTTATTCTCTCATTCAGTGGCCGGTATTGAAGTCGGATGGTTGTCTGCACCTTTGCTCCTTCGTCTTTTCCTCTTCTTCCATGAATGTCCCTTATGTGCCTTCGGATCCTTAACCTACTGATCAAGGGAAGTGATTACTCTCATATGGTGTTTATTTGAAGATCTGCCATTTACCTGATGAACTGTGTCTGTATACTCACTTTCTGATGTTCCCAAGAACGAACCGTGTGTGAGATCGCTAACATCAGATGTTTACCTTATGAGCTGTTGAAGAAGATCGCTAACAGCTGTGACACCACTCTCCTGCTTCCTCAAAGGGAGACGTTGCTGATGGAGATGGAGCCCAAGGAGGAGACGGAGAGCCGTAGGGTGAAGGTGACGTTGAGGTCCTGGAGGGCCGAGGTGGAGCGGACGGCTCACCCGACTGAAGCAACGACACAGGATTCAGTGACTTGTTTTGAATAAAACTCATAAAAGAAAACCATCCTTGTCTTCCTTGTCTACCAGCGTGACAATATATAGATAATTAGCAATTATATAACGAAAGATTATTAAGGTTAAAGAGAAAAGCTGGATTCATCAAACAATAGCAGCATGTTTATTCTTCCACACATCAAGGAAGTGATGTAGGGCCGAAAAATGAAAAGCACGTACACTGTGATGATCCTAAAGATATTCTCAAAGGGCACCATTCAAAACAAATGCTTGCGCACTTGAGAGGGAGAGAGACATTGACAGAGATATGAAATGAGGAATTTGGATGTGCTCTTCAATTATTCCATCACAACTGTGACAAACAGAATAATCGCAGCACTTTACAGCTGAGGCATTTCAATGCACGGAGCGTTTAATAAACCTTCTCTCGCTGTGCTGATAATACACGAGCATAACAGCTCCTTCTCCGGTGGCTGATTTGTTGTTTTTATGGTTTATATATTTCATTATTGTCATATTTTATTAACAGTACTGCTGAAAGGGCAGAAATGATGGACTTTTCACTTCAAACTCAAATTTATTTCCACATCTGCCTAGCCACAGCACAGACACTCAATGGCTGTTTATAGTTTGCCAGTTATGTCAAGTTGTAATTACCATAATTTCAAGATGACATGTGAAGTTCTATTTGGAACTGTTTTCAGACTCTGAATTATGTGTCTGTATCACAATACTAACAATGCCTAATTTAGGGTACACTTACACTTGCATGGCATCAACGTACTAAAAACTTTAAAAAAGTAACATTGAAAGATCCTTGCACGCATGACAGTGATTATGTTCACCTGTACTTACAAAATTTTATTATAAGATTATAAAATTATATATTTTTGCAATATTCAGCTTAAACTTTACCTCATGTAAAAATACTACCAAATAACAGTCCATTGAAATTTAGACATGATAGGCTATATAAGAGTATTTGTCAGGGTCTGGACACGGAAAACAGAACAGACACAGTTGCAGGTCCTTCAAAATTTATTTGCACACTTAGCAAAGGGCAACTCAGGGAAAAAAAATAAAGTTCCAACAAAAACTGCTCCGAAGAGGAAGAAACTAGTGGACGCTTACTAGGGGAAAAAATAAATAAATAAAAAAAGGGCAAAAGATATAACGAATTAAGTGTTCAAAAATCAAAAAAAAGCCAAGCAACAGAAACTTCTCCGTAGAGGGGATAATCTTCTCAAAAAGGGTGTAATTACGAAAGCACCCGGCAGGGGGCGATACTGCGGAACGGCGTCTCCTGGGCCGCGGCACCCGCGAGGAAGAGTGAGCACTCCGGGGAGAGGAGAGTTAGAAATGCGGCTAGCTGAAGCGGGGAAGAGAAGCAGGCGAGCAGCAGAACTCAAACTTAACAGGAACAGGCCTGGTAGCGGAGAAAGGCAAAATTAAGGATATTGACTGGGAGTCAGACTCGACAGGAACAAAAAGCAGACTGGACAGGACCGGGAGATCGCTGTGCACACACGAAAGGGAAACAACGATCTGACACGGAACAACGATAAGGGAAGGAATAAATAGAGAGAGAAATCAAAGAGAACAGGTGAGTGACGTTAGCTTAATAGAGTAATAGAACGTAAACGGGAGGATGGGCGGGGAAGTGGAAAGTAAACAGAGGGCATGTGGCTGGTGATCAAAACAAAACGTGCTAGGGAAGGACACAGATAATACAAACACCACAACAAGTGGCCCAGATGATCAAACCGAGGATATGACAGTACCCCCCCCCCCCCTACGGGCGCCACTAGGCGTCCCAGGGGGGGCTCACCTCATCGCCGACGGAAGTCCTCGATCAGTCCCTGGTCCAGAATATCTTGGGCCGGAATCCAACTCCTCTCCTGCGGGCCATAGCCCTCCCAGTCCACTAGGTATTGAAATCCACGACCCCTGCGTCTGACGTCTAATAATCTCCTAACCGTATAACCTGGAGAGCCATCCAATGGGAGGGGGGAAGGGGTCGGAACAGAGGGAACAAGAGGGGAGGAAAACACAGGTTTAACCCTAGAGACATGAAAAACTGGGTATACCCGACCAAGCGTAGGAGGAAGCTTAAGCCGAACCGCCACAGGACTCAACACTTTTGTGATCCGGTATGGGCCAATGAACCTGGGAGCCAACTTGCGTGAGGCTGCCCTGAGAGGCAGGTCCTTGGTGGAAAGCCATACCCTTTGACCACATACATAGTGGGGAGCCGGAGTCCGATGACGATCAGCCGCTGCTTTGGTCCGTCTACTAGCCCGGGCCAAGGCCTCCTTAGCCCTTCTCCAGGTGCGCCGACACCGCTGGACAAAAGCCAAGGCTGACGGGACCGCAGCGTCGGGTTCCTGTGAGGGAAACAGGGGTGGTTGATAGCCAACAAAACACTGAAATGGCGACATACCTGTAGTGGATACTGGTAGAGTATTATGGGCATACTCTACCCAGGACAGTTGTTGACACCAGGAGCTAGGGTTCTGGGATGCCAGGCAGCGGAGAGCACGTTCCAAATCCTGGTTTGCCCGCTCAGACTGCCCATTGGTCTGAGGATGGAATCCCGACGACAGACTTGTAGAGGCCCCAATCTGTCGGCAGAATTCCCTCCAGAACAGGGAGACAAACTGGGGGCCCCTATCAGAAACCACATCAACCGGAAGACCATGAATCCGGAATATGTGGTCTACCACCACCTGAGCAGTCTCCTTGGCTGAGGGGAGCTTGGGGAGGGGAATGAAATGGGCCGCTTTGGAGAATCGGTCCACCACTGTAAGGATCACAGTGTTACCCCTCGATTCCGGCAGACCAGTGACAAAGTCAAGGGCTAAATGTGACCAAGGGCGGGAAGGAATGGGTAGGGGGCGAAGCAGACCAATGGGAGGCGAGTTGGAACTCTTGTTCTGGGCGCACACTGAGCAGGCTACCACAAACTGCCTGACATCCCTGGCCATGGATGGCCACCAAAATCGCTGACGGATGGCAGCCAGCGATCTCCGAACTCCTGGGTGACAGACCATTCTGGATGAGTGCCCCCACTGGATAACCTGAGAGCGCAGAGCAGTAGGAACAAATAACTTGCCCGCTGGAATCCCTCTAGGTACTTGGCACTCTCGCAAGGCCTCCTGTACCTGTCTCTCAATATCCCAGGAAAGATAGGCCACCACCACGCCATTGGGCAGGATGGTGTCATTTGAAACCTCCCTCTCCGTGGTCTCGAACAAGCGGGAGAGAGAATCAGGTTTGATGTTTTTAGACCCTGGCCTGTACGAGAGTGCAAAGTTAAACCAGCTAAAGAAGAGGGACCAGCGAGCCTGTCTTGCACTCAGCCTCTTGGGTGAACTTATATACTGCAAGTTCTTGTGGTCTGTCCAGACCAAAAAAGGCTGATCTGCACCCTCTAACCAGTGGCGCCACTCACCCAGAGCCAATCTGACTGCCAACAACTCCCGATTGCCAATGTCATAGTTTCGCTCTGTGGGGCTTAGGCGGTGGGAGAAGAAGGCACAAGGATGTACTTTCCCATCCCGGGGAGACCGTTGTGACAGGACTGCGCCTACTCCGACCTCAGAAGCGTCCACCTCAACTATAAACTGTCGTTTAGGATCTGGAACAGATAAGACAGGAGCAGAGATAAAACGGGACTTTAATTTATCAAAGGCCTCCTGAGCCTTATCCTCCCACCTGAACAGTACCTTTGGAGAGGTGAGCGCAGTTAAGGGTGCAGCAATCTGACCAAAATTCCGGATGAATCGCCGATAAAAGTTGGCGAATCCCAGGAACCGCTGCAATGCCTTACGAGAGTCAGGAATGGGCCACTCGGCAACAGCCCTTACCTTAGAGGGGTCAGCTTTGATCTCACCCGCCGAAATCACAAACCCTAAGAACGACACCGACTTGGCATGGAAGACGCACTTCTCCGCCTTAACAAACAGCTGGTTCTCTAGTAGTCGTTGCAGCACCTGGCGAACATGCCGAGTGTGTACCTGTAGAGATGGAGAGAATATCAGGATATCATCAAGGTACACAAAGAAAAATTGGTTTACCATGTCTCTCAACACGTCATTGACCAGGGCCTGAAAGACAGCCGGGGCATTCGTCAGACCAAACGGAAGGACCCGATATTCAAAGTGTCCCGTGGGTGTGTTGAAGGCTGTCTTCCACTCATCCCCCTCCCGAATGCGAATAAGGTGATAGGCATTACGAAGGTCAAGCTTGGTGAAGACCTTAGCTCCCTGCAAGAGTTCAAAGGCTGAAGACATGAGAGGCAAGGGGTACCTGTTATTAACACTGATGTCATTCAGCCCTCGATAGTCAATACAGGGTCGAAGGGAGCCATCTCTCTTCTTAACAAAGAAGAACCCAGCACCAGCAGGAGATGAGGAGGGGCGGATGAGGCCAGCCTTAAGGGATTCATTAATGTACTTGTCCATAGCCTCTCTTTCTGGACTAGAAAGGGAATACAAGCGACCCTTAGGCGGAGAAGTGCCTGGGAGGAGCTCTATGGCACAATCGTAGGGTCGATGAGGCGGCAAGGAGGTGGCCCGGGACTTGCTGAACACCAGAGACAGATCACGGTACTCCCCCGGGACCCCAGTCAGATAACCCGGCTCCACCTGGAACACTGAAGAGACAGAACCAGGAAACGGGGCAGGACCAAGACAAGACTTAAGACAGGAATGACTCCAAGACAAAACAGAGTTTCCGGACCAATCCACATGAGGGCCATGCTGCACCAACCAGGGATGTCCCAAAAACTATGGGACCACTGGGAGAGTCTAAAAGGTACAATGTGGTGAACTCACGGTGATTGCCGGAGACAATTAGACTTACACTGGGGGAAGTATGGGAGACTGTGGCAATCAGGGTGCCATCTAGGGACCGGGCAGGAATGGGTTTGGGGAGAGGAATGGCAGGGATTCCCCACTGAGCAGCCACAGAGCAGTCCAGAAAATTGCCCTCAGCCCCAGAATCAATGAGGGCTGAACAACAGTTGGAGGAGTCACCATACTGGATCGACACAGGAAGTAGCGTGCGGGAGGAGGGGGAATAAAATAGTGGGATAGTGCTCACCAGGATCCCCCGTTTCACTTGTGAGCCTTGACTTTTGCTGGACAGGCTGCAGTAAAATGTCCAGGTTTGCCACAATAAAGGCATAGGCCCCGAGCCAAGCGTTGTTGCTTCTCCTGAGGTGTAAGGCGAAGGCGCCCCACTTGCATGGGTTCAGAGTCTGACAGAGATGCGGAGGCAGAGAGTGAACTGGGGTCATCCATCCTAACTGAGGAACGGGTCAGCTTACGTTGGTATCGGCGGTGGAGACGGACCTCGATGCAAAGGGCCAGGTTAATGAGGTCATCGAAGTCATGGGGCAAGTCGTGGGTTGCCAGTTCATCCTGGATGTCCTCGTCCAGACCAGCACGGAACATCGCCCGGCAAGCTCCCTCATTCCAGTCGCACGAAGCAGCCAGAGTCTTGAACTGAATAGCATATTCGGTGACTGATAGACTCCCCTGACGAAGTCGTGCTAGCTGGTCTGCAGCCTCTTGTCCCCTGGCAGACCTGTCGAAAAGCCTCATCATCTCCTGCCGGAGCTCCTCGAAGGAGGCACAACATGGAGCTATGGACTCCCAGACAGAGGTTCCCCAGTCACGGGCTCTGCCCGTGAGAAGGGTTAAAACAAAAGCCACTCTTGTCTCCTCTGCTGCGTACGTGCGTGGTTGAAGGGCAAACACAACAGAACATTGGGACAGGAAGGCCCGGCATGAGTTGGGGTCCCCGTCATAAGTGGGTGGGTTGTTACAGCGAGGTTCGGGCTCATGACGGGGGACCCGGCCACCCTGTACGGTCTCTAACTGAAGCTCCTGGATATGAGCCGTGAGGTCAGCCACTTGATTTGCCAGAAACTCAACCTCTCTGGTAGTGTTGGAGAGTCTGGCCTCGTGCTGACCGAGCAGGACTCCCTGCTGAGCCACTGCAGATCTGACAGGGTCTGGGCCTGCTGTGTCTATCTTGGTCAGATCGTTCTGTCAGGGTCTGGACACGGAAAACAGAACAGACACAGTTGCAGGTACTTCAAAATTTATTTGCACACTTAGCAAAGGGCAACTCAGGGAAAAAAAATAAAGTTCCAACAAAAACTGCTCCGAAGAGGAAGAAACTAGTGGACGCTCAGTAGGGGAAAAAATAAATAAATTAAAAAAAGGGCTAAAGATATAACGAATTAAGTGTTCAAAAATAAAAAAAAAGCCAAGCAACAGAAACTTCTCCGTAGAGGGGATAATCTTCTCAAAAAGGGTGTAATTACGAAAGCACCCGGCAGGGGGCGATACTGCGGAACGGCGTCTCCTGGGCCGCGGCACCCGCGAGGAAGAGTGAGCACTCCGGGGAGAGGAGAGTAGGAAATGCGGCTCGCTGAAGCGGGGAAGAGAAGCAGGCGAGCAGCAGAACTCAAACTTAAACAGGAACAGGCCTGGTAGTGGAGAAAGGCAAAATTAAGGATATTGACTGGGAGTCAGACTCGACAGGAACAAAAAGCAGACTGGACAGGACTGGGAGATCGCTGTGCACACACGAAAGGGAAACAACGATCTGACACGGAACAACGATAAGGGAAGGAATAAATAGAGAGAGAAATCAAAGAGAACAGGTGAGTGACGTTAGCTTAATAGAGTAATAGAACGTAAACGGGAGGATGGGCGGGGAAGTGGAAAGTAAACAGAGGGCATGTGGCTGGTGATCAAAACAAAACAAAACGTGCTAGGGAAGGACACAGATAATACAAACACCACAACAAGTGGCCCAGATGATCAAACCGAGGATATGACAGTATTGTAATTATGTGAATTCTTTTCGTAAGTTGGATTTTTGTAATTAGGCCTATCAACGTACTAAAAACTTTAAAAAAGTAACATTGAAAGATCCTTGCACGCATGACAGTGATTATGTTCACCTGTACTTACAAAATTTTATTATAAGATTATAAAATTATATATTTTTGCAATATTCAGCTTAAACTTTACCTCATGTAAAAATACTACCAAATAACAGTCCATTGAAATTTAGACATGATAGGCTATATAAGAGTATTGTAATTATGTGAATTCTTTTCGTAAGTTGGATTTTTGTAATTAGGCCTATGGTAATTAGTGAATGCTATAGTAACAACATAGTGGGAATGTACTTGGACTAAAAACAGGCAATAATTGATCAGCAAAAACAATTACAAGTCACTTTTTATACCATCTGGATTACAGCAGAGAAAATAAGTATTGAACATGTCATGTTTTTCCTTTGAATAATATTTCTAACGAGCTGTTGACAGAACCCAAATAATACAAACATAAAAATAAAACAAAACAAAAAAAATCTGAAAAATTAGCTATGTGTAATAACAATAAAATGACACAAGGAGAAAGTACTGAACTACTGAAATCTGTTTAATACTTTCAATTAAAGGTTTTTTTTTTGGTGATAGCAGCTTAAAGACGCCTCTCATATGGAGAATGAAGTCACATGAATTGGTCAGGTGTGAGTTTTTCACAGACTTCAAGAGAATGTAAAAATCTTGATGGTTCTGTGGGCCTCGTCTGTCAAATCTGATCTTTAATTTGTATTTTACATTGGATTAAGTCAAATGAATGGCTGGGCCATTCTACAGCTTTATTATCTTTCTCTAAAACCATTTGAGAGTTTCCTTGGCTGTGTTTTGGATCATTGTCTTATGGAAATGTCCACTGGTTCATCTTCATCATCCTGATAATGTAGATGTTGGACTGAAGCAGCTAATATTCATTAACAATGTTGAAGAGCAGAGGGTTGCTGAAGAACTACTGAGAGATTTCAGCTGCTGTTTGGGCTTTTACTGCCTTTCTTCATGTGTTCAATACTTTTTCTATGTGTCATTTTATTTCATTTTGCATAACTTAATTTGTAAACTAATTAGATTTGTTTTCTTTGCATATATAGATTTATTTGGTTGTTACCAACATCCGGGGAAAATTTCAAGTCAACTGCACTTTTAGAAATATGTTTTGAAAGAAAAATGGTGACATGTTCAATACTTATTTTGCCTGTCTGTAAATATATTACACAAATTTATGATTTCATGATTTGTATGTCCTATGGACACATTGTCCCGGTACAAAAATTGGCCAAAGTAATCAAAATGTGTTGCAATAAAATGTAATACGCAAAATTAAAGCTATGTTTACGTGTCTATTTTTTAATTACTTTTTTAACTCAAGTTCAGGGGTGGACTACTCAGCCCTTGGGGTTTGTTGTCTGTCAGGGTTTAGCTCCATCTCTAATAAATCATATAAGGTTTAGCTCCATCTCTAATAAATCATATAATGTTATCTATTAAGTTTCCCTTCGGGAGGGCAACTTCAATGCTATGTGGAAACTTCCACTATGGGCATTTCATTCAGAAAGCCAATCACCTGAAAAGAGTATGTAAACGGGCCAATGAAATGCCAATGAGTTGGCAGCTTCAGCTTGCGCACCTGATGCTCGTTACAATTAATTTGGCTATAAGAGCACATGTGCGAGCAAAGTAAAAGCATCATTTTCACTTCAGAGACTTCAACAGCCTTCTGAGAGAGTCGATGAGGGTTCCTCCAGCTGAGTTTCAGACAGAGAGTAAGCGAGAGTGATCTCCCGGTCCAGAGTGTGTGACACGCAGTGGCAGATGGTCGAGCTGGGTTTCTCCTTGCCTGGCGTCCTTTGGGTCCGGTCCTCCAGAGTGGTATGTATTGTTGAGATTTTCCTAAAAGAGCAACACGGTCGTGCAGCGCGTCTTTTTCAAGACGCCGCTCCAACTGTGCGTTTCTGGATGCGGTGGTTTCCTGTCCTCGGATGATGGGCACGAGCACTGCGTTTAATGTCTGGGCGTCTAGCATGTTAATGCGGTGCTCGCGGGCAGTGCATGCCATCACTCGGTGGCATGTCTGTTGCGCAGTTAAGATCATGGTTAGCTCTTGCAAAAGGGCCACCCACCCCAGTTGTCCCCCGCTCCGCGGTGGGCACTCGGGCAAATATGAGGGTTACAGTGAGAGTAAATCTGCCGCCCTCGGGCTTGTGGACCTCTCACTCCTCCACGCGCTCCATCCAAGCTTCGAGTGAGAGAAGCGCTCCATCCTCGGATGGCCGCCCTCTCACTTGATGACACAGAGGCTCAGATGTCCACCGCTGCATCGGATGTTGGGCTGTCATGATCTGATGAAGGATTTCCCCCCCTCCGCTCCCTCCCCTCGGGAGCGAGCGCGGCGGTGGCCAAACTTGAAACAGACATGATAACCGTGCTTTCCCGGGCTGTTTCGGTCGTGGGTCTGGAGATGGTTTATCCTCCAGCCCCGTGGCCGGACCGACTAGATGGGTGTATGTGGAGGATTAAAAGGCAAGGCAACTGCCTTCTAGCCTCCCATCCCTTTCTTCCCGGAAGTGCACAGTGGGCTCACGCAGTCTTGAGGGCACCTTTCTCTGCCTGATTCGCGTGCGCCTCCGCCTCACAACTCTTGATGGTGGAGCAGCCAGTGAGTACAAGTCAATTCCCCAGATTGAGAGTGCCATCACGGGCCCGCGTGGTGCCTCCTTCTGCTGGAATCAGCCTCATCTCCCGTCCAAGGCGTGTTGGTCTTCTGCCTCCCGAGCCAGAGCCCACACAGCCGTGGGCCAGGCTGCTTCCACCCTGCATGCCAGGGTCCATGCGCGTGCGCTGGCCCAGCTGCACGAGGGTGGTTCCGACCCAGGCTTGTTACAAGCCTCGCACCGCACCCGACTGAGCTCCATGGACCTCAAGTCCGCTGCGTGTGCCCCGGGAAGGACGATGGCCACGTTAGTGGTCCAGGAGCGCCACCTCGGGCTAAACTTGGCAAAAATATGCGCGGAGTCGACAAAGTTCACTTTCTTGACTCCCCCATATACCAGTCTGGCCTGTTCGGCGACAGCGTTTGTGGATTCACCCAGGAATTCACGACGGTGCAGTCGGATACGATGGACCATCCATCGGCAGGGATGTAAGACCGCCCCACCCACCCCTTTCTCTCACACCTCCAGCCCTCCCCTGGGTGTAAGGGGAGTGAATCTCTCGCCTTCAGCTCTTCCGCAGGACCCCAGCGATCCCTGGATCAGCACTCCCACTCCGCGCTGCCCCAGTGCTGGTACGTCAGCGATCGTAGTGATGCAGTCTTTAGCGAGAGCTCTGCCTGCCTGGTTAGCGCAGCCCAGCCCTTCGCAGTGCCCCACACATGATTTTGGTTCTCGTTTATATACACTATGAACAGCAGCTACGCTAATTATTCTCCTTATTCTGTATTTCCACCTGGGGTACTCATCTCGAGGCCCTCAGACTATGCAGTGCCACTGATGCGATCCGAGACCAGTGACGAGATGATCCCAAGGTTTTCTGGACCAGGCTGTATCCTGAGCAGCTGCTGTGGTGGTCTTCATGGAGTAAGAGCATAACTGACTCCTGTGATGCTCCAAGGACAGACGAGTCTTCGCTGAGGTCCAGCTTCCTGCGCCTAGACTGCAGCTCTGCACAAGACGTTTGGCCATAGGGGAAATGGTTGTGCCCAACTGAGCCAGGTTTCTCTCAAGGTTTTTTTTTTAAATCTTTGCTTTTGCCAATTGGTGAAGTTTTTTTTTCCTTGCCGCTGTCGCCACTGGCTTGCATGGTTCGGGATCTGTAGAGCTGTGCATCGATGGATTGCTATTCAGTGTTTGGACTCTCAGTAGTGATTATTAACCCACACTGAACTGAGCTAAACTGAACTGAACTTAATCTCTGAAAACTGAACTGACACTGTTTCAATTCACTATAATCTTCCATGTGAAGCTGCTTTGACACAATCTACATTGTATAAGCACTATACAAATAAAGATGAATTGAATTGGCTCATATGCACGATCAGACTCGGTTTTGCGATTTAATTCGCGAACGGCCTCCCAAGTTCACAGGGGTGTTTCTCACCAGGGTCAGCCCTGTGCCCGCTCCTATCTTGCGAGAGAAGATCGATGTCCTCCTGGCGAAGGATGCAATCTAACCAATCCCTCCAGCCGAGATGGAGAGCGGGTTTACAGCCTGTACTTCATCGTACCTAAAAGAGCGGTGGGCTATGGCCAATCCTAGATCTGCGCGTTTTGAACCGCTGTCAGCACAAGCTGCCGTTCAAAATGCTTAGGCAGAAGCGCATCCTCCGGTGGGTTCGTCCTCGGGATTGGTCTGCAGCAATAGACCTGGAGGATGCGTACTTCATGTCTCCATACTCCACGCCACCGTCAGTTTCTGCAGTCTGCGTTAAGGTCGAGCCTGGCAGTACAAGTCCTCCCCTTCGGGTTCTCTCTGTCTCCGTGGGTCTTCACCAATGACTGTATAAAATATGGACGACGCGACAGCGCCATTTTCCATTAAACGCTGTGAAGGAAAAAACGCCTCTTGACGGGCACAAACTGTCGCAAAAGACTGCTGAAATTGGAGCCTGGGCATGCGCAGTAGGACTGCCTGATGGAGCCAGAGGAGGAGCTGCGGAATCGAACTTCCAACCAAACGCTTGTACATCAAATCAACCACGCCCCCCGAACTTCTCACTTGACCGCCGGTGTCTGCGCCATAACAAAGGCTTGCTAATGCTAATACACTTTGCGTTTACAGTAGCCTGCGTTTGCTGTTTTATCAACACAAATGGTTGTAATAACGTTAACAAAGGTGAGGTTTATATAATGAAGATTCAATCGCGCCAGCTCCAGGCCGCAGTGCACATTACTCGCGGACTGATCCGGCTCGGATGCGGCAGCGTCAGCTCGCTAACGGCCGCCGCATCTGACCGGATGATTATGGACTGACTCCCAGATTATGGACTTGACTCGGGCCAGATGCAGCGGCCGTTAGCAAGCCGATGCTGCCGCATCCGAGCCGGATCGGCACGCGAGTAATGTGCGTGAGTATGTAAAGCAGACGGAATCGGGCCAAGGGGTAAGTCTCCGGCAGGCGAGAGTCAATTAATGAGAGTGTATTTTGCTATCTGGGTGGTTAGGAGTGTATCAACAAACCGATAAAGCCCTGACCTACCAAATAAACAGGTGAAGCACCAGATCCTGTATGTCAGAAACTATAGTTTACTGCTGAACAACTCATTTTATCATGGTAAAATAACACAGAAATCGAATAATAACACTTCAGTCTCCTACCGAAGCTTCGACGTCTGCTTTGAGAAATCACAGCTGTCAATCACGATGACACGCCCAGCATTAAATTACTCCTCAAAACATACACTTTACAAAAATGAAGATCTGCACCAATATCAGCACAATAACCAGTGCCTTAACTGACCAGAACCATCTTTCGGAACATTTTATTGCAAGTGTAATTAATTTTTTTATTTGGTCTCATATCTCCTTCATTAACACGGAGGAGGCGGGCTTTATGACTTGTACTGCAGCCAGACCCCAGGGAGCGATCTAACGGCCGAGACCTTCACTCAAGAGCAGGCGTGCGGCACACTTGGTCTTCACCAAGCTCGCGAAGGGTGCCCTAGTGCCCCTTTGGCTCGCGGGCATACTGCATACTCAATTATCTCAGTGATTGGCTGATTTTAGCCCTCTCTCGGGAGCAATTGATTATGCACAGAGACAAGGTGGTTTCAGGTCAACCGAGAAAAGAGCAAATTCGCCCCCGTGCAGAGGATCTCTTTTCTCGGGTTGGAGCTGGACTCGGTCACCATGACAACGCGCCTCTCCTGAACTGTCTGACAGAGTTTGACAGCAAAATAGTGGTTCCACTGAAATCTTTCAGAGGCTCCTGAGTGCCTCTAGGACAGGTGTCCAGAAATATTGTCATTTTGACAGATGCTTCCAGCACGGGCTGGGGGGCCGTGTGTTGCGGGCATGCAGCCGCGGGCCTGTGGAAAGGAACCCAGTTGCATTGGCATATCAGTCGCCTAGAGCTGTTGGCAGTGTTCCTCGCTCCCCACCGTTTTTTTACCGGTGCTGGGGCGATAACACGTGCTGGTAGGACGGACAGTACGGCGGCGGTGGTGTATATTAACCGCATGGGGGTATCCGCTCTCGCTGCTCATCGCTGCATTTCATTTTCCCCCACCGAGCTCAATCGTGCAGCCCATTCGCTCTCACGGCAGTTTCGTCTGGTAAAATGGAGACTCCCCCGACTGGCCAGCTATTATGGGCTGCGCCTTTCTCTCTCTAACTCAGAGATTTGTGCACTCTCGCTTGAGTTCCCCACTTGGCGAACCCTGCGAGGCCACTGGCTACACAGCTGGCCCCGAGGCGTGCGTAATACGCATTTCTCCAGTGAGCCTACTCGCACAGATACTGTGTAAAGGGACTGGATATTAATTATTCCTGTTTCCCTCTCAGAACGGGCCTCTTCTCGCTCTGGTGGGGAAAACTGGGTTCGGGGGACAACAAAAATGATGGCGTACTCAATAGCACTCCAGTGCACAGTGTTTTATTTATTTGTTTGCTCGAGGTACCACTGTAACACTCTCGCTGACTTGGTTAACAAGCCCCGGTCTTGGGGTTTGGCCACTGCTTATATAGGCCAAACTTCCGCCATTTTTTTGGGTCCTACCACTTTATGTAAGTATCAGATACTAGTAGTTTCCTTTATACATGTACACACTTAAAACATAATTTGTCATCTAAGCAACACTAATAAATCTTCCTCAAAACACTTAAACACTTAATTTCAGTATTTCATTGGACCAAACACTTTGTCATTAAACACATATTTTCCCCCTGTCAGATGCACCACAATGGTTTCACCCATTCCCGCCACGTTGTGTTGCCGCGTCCGGCGATGACGTCATAAGCAGGCGCCGCCACCTGCTCTGGTTGGCCGACACAACGGGCAAACGGAAAGACTTTACAAACAAACAAACAAACAGACAATCGACACCGACAACAAACAGGACAAAATAATGTATGTATGTGTATGAAGACCGGGAATGGAGTTATGCTGTGGGAAATGCGTTATGCAAGGCTGTCTATGAGCTATTGGATCCGTGTGAGCACCCACATTGCCAACAGCAGGATAACAGGTAAGTTGCGATGAGGGTGGGTGTTTGTGTGTGTGTGTGTGTGTGCATTTGTTTGAACTGTGTGCTGCTCACTCAGCGGGGACAAAGCTCCACTTTATCACATCACCTCTCCCTTCTTCAAGCCGATTTCCGGCAGGGAACCTAGAGAGGTAATCGGCGACGATGTTCAGTCTGCCAGGTCTGTGCTGGATCTTGAAGATGTATGGCTGCAGTGACAGGTACCATCTCATGACTCTTGCATTACTGTCCTTCATTGAATGAATCCAGGTCAAAGCTCGGTGGTCAGTTTCCAAATCAAACTCTCTTCCAATGAGGTAATATCTTAGGCTCTCCAAGGCCCACTTAATGGCAAGGCCCTCCTTTTCCACTGCCGAATAACGGGTCTCCCTTGGCAAAAGCTTGCGGCTAAGGTAGACAATAGGTTTTTCTTCTCCGTTATGTCCCTGGACCAGGACTGCCCCAAGTCCCATGGCAGAGGCATCTACCTGGACCAGGAAACGCTTTTCAAAGTCAGGGCTTTGCAAGACAGAGCTGGAGCACATCTTCTTCTTCAGTCCTAGGAAGGATGCTTCACATTCCTCATTCCAAGGTGGTGGGTTGGGTACCTTCTTCCCTAGGAGGTCAGTCAATGGGGTAGCGAGTGATGCAAAGTCAGGTACAAACCGTCTGTACCACCCCACAAGTCCAAGAAATGACCTCACTTCTTTTTTTTGTCCTTGGTCTTGGACGCTGCCAAATGGCTTCGAGTTTGTCCACTTGTGGTCTGAGCTGTCCATTGCCTAGGCCAGGGCTATTCAATTGGTGGCCCGCGGGCCGAACCCGGCCCCCGAGGCAATTTGTTCTGGCCCTCGAAATAGTGTGACCAAGACATCAAGAATAAATTTAGTTCAGTCAAAAAACGGCCGCTATAGTTATGAAGTGACGTGCGTTTGTTCAATACAGCACAAGATGCGCAGAGCGTGAGTCACCTGACAGTGGCGAGAGCAGCCGAATACATTTGAATATGTTTGTAGAAAAGGTCTTTTGTACAATGCACTGATATCGTTATTAGGGATGCAACGAATAACCGATTTCACTATTAATTGCGCTTTAATTCGTCACAGTTAATTAATCGTAAAGGCTTCTCAAAGCCGCATTTCTGCATTTCTGTTCTGCCGCACTAAACGAAACTGCTGAACAAAGTTACGCCAAGTTGCCAACTGTGCGCTAGTTTAAAGTTCCGAGCTTGTCCACCGAAGCTAATACGCACGCACACTGTAATAACTATAGCCGCGGGCCGTTCCCATATCACGTCTTTCCCGCGCGCAAGTTTGTTATGCTGTAAGAATTTATGCCAATATGCGGGCGCAAGCGGAGCAACGCGCTCGCGGCTTTGGGCGCACGCAGTAGAAAACATCTCATGCTGTAGCGGTGAGAGTTGTGCTTAGCTTTCAGTGCAATGTAAACAAAAAACATGTTAGACGAACTATTATTAAAATGATTATGTATGTATGAACGCAGATGATAACAACTGTTAATCTAAATATTGGCGCTGACCTTCATAACAATTATTATTATATTATTTTCTCCCGTTCCTCTCTATAAACACACACATAATTAAATTGTGTAGCCCTATAAGCACAGAAAAACCTTCAGCATAAAAACTATTACTAATGAAAATGCCTTTTAAAGGTTTTTTAATATTAGTTAGGGATGTCCAGATCTAAATCTAACTAATATAAAGCTTAAATTTACATTAGACGTGATAACTGTGAAACCGTGATTATTCCTCACACTATATAATCGTACAACCAAAATCTATAATTGTTGCATCCATAATTATGCAGTTCAAAACATCAGATATGAACGTATCTGAATATAGAAGAAGCCGACTTAAGCAATACACTGATTTTGTTGTGCTGTGAAATACAACATTTGAATGTTTGTTAAAAAAAAACTTATTGTACAATGCAGTGATATTATATAGTTTCAAAATACAATATATTAGCATTTTAATGTAGACAAATACAACTTGGGTGTCTAAAGGAGCAAAAATACAACATATTGGCTCTTATATGCAGTTGTGTCATCCTTTATATTGCAAGTCATGTCTCTCCGGCCCTTCGTTGGGGATGCTTTTCATGAACTGGCCCCCGTGACAAACTAATTGAATAGCCCTGGCCTAGGCGATACCCCAGGTAGTCCGTTTCTTGCTTAGCCCATTCACATTTGGCCACATTCAATGTTAGACCTGCCTTTTTTTTATGTTTTCCAGTGTCTGAGTCAGGTGTCTTAGATGTTTTTCCCAAGAACTGCTGTGTATTACCACGTCATCAAGGTATGCTGCCGCCCAGCCTTCACATACTTGTAGGACTTGGTCCATCAACCGCTGGAAAGTCGCTGGGGCTCCATGAAGTCCAAAGGGAAGAACGGTAAATTGATATAGTCCCATTGGTGTGCGGAATGCAGTGTATGGTCTTGATGCCGGCTCGAGGGTCAAGGGTTGTGATGTACTTGGCTTTTCCAATCTTCTCCAATAGTTCATCTATCCGTGGCATCGGGTACGCTTCAAACTTGGATTGGGAGTTCAGCTTGCGAAAGTGAATGCAGATTCGGAGGGCATCCTTCTTTGGGACAATCACTACTGGACTGCTCCACTCACTCGATGAAGATTCAATAACTCCCAATTCCTTCATAAGCTGTATCTCCCTATTTAATGGATCCACAAGTCTCTCTGGGACTCTGTATGGCTTCTGCCTTGATGGAGTAGTGTTGTTGAGGTGGATTGTGTGCCTCGTCAGATCAGTCTGTCCCGGTCTCTGGCTAAATAGTATGGGAAATTTGTCAAGCAGGTTCTTTAAGTCCTGTTGTTTGCCGTCCTCTAGGTGAGTAATACTCCCCACAGACGGTTGCCTCTTGACATCCTCTAACCCATCTTCTTCTTCCACATCCTCCACTCTACGCACCATTAACTCAGTCTCAGGTTGCTTAGCAGGTGACTCCTTCCACTCCTTCAACGGGTTAACGTGGTAAGTCTGCTTCGATTTCCCTTTGTCTGGATGGTAGACCTCATAGGTGACTGGGCCCATCTTCCGGACCACAGTGTATGGCCCTTGCCACTTTGCCAGAAGCTTATTTGATGAGGTGGGTAGTAACAGTAATACCTTCTGTCCTGGTTGAAGCTGCCTCATTCTTGCATGCTGATCGTACCACCTCTTCTGTGCCTGTTGACTTTCTTTGAGGTTTTCTCTTGCCTGTTCCCGATATTGCTCCAGTCGATCCCTCATCTCCAGGACGTACTGGATGATACCTTTCTCTTTGGACTTGGTAATAGCACACTCCTCCCAGCTTTTCCTCAGCAGGTCAAGGGGTCCTTGTACTTGCCAGCCGTAGAATAATTCAAATGGGGAGAACCCTGTTGATGCTTGTGGGACTTCTCTATAAGCAAAGAGAACAAAAGGAAGCCATTTATCCCAGTCTCTGCCCGTGTCCGCCACAAACTTCCGCAGCATGCTCTTGAGGGTCTGGTTGAACCTTTCGACTAATCCGCCGGTCTGTGGATGGTAAGGTGTTGTTCTAAGGGCTTTAATGCCCAACTGCCGATTCAACTGTCCCATTAGCCGTGACGTAAAGTTGGTACCTTGATCCGTCAGTATCTCCTCTGGTATACTGACTCTGGAGAACAGCTGGATGAGCGAATGCACAATCTTTGGGGTGGTTATGGTGTGGAGTGGGAAAGCCTCTGGATATCGTGTTGCATAGTCGCTGACCACCAAGATGTACCTGTGACCTGCACTGCTCTTCTCCAATGGTCCGACAATGTCCATGGCGATGCGTCTGAAAGGTTCAGAAATCACAGGAAGAGGGAACAAGGGAGCTCTGCCCTGTTGAGCAACAGCACGTGTTTTCTGACAAATAGCGCATGTGGTGCAGTGTGTCTGTACATCAGTGTATAATTTTGGCCAGTGAAAGCGTGAACTGATGTGTGCATGTGTCTTCTGCTGCCCAAGATGCCCCGCCCATGGGATTGTGTGTGCAAGGTGTAACACAAGTTGACGACAACACATAGGCACAATTAAACGGGTCACATCATTCACTTGCAAATACAGCACATTATCTTTTACCACATAACGTTCATTGCACATGTTATTAGGTTTATCAGACATTGCTTTCTCAAATAGAGGTTTCAAAGACTCATCTTTTCTTTGCAGTTCTGCAATGTTACCTGGTACCTGCCAACCATCAACAGAGAGACCCTCGACTGAGGTTTCTGAGATTGGGGCACCGCAGTATTTCTCAAACCGTCTCTGACGACGTGATTTCTTTGGACCCTTGGTTCCACCCTGCACCAGACTATCATCTAAGTCAGGCAGTGGCTGGAGACCGGCCCAGGCTTGTAACTGGGTAATCACCGGACATGACACTGGAATTGCAGTAGTAATAACATTATTAGTTTTTCTGGACATCAGCAGTTCATGTAACACTGAAAAATCTTGGCCCAAAATCATATCAGTTGGCAAACTGTCAACAATAGCCACCTTTATCAAGTACATTTGTTGTTGTACTTCAACCATAACTTCTGCTCTGGGGTACTGCTTTACATCACCATGTACACATTGAACAGAAGTGCAATTAGCATAGTCCACATTTGTCACAAAATATGATTTAAGCATTGACATGGAGCAACCAGTGTCCAATAGTGCGTGCACACAATGTCCATTGACAGTCACTTCGCAAGTATCTAGGCTTTTCCCCACAGAGTCTAGATTAATGTCCCCCTCTCTTGGTACATAACAGTATCCTGTCAGCTTGGCTTTACGAGCTGGACATACTACTGCTTTATGTCCCGGTTGCTGACAGTAAAAACATATCAGTTCTTGGTTCTTAGCTTTTGGAGTGTGTGCATTGCTTGTCAGTTCAGGATGTTCTTTTCGTACCCTTGTGTAAGTGTTTTGAATACCTTTGACAGGTTGAGAGCGTGGTGCCCCGCGATGAGCATTCGCATACTGTTGAGCTAACTTCGCTGCCCCAAGTCCAGACGTTGGCTCATGTTCCTTCACCCAGTTTCGAGCGTCGAATGGCAGCACCCGCAGTAGCTGCTCAAGGATGATGGCTTCGCCGATCTCCTCCTTTGAATGCTCCTCTGGGCGAACCCAACCACGATACAGGTTTCTTAAGCGATGGTAGGTCTCAGTTGGCGATTCTCCCGCTGGAACAGTAGATGAACGGAATCTCTGATGGTAGGTCTCTGGTGAAATGTTGAATTTTTCTAGTAGAGCCTCTTTCAGGTCATCGTACACCTCTGTTTGTTCCTCATCCATTGCCAAGTATGCCTCTAGAGCCTGGCCGGTCAGTAGTGGGACCAGATGATAGCTCCACTCTTCCTCTGGCCATCTCCAGGTCCTGGCCAGTCTCTCAAAACGCAGCAAATAACTCTCAATGTCATCCCCTTCCTGGAAGATTGGGAGTTTTGGTGCAACTGGCAGTGATGAGTCTCTCATCACAGGAACACTTGGGTATTCGTTGTCATGTGCTAGTCTGTGTTGTGTGGATACTTGCTGCTTAACTGGTGTTGGTTGCTCCATTCGTGGGCTCTCTCTGGCGTATGAAGTTTCCACAGGTCGATTGGACTGATGGATCGACTCACGCAGGCCCCAGAGCTCTTGCAAATACCTCTCCTCTCGCTGCTGCTGTGCATCGAGAAACTGCCGCATTAGGGAAACCATCCCCTCACCAGCTGTATCATGGGGAGTGACTGGCTTACTGTGTGGAGAGCTGGTCTTTCTCGAGGTTGCTGGGAGTCCTGCTGCTACTCCCTCCTCCTCTGAAGTCTGTATCCCAAGCCACATCAGCCTCCTCCGCCTTCCTCATCTGTGACCACAAACCCAGCCTGGGTTTTCTGCCTTTGGGTGCCATCTTACGAGTAGCCATCCCACTTCTGACACCAACTGTGACAGAACGGGCCTCAGCTCGCTCTGGTGGGGAAAACTGGGTTCGGGGGACAACAAAAATGATGGCGTACTCGATAGCACTCCAGTGCACAGTGCTATAAAAGTGTCCAAATACCAAAAATCCAAAGTAACAAAGTAATAACAAAACAGAAAAATAAAAATGAAAAATATATATATACAACATTAAAGAAGTATCCACAATATACATACTGGGGGGGGGGTTTGCTCGAGGTACCACTGTAACAAGCCCCGGTCTTGGGGTTTGGCCACTGCTTATATAGGCCAAACTCCCGCCTTTTTTTGGGTCCTACCACTTTATATAAGTATCAGATACTAGTAGTTTCCTTTATACATGTACACACTTAAAACATAATTTGTCATCTAAGCAACACTAATAAATTTTTCTCAAAACACTTAAACACTTAATTTCAGTATTTCATTGGATCAAACACTTTGTCATTAAACACATATTTTCCCCCTGTCAGATGCACCACAATGGTTTCACCCATTCCCGCCACGTTGTGTTGCTGCGCCCGGCGATGACGTCATAAGCAGGCGCCGCCGCCTGCTCTTGTTGGCCGACACAACGGGCAAACGGAAAGACTTTACAAACAAACAAACAAACAGACAATCGACACCGACAACAAACAGGACAAAATAATGTATGTATGTGTATGAAGACCGGGAATGGAGTTATGCTGTGGAAAATGCATTATGCAAGACTGTCTATGAGCTATTGGATCCGTGTGTGCACCCACATTGCCAACAGCAGGATAACAGGTAAGTTGCGATGACGGTGGGTGTGTGTGTGTGGGTGTGTGCATTTGTTTGAACTGTGTGCTGCTCACTCAGCGGGGACAAAGCTCCACTTTATCACACCCACTTGGAGATCTCTCTTAGGAGAGGTCTGCTCAATCACTCGACTCAGTATCTTAAGATTCTGTCCAGGCAGACAGCTCTGCTGGTCGCGTTCGCATCGGCCAAATGGGTGGGTATCTGGAGGCATTTTTGGTCAGCGAAATGTGCCAGCATGTTGGGCCGGCCCACTCTCACATTTACCTGAGACCCCCGCCCACCTAGGTGCTCTAGGTTCCTACAGCGTTCTTTAAGCTACGTAGTGAACCTGCAAGCGCTGCCCACGGAGGAGGCAGACCCAGCCCATTTATCTGCTGTGTCCTTCGCGTTTTGTGTATTATACGGACCGTACTCAGCTCTTTATCTGTTACGGTGATCGGCAGAAGGGAAGTGCCGTATCTAAACAGAGGTTGGAACATACCCACTGAACAGTAATGCCATCTCCCTCGCTCATCTAAGCCAGGGCGAGCCGTGTGCCCTAGGAGTGAGAGCGCGCATCCTTTTGGGCGTTAGCACGCGGCGCCTCTCTAACAGACACTGTAGAGCTGCGGGCTGGGCGACACCTATTGCAAGATTTATTAATCTTGAGGGGAGACGATTTCCTCACGCGGTGAATGAGAAATTCGGTTAGGTGTTGTAAAACGCTTGCTGCGCCATTCTCTCTAACACAGAGATACGTGCGCTTTTTCGCTCTGTCAGTAAAGTTCCCCGCTTGGCGAACCCTGCAGATATTCCTCCGAGGCCCCCAGCATCTGACTCAGCGGAGGAGTCAGGCGCTGGCTCGTTACGTTGTTGGTATGCCCGCTGATCAGCCCGCGTTCTGGGTATAGGTGCCCGCTATGTGCGATCCCCACTAGGCGATCCCATATGCTTGTACTGCCACGGTGCAGTCCCCCCTCACAGGCGGACCCGTGTCTTCACTCACCGCTAACCATCTTATATTCATATGCGTACTCCCCCTTCTCAGGGCTAGTCCATATGCTCTCTCACCACCAGTCTCCCCACTTGGGTAGCAGGTGGCCTCTGCAGCGTCCTCCCTATCGGGACTGCACG
Source organism: Danio kyathit (assembly GCA_903798195.1). Classification (NCBI taxonomy): domain Eukaryota; kingdom Metazoa; phylum Chordata; class Actinopteri; order Cypriniformes; family Danionidae; genus Danio; species Danio kyathit. The sequence goes on along the minus strand of LR812531.1, from coordinate 17,732,651 downwards.
CATTCCCAACGTACTGTCGTATTAAATTCCTAGAAATGATTCAAGACGCATTGGCGGCTCCCGAAAAATATATATAAATCCGTAAATCTTCTGTTGAAGTGGGATAAGTAAGGGCCAGGGAACACGTTGAAAGACCGCGCCTCTGGTGATGCAGGTGCGCTCACGCTCTCTTTTGCCTGGCAAACCTCTCATCGGGGGCGAAGGTAAGTTTCAATCATTATGGCGTTTTCCATACATTTCCCCATAGTGGAAGTTTCCACATAGCATTGAAGTTCCCCTCCCGGAGGGGAACACTCCGGTTACTAAGGTAACCCTCATTCCCCGAGGGGGGGAACGGAAATGCTATGTTCCTTCGCCATAATGATTGCCCCTTAGCTGTTGAGGTGAAAGTCTCTTCCGCTAAAAAAATGATGCTTTGGCTTTGCTTGCACATGTGCTCTCATAGCCAAAGTAATTGCAACGAGCATCAGGTGCGCAAGCTGAAGCTGCCAACTCATTTCCTCCAAGTTTATACCATCATGCTAATAATGTTCCTTCCTTTTGTGCTTTTCGATAAGATTTATATTGGTGCAGGTTATTAACAACCAATATACTAAAATAGACTTACATATTAATTTTTTAAACCAATTAAACCATAACATTTTTGGCTGTGTTATATGATAAAATATTTCCAGTTTCAAACACTTTAAGACACAGAGAATAGACCAGTGGCGCCCCCAAAAAATTTCTTAGGGGTGGCTAGAAGAGACCGCACCAAATCTTGGGGAGGCACACAAAAAAAATTAATGAATTCAGTGTAATGTTTTATTTTTGTTTCTGGTAAATTAAATAATGTGGTTTTAATTTATTTAATTAAATACTCTTAAAACATTGCAATTTATTCCCCCCAAAAAATCAAGAAATTAAAATTTAGTAAAATAAAAAACATTTAGTTTTTAAACAAGTTTCATATATATAAATAACTTTTCAGTTATTTTCACATACTTTTATTGTACAACATACGGTTTATGCCGTGTCTAAAATTAATGAAGAATAATGAATTAATAAAACAAACAAATGAACAAAAAGCATTACTATCTTCGCACACACTCACTATACAGACTCTAATAATATCATTTATCCATATTCCTTTCTGAGCCACATTATTATTAAAACAGCTTTTTCTATTGATGTACCTTAGAGTAAATAATAAATTGCCATTGCTATCTATATTAAGGGTGTGTGCATGCTGTCAATGACGATCGGGGAGGGGGGTGGGGAAGTGAATCAGCTACGTTAGTGGCACCAATCAATCCACAATAATTTAGTGGCTGCTATTTATTTATTTATTGAAATATTGTCCTTTTACATAAGTACATTTAAATCAATAATGTCAACAGCAAAATCATATTGGGGTGGCCACAGGGGTGGGTAAAGTTTACACAAAGGCGCCCCTGGAATAGACATTGGATGTAGAATACATTGTATTTTAAAAACATTTATTAAACATCCTAAAGGTGCACCATACTAATCAAATAAAAAACATTTAAACAATAACTAACGCAAGCAGAAATGTAACTGATAACATTAAGGAAAAACTTAAGCCTACTGTACTATTCACTCTTAACATAAATGTCACTATCAATCCCATTTTATCATAGCAACTAAAACAAAGTCTTAATAAATAAAGTAATCTGTTGTAGTAATACTGTAGTTGCTATGGTAACACAACATTCATTCATTCATTAATTTTCTTTTCGGCTTAGTCCCTTTATTAATCCGGGGTCACCACAGCGGAATAAACCGCCAACTTATCCAGCACATTTTTACGCAGCGGATGCCCTTCCAGCTGCAACCCATCTCTGGGAAACATCCACACACACACTCATACACTACACCGCATGTCTTTGGACTGTGGGGGAAACTGGAGCACCCGGAGGAAACCCACGCAAACGCAGGGAGAACATGCAAACTCCACACAGAAACGCCAACTGACCCAGCCTTGAACCAGTGACCTTCTTGCTGTGAGGCAACAGCACTGCCCACTGCGCCACTGCATTGCCAGTAACACAAGTGTAATATAAACAAATTACCCAGTGCTGTTTTTTTACACTATAGGGTATACTATATTCCAATTCACCACCAATACTGTATTAAAACTACACTCTGTACTTCATTCTATGAGTTCACTATTCGTAATACTTTAGTATACTATAACATAGGCAGTATACCTAACACTCAAAAACACTAGAATTTATTATAGAATTTACCTTTACCTTTCAAGTTTTTCGTGTATTGTTAATAAATAGTGTAGCCAAGGGCGGACTGGGACAATAATTCAGGCCGGGAAATTTTTTCAATCTCAGGCCACCTCTGCTATTGTCACCGCTACCTACGCTACCTTTTTCATGTAATTCTCTGACTGCAAATGTTGTAAATGTGCCTTTAAATGTATGTCCCCACGATACATCCTAAAAACACATAATGTAAATTTAGTTTCACTTGGCTTAGAATTTACCTGTAGGCTGCTGCTCTGACTCAAATGCTGAACTGTCCACCACCTCTAGTTGAACAGCAGAAGCATTTGCAGCAGTTGTGCTGCTGCTACTTCCTTCCTCATTTTCCAAAAAAATGAAAGTAAAAATTGACCCTACAAATTAGATTAACTAAACTGTCTGATAGTAAATAAGTGTGTGTGTGAATGCAAGAGTCCGCAGCATCCGTAAAACATGCCAGAGTAGTTGGCGGTTCATTCTGTTGTGGCAACCCTTGATAAATTAGGGACTAAGGCAAAGGAAAATAAATTTGGCACTACAAAATGGTCTAAAACAGTTTGCTAATTTTACATTTTCTATAAAGCTAATAAAAAAATGTAAAAACTTCACTTGTTAACCAATATTGTAAAAGCTTTTACAACGCTTTTTCTGCACACACACCATTCTACTTTATATTCCATATATTAAATTTTTGGTTTGCTTGTTTGTTGTATAAAAACCTTGATCCACTAAGACATGATGCAACACTCAGTTTTATTTACTTTTATTTTACCTATTATTTTTTTATTTAATTTATAGACTATGCCTATATATATATATGCCTATATATATATATATATATATATATATATATATATATATATATATATATATATATATATATATATATATATATATATATATATATATATTTAAACAAACATGCTGTAACCTGCATTAGACTAAACGAGACATATTGTTGCTCATTTGGTAATTATATTTTTTATTTATTTGTATCTACTGTAAGTCAATTTAGATGAAAACGCCCGCCTGCCAAATTATTATGTAAATGTGCTGTATTTTGACCAACCTGCTCCCTTGGTTGTGAACATAGTTTTGATTTTGCAGCATTTTTCTGCTTCTATGGCCAGGGCTTTTCTTCTTTTTATGCACTCCCTCTCTGCTCCTCCTTTCCGTTTACGTTCCATGTTTTTGCACAACTGACTCGAAGTTGTTACTCATATCACAAGGTCTATGCAAATAGCTAATCAGGCAGTAAGTTGCTGAAATGATTGGACCTTATGGTAATCGCGATCACCTGATTCGTGGTTTGAGGTGTCCATCAAGCTGCAAGCAGCCTATCGCATGTCGAGGTGAGGTAATCGACCGCACGGCGGCAGGCCACCGGGAAATGTCCTGGTGCTCCCGATGGCCAGTCCGCCCCTGAGTGTAGCAATATATAAACCATATCAACATTATTGGGATAATCAATTTAACAGAATGATCTCTGGAGAGCAAAAGCACAAATGGTGTGAGGCACCAGAGTGGACAAAAGTCAAGCGAACGCAGAGAGACTGAATACACACGAGAGAGACCGAATGTACGCGCCGCGGGTGCGAGAGACCGAATGTACGCGCCGCAGGCGCGAGAGACCGAATATACGTGCCGCGGGGGTGAGAGACCGTATGTACGCGTGAGAGAGACCGCGTATTGGCGCGCGAGTATTGGCTCGGTCCAATGACTGTATAAACTAGGCTCGGTCTCTCTGCGTTCGCTTGACTTTTGTCCACTCCGGCACCATATAGTCACGTTGGACGCTGTCGAATCAAAACATTCTACGGTGCTTTAATTGGATGTCGTGCCGAATACGCGCATGCTCTCTGTCACACACACGCACAGAAAGAGAGAGAGCGCACGCAGAGTGGTCCGTGTCAACATGCTTTTTATCTTTGGGCTTTTTATGGGAAGCAGCAAGTCTTCACAAGTCAATGGGCGCAAGTCCAAGTGAAAGTCCAAGTCATTTATGTTCAAGTCCAAGTCGAGTTGCAAGTCTTTTTATATTTTGTCAAGTCTAAAGTCATCAAATTCATGACTCGAGTCTGACTCGAGTCCAAGTCACATGACTCGAGTCCACACCTCTGCAAGTAACTATTCGCAAATGTGTAAAAATATAGTGTGTTTTGTAGTGGGATATCTTATGCATGCTAATATTTTTCATTCTAGTATTAAATGTGATTACTCTTAGGAACTGCAGGTCTTGGCCATAGAAACTATATTTAGGATTAATATGGATACTACAGTATGTGGACACTGTTGGATTGCATAATGTCTAAAGGAACATTATTAGCATGATGGTATAAACTGTACAATTGCTGTCTATTACCACCCACTGCCACTTCAACCAATGGCGGAAAAAAGCAGAGTTTTACAATAGCTAAATATGTGGGAGAGTGTTGCTGTTGAGTGACTGTGTTGTATTGCAGTAGGTAGCACTTCAAAATTAATGTTGTATCAAAACTAGATAGCACATATTTTATAACTGAGAGTCTTTAATGACAATATTTCTCAAGCTAAGCCATCAGTAAATATGTAGCACTGTCTTACTGTCTGAGTGCATGCATACATTGTATATGTACACACATATGCAGACAGTAAGACAGTGCTACATATTTACTGGTTGATGTGATTAAGTCCCCTAAAGAATATATGAAGAGTTCAGATGCAAAACCCTATTTTCTTGTAAACAAGCATTTTCTATCAGGCTCCTATAATTAGGTTCAGAAGTTTCATTTTATATGTAATGAAAATGTTATTAACTAGTAAATAAAAATACCTTTTTTTCAAAAATGTCACTTTAGACATTTTTGTTTTTTTAACAATGTAGATTTTCTTTTGCGTCAAAATCAGCTAAATCCACTTCTGCTTTAAGTCCACCTATTGGAACAAGACATTGTATTTAGTTGAAAATCACTAAAGATGCAACTAGAAATTATTTTACCAAACATAAAACACATTACACAAACCACCTGAAATTTAAAATATATAAATCTGTCAAGTAAGTGGCGATTCATTCTGCTGTGATAAACCAGGGAAAAAGCAGAAGGAAAATGAATGAATGAAATCTGTCAAGTAAGTGCATTTATCAAAAACATTAAAACTGACATTAATTAAATCTTAACAATCTGTTGTCATTTCTGATATTTGGGATTTAGATTTAATGTAAGTAGAACAATGTAAACATTGCAAACATTGTAAGCTAAGCTTGGTAGATTCAGATAATGTAGTGTAACTTAAATTAGCAAATAAAACACAAGGTAGGCCTACTGGGCAAAAAGGGGATGTCTCTCAGACAATTTTAGAAGCTGTCATTCATTCATCCTTACTATACTCAAGGTCTTGGTCTCTTGTTTATCCTCATAGCATCCATGTGGTATATCTTAACTCTGTCTTTCCTGAAACGAAGTTGCCGTTTAATGTATAGTATCAGACTCATTTAAAGTAACATCGATGCGCAAAAAATCGTTAAGAACGCATGCTACACTTCCGAGTGTACATTGTGTTTTCTTTTTCTTATAATGCAGAGAGTTTTGAGGTAAGGGACGTTTTCATTTGCCATTCACTGACAGTCGGACAGGCTCATCCAGTTCACCAAACTCCATCTTTTAAAATCAAAATCAAAAGCAGAATATGTCTCCTCATAAATCCAGCGTATCAGCGTGCTACTACATTGAAAGCATATGATTTGATTCGCGCCTTCTGATTGGCAGAGATGGCAAAAGTACACAAATCCTTTACTTAAGAAGAAGTACAGATACTCATGTTTAAAACGACTCTGGTAAAAGTAGAAGTACTGACTACACTTTTGTACTTAAGTAAAAGTAAAGAAGTACCACCTCAAAAATGTACAAAAGTAAAAAAGTAAAAAGTACCCGTTTCAACCACAGTCCCAAAGACATGCGGTATAGGCAAATAATAATTCAACTAAATTTGCAGCAGTTTATATGTATGTGAATGTGATTGTGTGTGGGTGTTTCCCAGCACTGGGATGCAGTTGGAAGTGTATCCACTGCGTAAAACAAATGCTGGAATAATTGGCGGTTCATTGTGCTGTGGCGACCCCTGATAAATCAAGGACGAAGCTGAAGGATAGCGAGTGAGATAGGTAGGTAATCATCCTGACGCAAACTCATAGTGTTCAGCATGTAGTTTTGCCGCTGTTAGATCTAAAACAACAGCTGCCATTCATGTTGATACACTGTCTATCTTTATAAATAATGTCTTACATTTTTCACTGAATTCTGTCCAAAATATATTGATTTTTTCTTTTGCTAAAATAAACTCTTATCAGATATGACTGCAAACTATTTTTTTGCATTAGGCTAAAGCTGCTTATTCTCTTCAAAGAGCAGCTCTCATATATAACCTGCTATTTCAGTGCTTATTTTTCTTCAGGTATTGTGGTTATTTTATTTAATGAATAAACATTAAATCTGTTACAGTTTTTCTCAGTCACTTTGGTCCATTTCTCAGATCAGAATTGAAATTCTCTAAACCCCTGTTCAATATTCAGATTGTCATCGTGTCACTTGTGCACATCAGAAAAGCAGTTTCTCTTTATGAACAAGTTGCAAATATTTAGTCATAATGCATCTTTTACATTTCTCCCAGGTGAATCTGGACTTTTTCTAATGAAGGTCTAAAAGGAGGTTGTCCTATGTTCACATTTTTACTTTTGTGTTTTCTTTGTGCTATGCAGTGCTCTCTTTTCCTTTCTGTATCAGAATGACATGATATGGCAACTAATTACAGTACAAACAGCAAAAATATTGCCATAGTTTACACCAGAACAACCCTCCAGAGTACACTGTTATTGACAACAATACTACTAAGTAATTTGAGTCTTATTCATATACAATGACACAAGGACATGTCATTCTGACGCCACTGACATATTCATTGACACAGAAATTTAGTTTTGAGAGATGAACTGAAGGATTTTGAGCAGGAGACTGGCTTTTGCAGGTAATCCATGGTGTTTTGCTATTTATACGTGTTGTTTTGAGAAATGCACTTTGTTCTAGTTTTACAAATTTCAGTTCTGATCTGAGAAATGTGCCAAAGTGACTGAGAAAAACTGTAATACATTTATTCTATGCTAAAAGCAACATACACAGGAAAGACAAGTAACATACACATAAATTGCCCAGTATAGTTACCTTTGTTGTTGTAAAATATTTGTTAAAATTATTAATTGAAGACAACAGTATATGCCTGTGTAAAATCGGTCACACTTTACAATAAGGTTCATTAGTTAAATGTTAGTTAATGCATTTACTAACATGAACAAACAATAAACAATACATTTACTACAGTATTTGTTCATGTTACTTAACGTTAGTTAATGAAAATACAGTTGTTCATTGTTAGTTCATGTAAACTCACGGTGCATTAACTAATGTTAACAAGCATGGACTTGGATGTTAATCATGCATTAGTAAATGTTCAATTATGATTAATAAATGCTGTACCAGTGTTGTTTATGATTAGTTCATGTTAGTAAATGCATTAACTAATGAACCTTATTGTAAAGTGTTACCGTAAAATCATATAGTCAATCAAATCAATAAAAACTGAAAAACAGAATAAATTCTGTATTAGGAAATATGAACTCATCAGAAATAAAGGAAATAAACTGACATGCATACATTTTTTAATAAAGTATTTGATTGTTTTAGTACTAAATGTACTAATCTTTACAAAAAAGGCCCTATTTTTTGCGGTATTAGATTGAAAGACCAGAGAAAGCTCGTGCAGTATGATTGGAAGTGGACAAAAGGCTTAAGCATTTAAACAGCATGTTTTTGACTGGAATGTGTCTCGTTTATCTGTGATCCGATCGAGCAAAAGTTGTCTTATTACCGTGTAAACAAGGCAGCATCAGTCATGTTAAAATTGCAGACTCCTTCTGTCACTGCGTGGTAATCCTAACATTTCTCATAGTAATATTCATGAACTAGGCCATGTACGGTGCGCGATAGCCTTGAGGAAGCCGCGCGCTGCAGCATGCAGGCGCGTAATGAGGAAAAATAGCATCAAAAATGCGCTCACATTAATGCGCAATGACAAGAAATAATATAGATCGCGCCACCAAACACATAAAAACAAAAGTGACGACCGTGGTTTAAAAAATGTAAGAAGTAGAAAGTACAGATTTTTGTGTAAAAATGTAAGAAGTAAAAGTAAAAAGTTGTCAAAAAAATTAGTAGTGGAGTAAAGTACTGATACCAGAAAAAACTACTTAAGTACAGTAACGAAGTATTTGTACTTCGTTACTTCCCATCTCTGCTGATTGGTTCTCAGGATATAGTGGCTTTTGCTGTACTGTAAAAGGCAATTGGCGTTTAGCAGCTTTTTCCAACAAACTGTTATTTGTGAATGTGCTGACGCTGGGATTTGGATGATTTGAAGCAAATCTATTTGTTGATGGTGTACTACGTGCCTAAAGCATTAACTCAATGTCATTAGCTAATTTTTCGCAGAAGTGGTGTTTAGCAGCTTTTGCATCTGAACTCTTCGTATTTTTATTCAATTTGGGGACAGTTGCTATGCTTTTTTTTAACATAAAGGGCCTTATCATACACTCGGCGCAATAAGGCAATTTGTTGCTATTTTCAGACCAGCACAAGCCTAATTTTCCCATTTTGCACCACGTTGTTTAAATAGTAAATCCATTTGCACCGCTCTGTGGACTCATGGGTGTTCCAGTCTAGAAAGGAGGTGTTGGCACTTCGCTATTTTGCAGGTCTAAAGTCCAGCGCAGAGCGCGTTAGTTGTGCGCCTAAAACGCCTACACATTGCTTAATAGACACAGGATGTACAGCAATACCCAAATATCTTTACAAATCAAAAAGAATTAAAGGATTAAAATGTTACAAAAATTATTATTTTCTACATAAATATAAAAACTACTACCTCCATGGCTTCTTTACCTCAAGGGGCTTTTTTCAGTTTATTCATGACAATTTGCATTGTATAATGTTATTATTATTAGCAATAATATTATATGCATATTTTTATTTGTTTTTAAAAAAAAAACAAGTTTAGATTTGTCCAGCTGTTGGGTTTTGGAGACGTATGCATCACCATATGGGGCATAAGAATACTACGTGTGTTTGGATATAACGCGTTTTTTTACCTCATTAGTATTGTTCATTTATTCGTTTGCTGGAAATTAGAACTGAATTTAGAAATAGTTTTGAAACAAATATTTGCTCTTAACAAACTAAACTAAATATGTATCTTTATTTTACCAGGAAAGACACAGTGAGATTAAAAATATAAAAAGATAAGGCAGCATACATGTCACATGGGTCTAACAGACAACAAACAAAAAACAAATAACAGTTAACAAGATTCACACATTGACAAACTATTCAAAACATCTACAAGCCTGTTTCAATTTTAAAATAATTTCTACTGTTTTTAAAAAAGTTAAACACTGTTTTCTTATCCACAAATGTAAAGGAGTAAAGATAAGAGTAAAAGTAGAGTAAAGTTTTTTTGTCCTCGCGCTGCAGAGGCTCTGTTTAACTGTTTCTTGCTAGTGAAGCATTCATTTTTTTCACTTACAAAGTCACCATGTAAATAGCAAATGCACCATGACGTGACACAACTGATTCTTAAAGGGAACGTGAGATGAGACTCTGATTGGTTTAATGCATGTTAAGCTCAAAACACACCCATAACTCATTAAGACAATAAGCACAACCCTGTTAGACCATGCACCAAGGCGCCAATCGTATTTTTCCGTCCTTAAAATAGCAAAAGTGGATTCGGACACGCTCTTAATGCTTTTGCGCCATGCACTTTAGACTTTGTGCCTAGATCATTAAAATAGAGACCAAAAGGTGTTGTTTTTTATAATCTTATTTTGTTACTTAATTGTAAACAATACTAAATAAGTTTACTGTCAAGCTCTTATATTCATATTATATAATAGTCTAGCATTCCCATTTTGTCTGTTGCATGTCCTGAATTTGATTCATGTGTTGGTATTAATTTAGTTATAGTGCTAATACTTGAACTAAAACCGACATGAGTTCTAGAGAGGAAAGGTTTGTGGGAAAATGAAGACTTAACCCCTTAACTCCACATGTTGAGTTCACACCTGAAAATTCTAAGTTAGATATGATACGTTTAGATTTAGACAAATTAAGACAAACAAAAATCCCCCGCCTGTGGGATGATGAAAGTTAAGAGGACATTAAAGCTGCATCTGAAATCACATACTACTCACATCTTAATGTAAGCTGTTAAAATAAATTAGGTTCTATATAGTATTAATGTTAGAAGAATAAATGGAATTCAGACACACTATCTGCCATTTATAATTATCTTTAATTATCAAATAATTATCATACTATCTTGTGTGTCAGAATCTAACCAGAAATAGTAGGTCACCTGGTCACTTCTTGTCTATTTTAGTCACCTCACATGCTGTTTTTCACATACCATATAATATGTGATATCAGATGCACCGTCTGTAAAATGAACCTTCAAAAGAATTTGATGATGACTAGTCTAGTAGGTTATTTTGTGTCAATTCAGCTTTGTTGTACATTTTTATAACAAAGTAGCTGATATTGCTATAGTGAGAGCATAAAGCTAATAGTCTGCTTCAGGTTCAGTGTCTTTCTCGAAGGTCTCACCTCAGTCATGGTTTTGAGAAGAGAGTACTCGTTATTCACTCTCCCACCTACAATCCCTGCCAGACCTGTGACTCACAACCTTCAGTTTACAAGTCTGACTCTCTAACCCAAGGGTCAACAAACTTTGTCCTGGAGGGCCTGTGTCCACAGAGTTTATCTCCAACTTGCTTTAACACGACTGGCTGGAGGTTTCAGGTATACCTACTCAGCAAGCAATAGCTGTCATTTCACCGTCTGGGTGAAGTATACACCAGATCTAGTCCAGCTACAAGTAACCCAGTTTTAGCCCAAATAACCTTACATTTGGATGCATGTTGTTTTTTTATTGCAAAATAAAACTTATGATATGTATGATACTCCATCATGTAATCAAAGTCAATAGCGTTTATGAGTTACCTGCAAGTAATAGCTGTAGTTTCGCTTTCTCGGTGAAGTATATCACATATCACATAGTCCGGCTATGTGTAACCCATCTCTAGGCCAAAAAATCTTAAATTTGGTTACCTGTCTTTCTTGGCAAAATATCTTGTGATATGTATGACATTCCTTCAAGTAAGGAAAGTCAATAGCATTTATACGGTGTTTTGATTTTTTTTTTTTTTAAATGTTATATTCGTAGCCTGAGAGTAGCTTTGAATTACCTTATCATCAAGTCGGCTATTTATGGCCCACTGATAGTCTAAACTGATTCACTGTAATATTTGGCTGAGAGCAATGATTGAAACATATGTCCGCATTATCAGTACTACATCCACAAGCTTTAAGATGTAATTTTGTGACATTTTCGATTTGTAGCCACAATTTAGCTTTGAATTAGATGTGCTTTACCCAACTCACAAAATTGACATAAATTTAACTGTAGAAGTACTGCCTTTTTATTTTAAGTTTCAAATGAATATGGTAAAATATATCTTGTATATAACATCTTTTATATATACAGTTGAAGTCAGAATTATTGCCCCCCCCCTGAATTATCAGCCCCCCTGTTTATTTTTTTCCCCAATTTCTGTTTAACAGAGAAAAGATTTCTTCAACCCATTTCTAAACATAATAGTTTTAATAATTAATCTCTAATTAACTGATTTATTTTATCTTTGCCATGATGACAGTAAATAAAATTTTACTAGATATTTTTCAAGACACAGCTTAAAGTGACATTTAAAGGCTAAACTATGATAATTATGTTAACTAGGCAGGTTAGGGTAATTAGGTATTAATTATTGTATAATGATGGTTTGTTCTGTAGACTATCGAAAAAAATATAGCTTAAAAGGGCTAATAATTTTGTCCCTAAAATGGTTTTTAAAAAATTAAAAACTGCTTTTATTCTAGCCAAAATAAAACAAATAAGACTTTCTCCAGAAGAAAAAAATATTATCAGACATACTGTGAAAATTTCTTTGCTCTGTTCAACATAATTTTGGAAATATTTAAAAAAGAAAAAAATATTCAAAGGGGGGCTAAAAATTCTGACTTCAACTGTATATAAAAACAGTGTGAGGGGTTGTTACAACTTTTTAAACACAAAAAATTAAACAAAGTTCTGTGATTAAATGCATTTATTTTGTACATTGCGAGTTGTCTTCATTAAAATGCCTCATGAAGTCAATGAAAAGGTTATGAAACTTCTGCTGTTCTAGCTTTTAAATAAATTGTTTGCTTGTGATTTCATAACTGCTGCCCAATTTTGACAAATGACAAGTGATGGCACACCTGATTAGGACCAAGTCCATACCTATATGGGTGTTTTTAGAAATAGATTTTTCCCCGCTTCCATTTAGAAAAAAAATATCTCTGTCCATATGAAAAACCCAAACGCACTGTGATGCATGTTAAGGGCACGCCGAACCAACAGGCAGAGATTATTAAGTAAATTAAGTATAATTTAATTATTTAATATATACTTAAGAAATTATTTTGGCAAGAAAATTTCATACAAGTCAGCGCAAACATGAAAACAGAGGCTGATCAGTGTCCCCACTTTGCAATCGATGCAGAATACGCAATTCATTTGCTGTGAACGTGTAGAATTTGCCTCATTCGTGTCCTTCGCATTTTTTATGTGAACCTGCCTCTGTTGATCAGGGGTGCATTTCCCAAAACCATCGTTAGCCAACTAAGGTCGCAAGTTCATTTGTAAAGAAAGCAGCACAACAGAGTACAAAAACAGCTGTATGCTTTATATTTTATGTTTGCAAGATAATGTCTGGCTTTATAAAATAATGTACGGTTAATAATAGTCCGTTTAGGGCATTTTATGTTCAGCCATATTTAGTTGACTCATAAAAATCAGTGTCTACATTTTGCCAATAGAAATAGAAATATTTAGCACAAGTCAAATAATTTTTTAATATACAGAGTTTTTAAATTTGTACAACATTTTCCTTTATGTTTCATGCATCTTTTATGAAGCAAATTTATTTACCACTTCACTGTTATGTAATATAGACCATTGCTTAAGTGTGAAAAGCATCTAATAAGCCAAAGAACCTTTCTGTGAAACATGTAGAGGTTCTTTGTGGAACCATTAATGTGTGCTTCACTAGAATAGTACTTTCTTTAAAAAGATTGTTTTACTATTTTGCCACATCACCCAACTCTAGTTGTTTACATAAACTTATTTTTGTGAGCAGATATCTTTGTTCCAAATACTGAATAAATGCTTCAGTTTCTGTCTGCTTCTGAAAGGAAACCCCTGCTGTTCAGAGAGGAAAAAACAACAGAATCCCACTCGTGGAATAAACCAGGAATGGATGTGGGAAGATCTGACAGCTCAGACTTATTTCATGCTTTTTATTCACACCCTTTTTCAACTTTTCGACAAATGTTTTCCTAATGTCTCCCTAAAGCCCTCACTGGCTTTCATTGATAAAACTGGTCAGCGCAGACATATAAAGTCACCCACTGTCTTCAGGAGTATATGAGTCTAAATGAGCTGTAATTTAAATGAATTTCATTTGAACTGACAGTCTGAGCCTCAAACACGCAGAGACTGCATAGCCGTCTTTGTTCTTCAATGCTGCATATTGTCTTTCCTTTTTCTAAAAAAACAAAAAAGGCATCCATAAAAAAATGTCAACCTTTCTGAACAAATGTGGGAGTTGCGATGTAGAAAATGGTAGAGAAAACATGTATCAATCATTTAGGATACACGAATATAAAATAAAAAAAACAGCAGGGAACCTGGATCTGTGGTGTTCCTTAAGAACTCTAAAGCTACTGACAAAACTGGGCAGTTTATGTGGATTTTTTTATTGTAATTTAATTAGCAGTTGAACGGAATTAATAATTTAATCTGTTAGCAAATACCAAACAACGCAACATAATGTGTTGACTTAAATTTAAAAATGTAATTTACAGTTCAAATAAAGTGTCATTTATAGAATTTCCTTTCATTATTTGGTTCTTTCTTTGTGTTTAAATTCATTCTAAACTTATAAACATCACAATATTAATGTTTTAACCTCAGGAAGAGTTGGTGGTATAACCATGATATTTAATTACAACAACTACTAAAAATATCTGTTACCATTACCTATTGTGAATTGGATGGCATGTTCTCCCTATTTTCGCGTGGGTTTCCTTCAGGTGCTCCGGTTTCCCCCACAGTCCAAAGACATGCGCTAGGTGAACTGTGTGACCTTCGAAATAGAGACTAATGCGAAGGAAAATGAATGAATGCATGAATATTATCAGAATAGAAAAGATATTAGAACACAAACATACTTTACTAGCCTGCTTTACACCACTGCATTCAACACTTTGTATTACATTAAAGGTGCAGTATGTAAGTTTGACACCCAGTGGTTGAACTGGGTATTGCACTCCTAGATCAAAATAAACACTCGCGTGGGATGCCAGAGATTGAGTACAGTAGCGAGTGATTTAAACCGTGTTCTAAATAAAATCAACGACACGCGATAGGAGGAATTATGTTCCATATTAAAAGGAGTTTTAGTTCTAACCAACACCTCGAATTGAGATATTAGAAACGGTTTCTATTTCTCACAGCTCAACATGTGAAACCTATGACAGTGCACCTCAGGTAAGCCTCGTGTGTTTTATTCAGTGCTAAATGCTAACAATGTGAGTTTGAATGTATTCTAAACCTTACCGTTTCGTGAGTGAATGCTTATTCTGTGCTTCTGAAAGGCTGTATTTACATTTTTGTCGTGTTTCGTCTGGTGCAAAGAGTCAAACTGCTGTTTGCGTGTTGTTAGGACACGAGATTACAATGTAATCTGCTCACCTAATGTTTACGTTCGTAATATTTATATCATTTGCTAATTAATAACCTCATGTGGAACTGAATCTGTCTCATTTCGACGTCTGATACTGTCCATTTCGGTCACGGGCGCATGCTTTCAGAGCCTTTCTGAATGACTGAATGAAATATGCTGTTTTTCATCAAGGCAACCCGGAGTGCTGAATTATAATTGGCTAAACTGGCATTCTGCAGGTTAACTTTACCTAAACAAAGACAGCGTTCCGGCACGGAAAAACCATTTTCAAAGCAGAATATCTGACTTCAGCATTGTTTTTCAGTTAAACAAGTATGTTCACTTGGGATGTTTCTTAAATATCTGCACACATATTATGGTATTTTTATGCTTTAGAAGAATCAAAAACTTACATACAGCACCTTTAAGAGATGCAAGGCTTGGATGAAGCTGCTCGGCCATGAAACCCCATTTCATGAAGCTCTTTATGCACGATTCTTGGATCTGAAGGCCAGTTCTTTTGGAGGTCTTTTGCTATTGAAAGAAAGTTGGCCACTTCTGTGCACTGTGTGCCTCAGCTTGTGATTTAACATGGCCTTTTGCTTTGTGGCTGTTGTCCTCAATTCCTTTCTTTGTTATAATACCACTAGCAGTCGACCATGGAATATTTAGTGAGGAAATTTTACAAATGGACTTTATGCACAGGTGGTAACTTATTACGGTGCCACACTTGAATTCACTGAGCTCCTCAGAGTGACCCATTCTTTCACAAATGTTTGCAAAAAAATGATTGGAAATTGTTAAAACATTAGATATAGACAGACTTAAAGATAGTCAAAAAAAGTACACTTAAGTTCAATTTATTTAAAATTAATATACTTTCATCCTATAGTTGCTGGTCTGTATGTTAGAGATACAGCACATCCAGGAGGTTGTTACTGCAAAATAAAGCCTGACAGTACTTGGATGTACTTTATAATGTAAAGGCTGTAACTGGCTTAATACAGCATATTAACCTAATGCCGAGTTCAGACTGCATGATTTTAGTCCTGATTTTGACTCGCCGACAGATTTTGAAAAATTGCAGACAAATGCAAGTGTATCTGTCTGCGGACTGCCAGTGCCAGACAAGGGTGTAAGACAGGGGTGTCCAAACTCGGTCCTGGAGTGCCAGTGTCCTGCATAGTTTAGCTCCAACTTCCTTCAACACACCTGCCTGGAGCTTTCTAGTATACCTAGAAAAAGCTTGATTAGCTGGTTCAGGTGTGTTCAATTGGGATTGGAACTAAGATATGCAGGACACCGGCCCTCCAGGACCGAGTTTGGGCAGCCCTGGTGTAAGATGAAAGGGTGTAACTTAAGTTAGAGAAGTAGTAAGTTAGAGGTATAACTTGCAGTTTTTGAGATCCCACAGAACCATGCGAGATGTCACAACGAGATGTTGTTGGCAAAATGGTGGAATTACTTACCAGAGAACATTTTCACCAAATGTTTTCATGAGTTTTCTCCAAATTTATCCACAACCTATCATTTGATATAGTATTTAATTCATTCATTTAGCAACACCACTCGCTGACTTCTTCATTTGTTTGTCATGACAGTTAGCCTACTCGTTGTTGCCCCCTGTGGTTGCAAATAACAGTACAATGGCAAGCGTGTCAGGTATGAAAGCCTCTGCAACTTGCGGCTGTATGATGGTTGGGTTTAGGGTTAGGGAAGGTGTAGATGTTGTTAACTGTGATGGTTGGGTTTAGGGTTGGGGTAGTTGTAGACATTAATAACTATGATGGTTGGGTTTAGGATTGGAGAAGGTGTAGACGTTAATAACAATGATGGTTGGGTTTAGGGTTGTGGTAGGTATAGACGTTAATAACTGTGAAGGTTGGGTTTAGGTGTGGAGTAGGTGTAGTTTTGACATGTCTCCATAACTTCAAGTTACGCCTCTAATGTACTACAAGTTACGCCCCAAAGGCCCCTTTTATCTTATGCCCGTCTTGCAGTCTGCAGACTAAATGCCTGAAATCACAGGCAAATCTGTGCTTGTTCACGTGAGTAACAATCACACAGTGTCAAAGACGCCATCTGAGAGAATCACCAATGAGTCGCCAACACCCATGAGATATTTGGCATGCTAAATCGGCAATTAAATCATGCTGTGTGAAATGTGTTCTGATTGAAAATAAAATGGGCAATTACCTACAGCCAATGAGAGAGCAGCATCCACTAGTATGGGTATCTGCAGGCCAGCAGGAGGTTGGGTAGAAGTTAAAAGCGTTTTTTTTCCAGTCTATTTGGACCCAAGAAATAGAGGTAAACCTAGTGGAAATTTGGCAGGAGCACCCCTGTCTGTTTGACATATCATCTGAGCAATATTATAACCGGGTCAAAAAGAAAAAAGGTAAAGGAGAAATTGCTGATTCCCTTCAAAAGTTAGGTGTGCAAAATAAGTACATTTTCTACACCACTAAAGGCTTCTTTCTCATTATGTAGGCTAGTTAATAACAAAAGATATACTATGTATCCTCGCGTAGTTTCCATGTCACTTCTTGCGTGTGTTTGGTTGTGAGACGTAGTTTGCAAACCAAGACAAAGTTGTTGGTGATTCTTCCTATTTCATGCATTTCAGTGTGAAACCCTCTGTCACCGATCCGTCTTGCAGTGTAAACACAGCAGTGACGAAACCCTACCCCATAATATGATTGAATAATATGTAGGTTATTGTATGCTCCATTAAGCCATTTACTTTTCTTTCACCTTTGCCTTTAATGAAAGAATTAATAAACTATTAATGTTGTGACTGACCAATCAGAATCATGTATTCAGCTGTGTAATAAAATGTAATATAATAAAAATCAGTGGCTGTAAAAATGTTTTTAAGTGTTTTAAAACATCTAAAACCAGTCAATTTGCACTATTCTTTTTAAGTATTTCTTGCATTCATTCATTTCCCTTGGCTTAGTCCCTTATTTATCAGGGGTTGCCACAGCGGAATGAACCGCCAACTATTTCAGCATGTTTTACGCAACGGATGCCCTTCCCGCTACAACCCAGTACTGGGATACACTCTTACATACCCATACACCCTTACATACACACACACAAAATAGTGCATATCTTTGGACTGAGGGGGAAACAGGAGTACCCGGAGGAAACCCACGCGAACACAGGGAGAACATGCAAACTCCACACAGAAATGTCAACTGGCCTAGTTGGGACCCGAACCAGCGACATTCTTGCTGTGAGGCGACAGTGCTAACCATTGAGCCACTATGCTGCGGCCTTTAGGTATATAATTTTTTTTTTTTTTTTAAGTATTCTAAAATTTACTTAGTTTTCCCACTTCCTTTATATTTGTTTTTCAGAATTATGTGAATAATACAAGATTTCCTATTGAAAGTTTGATTTAAAAAATGTTCTCTTGAGGGAAATGTACACCTGTAAATGAAAGCGGTGTTATTATGAAGGGGTAAACGGGAGTGACAGTAGTAATAACAGCACTACGGTAAGAGCTGAGACTCAGCACAAACTCCAGCACAATTTCAGTGTGATTACTTCAGGCTTTCATTAAGACCTGGGAGAAAATTATATATATATATATATATATATATATATATATATATATATATATATATATATATATATATATATATATATATATATTCCTCCCCAATTTAGAGCAAAATCATCAGACAGCTGAATAACAGATTTCACAGCTGAAGTGGAACTAAATGTGCCATGAAACGCTCAATGATTTCTGTAATAATTGCATTTGTGTTTTGCAAGCGTGCACTTAAAACCAAGGCTTTTTGAACCTCTTGTGATGAATGATGAATGTGCTGGAATAAATAACATACTAAATATGTTTTCTGTAACAGTTGCAACAACAAAAGTGTAACCAGAAAGGACAAAATGTCTTCTACTTGCAATTACTATTTTGAAAAGATAACACTGAAGTGATTGTGAGATGAATATAAAGAGCAATAAAGAACATCTGTAATATAAATGTCATCATCTCATGTGGGACTCAAATGTCTCTCAAATAAAAATCTGTCTGAAGTGCTGTGTGGTCAAATTTTATTTTATTTTTTATAATGTTTCAAAAGGCAAGTAAAATTCTATTCTTAAAATATTAGGATATTTGATGTCTTTGTCTATTACCACTAAATATTCTCTGTTATTACTATAGTTGCTTTATTAGCCAACCAAGAGCAGAAAAATTATTAATTAGAGGCCATAAGGTTTATTCATTTTAAAATGAAAGAATTATTTAGTACATTTATTTTTTAATTCCATTCCATAGTACTTTCTTGAATTAGATTAGTTAATTTATTTTAGATTATTAACCGCCTGACAACATTACATTTACTATAAATTTTTCCAAAAACTTTTAAAATGATCACATTCTATTAGAAAAGACAATGCTTTACTACAAAAAATATGGCTTTTTCAAAATAATAATATGAGAAAACCCAAATCATTAAGCCATGATTACTTGCACCAGATAACCCAAAGAGTTCATGTTTATCTTAGCTGTGTGTAGCAACCACTGTGCTGCACCGCAAATGCTTCAAAAGCATTACAACTTTTGGAAAATGTGCTTATTTTTTTAACAAGATCCCAAATCTAAATATTATATTGCACATTGTGCCGCGCCAAAATTACAACTCATGTGTGAGGGCAGAAAAGAGCTGTTTTCACACATGAAAGCAGCATTTACAGATGTCTTAAAGACTTAGCAGACAAACAAGGAAAGAAAAGAGACTAAGGAAGGTGTGAAAATTGGTGTATTGTGTGTATATATATATATATATATATATATATATATATATATATATATATATATATATATATATATATATATATATATATATATATATATACTAAATCAGAAAAAGTTGGGGCAGTATGAAAAATACAAATAAAAACCAAAAGTAGTGATTTCCAAATCTACTTTGACTTGTATTCCATTGCAGACAACATGAACACAACATATTTAAATTTTGTCTGGTCAACTTCATTTCATTTGTAAATATACATCCTTTACTGTCATTCAGACCTAAACACATTCCAAAAAAGTTGGGACAGGAGCAATTTAAGGCTAATAATCAGGTAAATTGGTTACATAATTATGTGATTTGAAACCGGTGATGTCAACAAGTGATTGTAATTATGATTTGGTGCAGCATCCAAGAAAGGTCTAGTCCTTAAGGAGCAAAGAGGGTCTAAGGATCACCAGTTTGCCAACAAATATGTGAGAAAAGTATTGAAATGTTTAAAAACAATGTTCCTCAAAGGAAGATAGGAAGACATTTGGATATTTCACCTTCAACAGTGCATAACATAATTAAAAGATTCAAGGAATCTGGAGGAATTTTAGTATGTATAGTACAAGAGTGCAAGCCTAAGCTGAACTACCATGATCTCTAATCCCGCAGGCGGCACTGTATAAAGAATAATCATTCATCTATAAGCAACATCACCACATGGGCTCAGGACTACTTGGGCAAACCTTTGTCAAGTACCACAATACATAGTTACATCCACAAATACCAGTGAAAACTGTACTGTGCCAAAAGTAAGCCCTATGTTAACAGTGTCCAGAAGTGCTGTCAGCTTCTCTGAGCTCGGAGACATCTGAGAAGGGCTATCACACAGTGGAAATGTGTACTGTGGTCAGATGTATCAGTATTTCAGGTATTTTTTGGGAAAAATGGACGCTGTGTGCTTCGGAATGAAGAGGAAAAGGATCATCCAGACTGTTACCAGCAACAAGTCCAAAAGCTAGGGTCTGTCATGGGTTGTGTCAGTGCCCTTGGCAAAGGTAACTTGCACTTTTGTAACGGCACCATTAATTCTGAAAAGTACATAGTGATTTTGGAGCACAAATCACTGCCTTCAAGAAGACATCTTTTCCAGGGATGCCCATGCATATTTCAACAAGACAATGCAAAACCACATCTGGCACACATTACAAAGTCCTGGCTGCGGAGAAAGAGGATACAGGTATTGACTGGCCCACCTGCAGTCCTGACCTGTCTCCAATAGAGAATGTTTGGAGCATTTTGAAGCACAAAATTCGAAATGTGATACAAATATATACAGTTGTGCTCAAAAGTTTACCTACCCCTTGCAGAATCTGTTAAAATGTGAAGAAAAAATTTTAGCTAAATAAGGGAGATCATACAAAGTGCATGTTGTTTTCTATTTAGTACTGTCCTAAGATATTTTACTTAAGTTTACATATAGTTCAAATAAAACAATAAATAAATAACCCCCTGCAAGTTTACATACCCTTGGTTTTGAAGTTAAACTGCTGCTGTTCTTCAGAAAAATCCTCCATATACTGCAGATTCTTCAGGTTTCAGCATTTTCTGTAGATTTGAACCCTTTCCAGCTGTGACTGTGTGATTGTGAGATCCAGCTTTTTACTCTGAGGACGATTGAGGGAGTCAAAAACAGTAAAAAAAAAATAAAATAAAAAGGTTTAAACCCTCACTGATGCTTGAGAAGGCATTAAGAACCTATTCATACACCACCCGGCTTGTAATGCCTCCTGTTTCCTACTGGAGCATCAGTGAAGGTACACACACAAATGTATATATACAAACACATACTGTACCTATACATACACACTTTTCATAAGAATTCAAGAAATATGTGCACAATGTAAAAGCAAAAAAAGACAGAGAGGACAAGAAAGAGAAAGAACAATTTTCAGAACATATTTACAAGTAAAAGTTGCACTAAGCACAGCTTGAACTGTTTTGGAGAGACTGATGTGAGAGACTGATGGGTTACATCAGCTGTTTTATTCTTCTCCAATTATTTCACTGCATTGGCAGTGTGTTTGGCATATAAAATTAAAACCATTACGAAGAAGTTGCTTTTTAAAAGGAATACTATGATGGATCAAACTTTGATTTTCAGCATTTTTTTTCTGAAAAATGTTTTTCACGATTCCATAAATTCAGACTATAGTTAACAACACTGGCAGAAACAAACACAGGACAAACCTCTCAGCATGTTTTACTGAAGGCTGCAATTATTTATTCTTCCATCTATCTACAACCCTTTCTTGTATGTCTTGAACAAATAGACCAATAAAACCCAACCCTAACCTTTATTTATTTATTTAATTAAATTTGACAGATAAATCTTAATAATAAAGTCCTTTAAGGTGCATACAGTCAAAGATAACTCTCTTACATTTCAGTAAACAATTAAAAATGTCACATTTTCAGATGTCAGATTTCAGATGTGTAAATGGGTCACAGTTGAAAAGTGGTTTTCAAGTGACAAAACCATGCAAGTGTAATACATCTTGAATTTTTTGAGCATTAGAATGTGCATGAAAATGATATATTTAAAGATCACAGTTACTACTCATTAATTAAAATTAATAAAGGTAAAGTGGAAAGGTGAAATTTGGTTTCTGGGAACTGGAAATGGTGGCTAGTTCCTATAACTGAGTTCCTGTAACAACCTTTAAAAGTCTTATAGGGCTCTATTTTAATGATCTAGGAGTAAAACACATGGCGCAAAAGCATTAAGGGCATGTCCGAATCCACTTTTGCTATGTTAAGTATGGAAAAATACGGTTAGCGCCCCGGTAAATGGTCTAACAGGGTTGCGCTTATTCTCTTAATGAATTATGGGTGTGTTTTGAGCATAACGTGCATTAAACCAATCAGAGTCTTGTCTCCCATTACCTTTACCAGTCAGTTGTGTCATGCCATGGCACATTTGCGGACTTTTTAAGTGAAAAAACTGAACGCTTCACTAGCTAGAAAACAGTTAAACAGACCATCTGCAGCTTGAGGATAAAAAATGGGCCTCCTCCATTCGACCTCTTTACTTTACTCATTTACTTTCGTGAACAAGGATAAGGTGTTGTACGCACTCCGCTGAAGACATTCATTAGCCTACATATTTAATTTAGTTTGTTAAGCGCAAAGATTCAATTCAATTCATGTTTATTTATATATCGCTTTTCACAATGTAGATTGTGTCAAAGCAGCTTAACACAGTTCTAGTAAAGTCCAGAGTTCAGAGTTGAAGTTCCGTTTAGTTTAATTCAGTGTGGTTTAAATTTCACTGCTGAAAGTTCAAACACTGTAGAGCAAATCCACCGAAGAGCAGCTCCACAAGTCCCGATCCAAGCAAGCCAGTGGTGACAGTGGCGAGGGAAAAAACTTCACCAACTGACGAAGTGAAGGGGGAAAAAACCTTGAGAGAAACTAGGCTCTGTTGGGCACGACCATTATTCTTCTGGCCAATCTTCCTGTGTGGAGCTGCAGTCTAGGCGCCTGAGGCTGGAGAAGCTGGACGTCCATTGTGGAGAAGCTGCAGGTGTGAGAAGGGCACTGGTGGGAGGTCAAGCTGGCCCACAGGATCAATGCGGGGACTCGTTTGTCACGGTGGTCTTTCAGGAATCAGTCTCATGCACTCCATTCCTCCATGACAACCCCAGCATCTGTTCGGGATATGGCCTGCTTCAGGATTATGGATACCTTGAGGTCATCTCTTCACAGGTCTTGGATCGTATTAATGGCGCTGCATAGTCTCTAGGAACCACGGAATGAGTATCCCCAGGTGGAAATTGAAAATAAAGAAAATAATTAGCGTAGCTGCTGTTCATAGTGTATTTAAATGAGATGCAAAAATGGAGTGCTAAAAATGAAAATAGCAGTTATATAAACAAACATACAAACAAACAGCCTAAAACTGATCCTTGAGGCACCCTATACTTTACTGGCCTTACCTGTGAAAGCTGTCCATTTATATTCACAATCTGGTAACGGTCAGTTAGGTATGACTTAAACCATTGTAGAGCCTGTCCCTGGACAACTATAGAATTTAAGCGATCTATGAGGATATTGTGGTTGATGGTGTCAAATGCAGCACTTAGATCAAGTAAAACTAATAACGAGATGCACCCTTGGTCAGCAGCTAAGAGTAAATCGTTGGTTATTTTCACTTATGCGTTTTCTGTGTGATGAGGCCTGAAACACTTCAAACACTTGTTCATCTGCAGAAAAGAGCATAATTGGGCAAAAACTACTTTTTCTAGTATTTTAGACATAAATGGAAGATTTGAAACAGGCCTATAATTAGTTGCTTAGCTAAGATTTGTTTCAAAACAATTTCTAAATTCAGTTCTAATTTTCAACAAATGAATAAATGAGCAATACTAACGAAGTGTGGTCAAAAAACTGAGTTATATCCAAACACGTCCTATTCTTATGCTCCATATGGTGATGCATACGATCTCCAAAATCCAACAGGTGGACAAATCTAAACTTGTTTTTATTAAAACAAATATAAATATGCATATAATAAATAATACTGCTAATAAAAATAATAACATTATACAAATGCAAAATGTCATGAATAAACTGAAAAAAGCTGAAAATAGCAACAGATCACACCATACACATCTTGTGCCTTATTGCGCCGTGTATAATAGGGCCCATTGTGTTTAGGTGGTCTGGAACTCTGGGATTGGGACATGAGGTAAAAAAAAAATGTAAATCACTTAAAAAGACAACATAAACACTTAAAAAACTTGATGGACAGTTTGGGTTCAACTGAGTCGCTGAACTTGCAAACTATCTTTTAGACCGGTAAGCTAAACTAGAAGCTAAGATTGCCTGTTAAGCCCATCATATAAAATACTGAAATGTTATAAAGAAAATATTAATCTTAAGAAAGCACAAGCTGAGTTTAAGAGGCGTTTGCAAAGGTTGTTTGAAAATGATTTATTTTTGCCTTTCCATTAGCTGACACTAATAGCACCGAAACTACACATTTCATTTTGTAACAGAACTGCATACATACACAAACAGCGTTGTGATGCCATGTTAAAATAAATGTTCTTTTAGCGTGAATACCTGAACCACACTTCACAGCTGTAGAGTATTCAGCATTTACAAGCTCTTGTCCTGCTAGATGTGAGAGGAATAGCAAAGCAGATGACACAAGAAACCAGAAAAACCTCCCTCCAAGTCAACATATTGAACATCGACAGCACTTGTGAGTTATGAGTGGTCTCACACTTACTACAAGTGGACACACTCACCCTCCCTTCATTCCCATCACTGCACGACGAAAGAGGTAACTCACTATTATTAAATCAGGCGAATTAGACGCTAAAAATGGATTGAAATTGGCCTAGATTTGCAGGCATCATACAGCCTTGTCAATCAGATATCTCAGATCTATTGGCAGACGCGCTGCTGTGAGCTATTGAATTATTTTAGATGAAAGTGTTAGAGGATTATTCAAATTGCCACGCACTTGACTTGAAGCGAAATATAATAAATGCAACACTGCCCTCTAGAGGAGAGCTGGATTTATGACAAACTGCTATTACATTGACTCATTCAGACACTCGGGATAAAAGTCCAGACTTTAATTAACAAGAAAAACTCATGAACAATGTTATCAAATGACCATTTATTCCCACTTAATCAGAAACTCCAAAGTCATTCTGTCTAAGAGATCCAATGTGCTTTACTTTCCTTAAGTGGACACCTAAAAAAACTCTCACCGGGATATTGTTTTTGGAAGGTATTCACTTCCCCCCCCATATAATCTAAAACTGCAATTAAAGTTTTAGAGCATGTGCCTTCTGGTTTCCTCAAAGGAAAAATCCAGTTCCCGTTACAGTTTATAGGTGCAATCTACAACCTTCCTAATGACTTCTTTGAGGGTGGACACTGTTTATTACCTTCTTCCAAAACTCCCCATCATGGATTTATCATGGATTTATATATTACACTCCAAATGGCTCACCAGTTTGATTCTACCAATGCACACAGTCTTTCATTTGCTCACGTAGCTCGATATTTCTTTATCCAGGCTGAAGGCAAAACGGTGGTTCAGGAAGAGGAGCTGGCCATGAGGAAGGAGTCTGTGCAACAACGCGTCCACTCGATCACTTTTCAGCAACACCTGAAAATAACAGCTAAGTCAGCTAGAGAGAAAAGGTTTGTGTCAAATAATCAATAGCTTGGCAAAATGCCTATTTGCTTTGAATGCGTGTCCTTGTTCGCTACCTGAGTAGCCATACAGTAACTGGAATATCATTCTGAAGTAAATATCTTCAATAAAAAAAAACAACCCAGAGCCCGGCAGATTGCTTTTCAGCGAATATATTGATCGCAATGTAATCAGCAGTCTAACATGTATCTCATACAGATTGAGATGCATATCCTTATCATTTCAGTGGTGGCCAATAGATTGCATTGGTGTAAAAAGAAACTGGGCCAGCAGCAGACATGAGAAAGGTT
The DNA here is from genome assembly GCA_903798195.1 of Danio kyathit. Classification (NCBI taxonomy): domain Eukaryota; kingdom Metazoa; phylum Chordata; class Actinopteri; order Cypriniformes; family Danionidae; genus Danio; species Danio kyathit. The sequence goes on along the minus strand of LR812531.1, from coordinate 17,706,198 downwards.
AGAATCAGACTACTTTATGAGACTGTGGGGGTTCAACAGGAGTTCAGCTCTGCTGTAACAACAATAAAAGTCATTTCTCTAGGATAAGGGAATCTACACGATGCAATGAAAACAGCAAACATCTCGTTTATGTTTGTTTTACAGTCACTCACACATACAATGTGATTTTTTTTTTTTTTTTTTAGAATTTGAAATGTTTTGAGTTTTGAAAATAATAATGTCATTCAGAATGCAAACAGTGCTCAGCATATATGAGTACACCCCTCACAATTCTCAAAAGCAAAAATCAAAAGAACCAAAATATATATAAAATGTTGTTGAAATTTTGTAGTTTGTAATTTATTTATTTATTAATTGCATTATTTTTTCTTGAATTTAATAGTATTATCTTTCTATTTCTAAAGATTTTTGATGACTAAAATATTTAAATCTGTTTAATAAATCAGCAAAAGTTTTGTTCAAATGCGCCAACATATATTACCCATATTCACTGGGAAATGGATAAAAATATTCATTTTTAAAATAGAGTGTACACATTTATGCTGAGCACTGTATATTAAATTGACTGCATGTGACACTAAATACTTTTACAACAGCAATATTCAGATTTATCACAAAATGATTATTAATAAATGCTACTGTTCCAAACTTGTATTTGTCAAAGAATCATGAACAAAAAATAATCTTTACACAAGAATGTAATATGGTATTGTAATCCGCTATTGTTCCTTTGATTGTCAAGTACTCATACTAGGGCTGCACGATTAATGAAAGGTGATTTTCATGCACATTTTGTCAGGAGCTGTTTACACCAGGTCACTTCAAGCTTTTTCTGATTGTATAGCTATCTAATCATAAAAAGGTGGGTGTAAATGCCCTCCAAACTGCATTTTAGGCTAATATAAATCCAATTGCTCAAACAATCTCATGAGGTGGTCTGGGACACATTTAAGTTGAAACTAAAAGCAGGTCTAGAAGCATCTGCTTCTTGATTCTACATGTGCAATGTTTACTCCTCCCAAAATATAAAAATAAACGTTAGAGCCTGTTTTGCTCTATATCATATGGTACCCAAAGTGGGGGTGGCATGAGATTGACTACGTTTACATGGACATCAGTAATCGAATTATTTGCCTTAATCTGAATAAAACAATAATATGATTAAGGTGTTTATATGAGTTGCTTTTTGAAGGTTCCTTTCATGATCCCGTTTTACATGTTTTAGAAAACGCTATCACGCTATCCACATTTCCTCCGGAGTTTCATGTAATTTTGGGTGTTTCATTTTTAATTTGTTGACTTAAACTGCAGTTTGGCACTTTCACTTTCATTCAGGAAGATTTCATGCATGCCCTCTGTGACAAGCAAGATGCAAGGAACTGCTGGAAGAGTGTTGTTTTAATGGAATTTGATACTACACGCCGTATGGGGAAAAAAAATCTCTGCATTTCGCGATGCACGTTTCTGTAGTCCTTCAGTAATTGCGAAGCCTGTCTTGTGCACTAGTGAACATGAATTAAAATGGTGAAGCTATTTAACTTTCTTATTCATTCATTCATTTTCTTTTCGGCTTAGTCCCTTTATTAATCTGGGGTCACCACAGCGGAATGAATCGCCAACTTATCCAGCATATGTGTTACACAGCGGATGTCCTTCCAGCCACAACCCAACACTGGGAAACATCCATACACACTCATTCACACACTCATACACTACGGTCAATTTTAGCATACCCAATTCACCTGTTCCACATGTCTTTGGACTTGTGGGGGAAACTGGAGCACCCGGAGAAAACCCACGCGAACATGGGGAGAAAATGCAAACTCCACACAAAAATGCCAACTGACCCAGCCGAGGCTTGAACCAGTGACCTTCTTGCTGTGAGGCAAACGTGCTACCCACTGTGCCACTGCGTCGCCCCTTTCTTATTCATTTGTACAAAAAATAATAATAATAAAATGAAATGCATTGTATCTGATGCTTTAGTCAAATGTCACCTAGTTAAATATTAATATAATGCATGATTTTAATACTGTATAGGCAAATTGATATCTGTTTAGGGAAGACATATTTATCTGGCCAAATTTCAATTGCACTTTTTAAAAAAAAAATAGACAAATATGCGATCAGAGAAAACCTTTAAAGGGTCACGAAACACCAAAACACATTTTTGAGCTGTAGACAGTCATATATGTGTCCCACGCTGCTAAAAACAATATTAGGACACATATATTTCACAAAAAAAAAAAATTGGTTGTTTTTGCATTATTTTGAGCAAATTCGTTCTTCTTCCGGTTTGAAACAAATTTTTGAAGCTGCGTCACAGCGAATAGATCCTTGTGTGTAATCCAGTGTGGAGACTGGATGTCTGTACCTGCGAGTGCATTGTGACGTCTCTGAGTGTGCAACAATAATTCATGAGAACGACTTGGTTCAAACCAATCAGCGCGCTCTACTGTGAATGAGGTGCAACTTCATTAATATGCATGATAGCTTCGAAGACTGTTTTTACCTATTACAGTGTTCAGACTGCAGAGAGACGCCATGTTGTGTTGCCAAAACAAGTGGAAGAATAAGAATTGTTTGGAGACACAGGTCGTCGGTGTTGCATTTATAAATGTGCTTCAACGAAGGATTTGTTTTAATTTCCCACGATGAGAGCACAGCTGGACTCGCGTGTGGATTACAGTGCGCGCGACACACGGCAGAAATACATTTGCATGGAACATTTTTTTCCCCGAGAGCTTTTCGCATCTGGAAATGGTGAAATCCGGATTTGCTGCTCGTCTCCTTTTTAAAAAGACGCGGTTCCAGTTGGTGTTGATTGTCCTGTCTCTACAGATTTGGAAAGTGCGGGTGATCGGTGTTCTTTGTTTGTTTATTCAGATGGCAAAGTTAGTTCGTATTGTCAGCAGTACTCTTTCAGTGTTTAAAGACAGACCTTAGTCAAAATTATTTAGCTACCAAGTTTACAGTACGCTAATATCACTACAAGATTATGGGCTGATCTGCTGTAAATGCTGCTCTCCGAGTGTAAACATGTAAACACTGCAATCAAACTATTATCATCATGTAGGATTTTTGCCGCATTTTGTGACAGGATATCTAGGATATCAGTGTATACACACGCGGCTTTCTGACGCTACCTACCGAGTGAATCTAAGTTACCGAGAAATGTGGAGGGTTTTTTTTTCTCCCATTCACCATGCGTTATCAAATATTCCATTAAAACTGCACTCTTCCAGCAGTTCCTCGTATGCAATATCTCGTTTGTCACAGGGGGCATGCAGGAAATGTTCCTGAATAAAAGTGAAAGTGTCAAACTGCAGTCCACCATTTAATCATTCATTCATTCATTTTCTTGTCGGCTTTGTCCCTTGCGGGGTCGCCACAGCGGTATGAACCGCCAACTTATCCAGCACGATTTTACGCAGCGGATGCCCTTCCAGCCGCAACCCATCTCTGGGAACTTCCACACACACATTCACACTCATACACTATGGACAATTTAGCTTACCCAATTCACCTGTACCTCATGTCTTTGGACTGTGGGGGAAACCGGAGCACCCGGAGGAAACCCACGCAAACGCAGGGAGAACATGCACCATTTAATCATTTGGCAAATAATTTGATTACTGATGTCCATGTAAACGCAGTCACTGTCATTCTCCCCTACGCCTGTGTGTTTGTTTTGCCTCTGTGAAAATCAGTGCGTGCACAAATGGAAACTCCCATTTTTATGCACCTTTCCTCTTTCCCTCCCCCAACACTCCCACCTAAACAGAGCTGCACACACCCACTTTCCTGATTTTTTCCAAACTAGAGGTGTGAAAACACCCTGTCGAGACAGGGTGGTTTTGTGGCCTTTTAAAGTGACCAGGTCTAAACAGGCCATAAAACTGGTTATGTAATCAGTTTTAAATCTCCAGCACCTGCTTTTAGATGGAGCAAAGTTTACTACACAGGGCCATAGTTCACCTACAAACTACGCAAGAAATCGAGGACAACTAAATTGCTGCAATTCTGAAATCAAGACAAACATTGAGTATATTTACATGAACACCAATAATCCGATTTTAATATGATTAAGACAATACTCTGATTAACTTAATCCAACTAAAGTCATAACCGAACTGAACAGAAATCGAATTAAGACATATGGAGTATGGCAATTCTAGTCGCATTATTGAAGTGCAGTACAGACATGTAAACACGGCAATCAAACTATTACCAACGTATAGGATTTTCACCGCATTTTGCGACAGGATAGTCCATACACACATGACTGTTTGACACTATTCTCTGCACCTATTTTTACAGTGTAGGGATTTAAATCCAAAAATCCCAAGCATAAACAATAACAGCTCCTCTTATAAAACAATCATTAGTCCTATGAAAGTCTGACCTCAGCACCGGGTCCGAGCAGACGCAGCTCCTCCAGACAGTGACGTGCGATGTTGCGAAGCGTTCCCTCGGCCAGCAGAAGGTTTTCGTGTGGCCTGCAGACCAGCGTGAAGGCCAAAGCCTGCACCCCGAGCCAAAGCACAGCACTGCGATCTGGAAACAGCTCTGCACTGCCCAGGGAAAACACTCCGCTGTCTGCTTCGCCCAGAGCTACAGTCTCTTCACCCAAAACAGACTCCACACAAAGACGACCTGAGGCCTCCCTGCTCAGACACATCGCACTCCTCACCTGCCTGCGGGACAGAAGAGAAGAGCAGACAGAGAGCGGGACAGGCCTCATTACTGCTCCCCATGGGTATGCATAGAAAAACAAATACACCACTGTTTAAAAGAGTAATGGAGTATAAGCTAATAAATACAGGGTGGGTGAAAAGTAACTAGGCTATAGAACATGGAGTATCACTGGAGTCATGATGAAAAAATCTCTAAGGAGACGATAATAAATATTTATTCATTCATTCATTTTCCTTTGACTTAGTACCTATATTCATCAGGGGTCGCCACAGTGGAACGGACCGCGAACTCATCCAGCATATGTTTTACGCAGCGGATGCCCTTCCAGCTGCAACCCAGCACTGGGAAACACCCATACACTCTCATTCACACACATACACTATGGCCAATTTAGTTCATTCAATTCACCTAAACCGCATGTCTTTGGACTGGAAACCAGAGCACTCGGAGGAATACCACGGGAACATGCAAACTCCACACAGAAATGCCAACTCGTCCAGCCAGGACTTGAACCAGTGACCTTTTCGCTGAGCCACCGTAACACCCCAGATAGTAAATAGCATGAAAAGCAGTATTATACATACGGATTTTATTACCATTTACTTAATGTGTTTTATGCATGCATGGTTTCTATGATTGTGATTATGTAAAGGCATGATATTATCAATGACGATGTTTAATTCAGTTAAAATATTTTATTACAGTTTTGACAGATGCGATTGTTTTACTAAACAAAAATTTATATCTGCATCATATCAAAAAAGAGGGAACAAAAAACGGTTTCATGATTTTACAACACGCAGGAATTGAGAAATTAATTTCTCTGTTGTCAAGATATTTTTTAAAGATATTTCTGCTCACAGGGATGACACGCTGGCACGGTGTACCAAGCATAAGCTGGATAAGTTGGCGGTTCATTCCGCTGTGACGACCCCTAATGAAGAGACTAAGCCGAAGGAATATGAATGAATGAATTTTTGCAATATATGCAACAAATATGGAATAAATTGATTTTAAAAAGTGACAGTAAAACATTTTTTAAAAACAAAACATATTGTGTTCATTTTGTTAAAAAAATATATAAAAAATATATATCATGATTGCTATAAAAAAAATTTAACTGCATAGCTGTTTTTGAAATTTGCAATAATAAGAAATATTTTTGAGTACCAAACAAGCATATTAGAATGCATTCTAAAGGGTCACGTGTCACTAAAGACTGAGTAAAATAAAGAAATACAAATAAAAGTATAAAAAATACAATTAAATAAAAGCAAAAATTAATATCTATTATTTAGTCATTCTTTGCATATTTCTAATTGGTTTGTTAGTATTGTTTTTGGTGTTTTGTGAATGAGCCCACAAAAAATGGTTAGCATTTACTCACCTTCATGTCAACCTAAAACTATACAACATAAGTTTTTATTACAGTAAGCTGTGGTATATTGTAGCATAATATATACATTAAATACAATTTCTCATAGGAAAAACTTATTAAAGTATTTGATAATTTGCTTATATTTAGTTAATGACCACAGCAATAATAGAAATTACATTGAGGTAAAGCTGTTTTTTATATTCGCACATTCAGACTTTCTCCTTAACAATATCATTAAGAAATATCAAAAAATGTTTTCTTTGCAGATTCTAAATAGGGAAATTATTTAAGCAGCCAATGACTATCAAACTACAACATTATTCAGTCAAACAAATAGTGCTAATGTTGTTTTGAAGTCAAACTTGCATGTAATTTCAGACAGAATATTCAAAAATATACAACAATATAGGGACCAATAAAATGAACAAATATAAAAACATCTTTACCTCAATAGCAATTACCACAACAGATTAATTCAAGTAATTTACTATAGTATGGTTCAAAAACACTAGTATTTACCACAATATACTATATATTTTTATATTTAATATATTTTTATATTTATATTTAATATTGTTTTATGACATTGTTTAACCCACATATAAATAAAATTATAATTATGTCAGGTCAACAAACGATTGCAAAGCTGCATTACATGCAATCGCTGTGATTTATAATTCAGGCTTATCTACAATCCCCGGCCACTTTATTAGGTATACCTGTCCAACTGCTCGTTAGCGCAAATTTCTAATCAGCCAGTCACGTGGCAGCAACTCAATGCATTTAGGCATGTAGACATGGCCAAGATGATCTGCTGCAGTTTAAACCAAGCATCAGAATGGGGAAGAAAATTTATTTAGGTGACTTTGAATGCGGCATGGTTGATGGTGTCAGACAAGCTGGTCTGAGTATTTTAGAAACTGCTGATCTACTGGAATTTTCACACACAACCATGACTAGGGTTTGCAGAGAATGGTCCGAAAAACAGAAAATATCCAGTAAGCTGCAGTTCTGTGGGCGCAAATGCCCTGTTGATGCCAGAGGTCAGAGGAAAAAGGCCAGACTGGTTCGAGCTGATAGAAAGGGAACAGTAACTCAACTAACCACTCGTTACAACCGAGGTATGCAGAACAGTATCTTTGAATGCACAACACATCCACCTTGAGGCAGATGGGTGCCACTCCTGTCAGCTACGAACAGGAAACTGAGGCTACAATTGGCACAGGCTCACCAAAATTGGACAATAGATTGAAAAAATGTTGCCTAGTCTGATGAGTCTTGTATCAATGGCTCAGGCTGGTGGTGGTGGTGTAATGATGTGGGGGATATATTCTTGGCACACTTTGGCCCCATTAGTACCAATGGAGCATCGTGTCAACACCACAGCCTACCTGAGTATTGTTGCTGACCCATGTCCATCCCTTTGACCACAGTGTACCCATCTTCTGATGGCTACTTCCAGGCGGATAACGCACCATGTCATAAAGTGCAAATCATCTCAAACTGGTTTACTGAACATGACAATGAGTTCACTGTGCTGAAATGGCCTCCGCAGTCACCAGCTCTCAATCCAATAGAGCACTTTTGGGATGAGGTGGAACGGGAGATTCGCATCATGGATGTGCAGCTGACAAATCTGCAGCAACTGCGTGATGCTATCATGTCAATATGGACCAAAATCTCTGAGGAATATTTCCAGTACCTTGTTGAATCTCTGCCACGAAGGATAAAGGCAGTTCTGAAGGCAGTTCACAGCCGTATCACTCTGCAGCCCAAGACCGGTTACTCACTGATGCTAAGCAGGGCTGAGCGTGGTCAGTACCTGGATGGGAGACCACATGGGAAAACTAGGTTCTGTTGGAAGTGGTGTTAGAGAGGCCAGCAGGGGGCGCTTAACCTGTGGTCTTTGTGAGTCCTAATGCCCCAATAAAAGTGAAGGGGACACTACACTGTCAGTAGGCGCCGTCTTTCAGATGAGACGTTAAACCGAGGTCCTGACTCTCTGTGGTCATTAAAAATCCCATGGCACTTCTCGTAAAGAGTAGGGGTGTAACCCCGGTGTCCTGGCCAAAGTCCCTCAACTGGCCCTTACAATCATCCCCATCCACCGAATTGGCTCTATCACTGTCTCTCCACTTTACCAATAGCTGGTGTGTGATGAGCGCACTGGTGCTGTTGTCCTGTGGCTGCCGTCGCATCATCCATGGACAGACCCCACCCCGTCATGATTGTGAAGTGCTTTGGGTGTATGGCCATACACAATAAATGTGCTATATAAATAAATACACATTACATTACATTACATTAGGGGGTTCAACACTGTACTAGTAAAGTGTACCTAATAAGGTGGCCAGTGAATGTATATGAGTTATACTATATCAATTTGTAATTAATTGGCAAGTAACACTGTTTCAAACACACATTTGAATGGTCATTTTGAACTTGTTATCTTCTAGAAAGTTACAGTTCATCCAAAAAGGAAAATTTTGTCATCATTTACTTTTCCAAAGTGTTTCCAAACCTTCAAGTTTTGTTTTTCTGTTTAACACAAGAAGATATTTAGGAAAATCAAGAAAAAATGGGAGCCATTGACATCCACAAAATTTTCTGTGAAGGTCAAAGGCTACAATAGTCAATGTCAGAAACTAAAATATACTACAGTTCATAAGTTCTCTATAATAAATACTACACTATACTGTGGCATTTGTTAACACAATGTGTAGTAAACACTATAATACACAATGACACTACAGTGTGTGTGTGTGTGTGTGTGTGTGTGTGTGTGTGTGTGTGTGTGTGTGTGTGTGTGTGTGTGTGTGTGTGTGTGTGTGTGTGTGTGTGAAAACTCGGAATGACTTCTCCCATCTACTGTATATTATTGTACGTTCAAGGCTCTAAATTTGTGAGGAAACTCTTACTTATGGTAATATACTGTATCGTTAACTGTCCGGCGCACAGTGTTGTAGATCTGGAAAACCCGAGAATCGTTTAATCATCTCACCTCGCGACCACCTGCAGTTTCTCCTTCTGCATCAGTCTCCTCTGCTCCGGTGTGAAGTCCCGATCATCTCCGCTCTCCGTTCCGAACACCCGCGAGTACAGAACCCGGCTTTCGCCGGCGGACAGTGCGCTCACCGGGCACACCGTGTGGATTAAGAAACACAGCACCATATCTGACTTAACACATCATTAAACTCATAAATAAACATATACAGGTTCACCGGTTCGGTGGGATAAATGTCTGCAATATAATAAAGTCATACTGCCATTGTAGAAAACCGCTGCATGATTATTTCCGTATTTGGTCACATGACTGTGAATCAGCTGATCCTTGTGTAGTTCCGTTTTTTAACTCTAGATGCCGCTCTCGAATGATGTGATTGTCATAGATACCATATGCATTTAATAATAAAATATCGGTTTTAATTAGCACAATTTAAAAAGGTATTTTAAATGCATTCAGTTTTGTATACTTATTTTAAACATGTATACTGTTTAAAAAGCCCTTTTTGTTAATGTTATTACCTTTATTATTATTATTATTATTATTATTATTATTATTATTATTATTATTATTATTGTTATTATGTGGCCTAATATGTCCCTAGTGGTGGCCCAAATCAAAATATTTGTTTAATAATTTTCCACATGCCTGGTACAAAGGTTGAATGCTTCACAAATACTCTCAACACAAAAAAAGTAAAAAAAAATAAATAAAATAAAATAAAATAAAAAAATAATAAAATAAATTAAAATAGTTGGATTTGGGAATCCTGGTGCATATGTGCTTGCAAAATATGTATCAAACTAAATGTTATGCTTGAAAAATAAATATCATTACTTCATAATTAAACATAGTTAAAAAAAATTATATTGCCACCACCAATGTTTTCCAAATACAGTATTCAATAGTAACTATTTTCTGGGGCTGCAGGGTGGCGCAATGGGTAGCACGTTTGCCTCACAGCAAGAAGGTCACTGGTTTGAGCCTTGGCTGGGTCAGTTGGCATTTCTGTGTGGAGTTTTTCCCTGTGTTCGTGTGGGTTTCCTCCGGGTGCTTCGGTTTCCCCCACAAGTCCAAAAGACATGCGGTGCAGGTGAATTGGGTGGCTAAAATGGCCAGAGTGTATGTGTGTGAATTATTGTGTATGGATGTTTCCCAGTGATGGGTTGCAGGTGGAAGGGCATCCGCTGCGTAGAACATATGCTGGATAAATTGGCGGTTCATTCCGCTGTGGCGACCCCGGATTAATAAAGGGACTAAGCTGAAATGAAAATGAATGAATGAACTCATTTCTGGACTGATCTTTTCATCATAGTGGTCTATAATTTTGCCATTGTAAAATGCAAACTGCAAGAATGCAACCAATCTCTAACCATTCAGTTCTCCACCCAACAACCACAAATGCACACATAATCTCCAGTGTGTGTTAAACAAGGAGCATGTTTATACACATTCAAATGTCTGCCACTGACTGTAGACTGAGCTGGACATGTTTAAACACATGCACTCTCTGACAAGCACAAAGGACAGCTGTTTAGCCTAACAACTGCTGGTCATGCTTGCTTAAACCACGAGGGCGGAGGACACATGTTTTTTTCAAACACTCCACTCACATCAAAACAGCCAGGACAAAACCTTTACTGTGACATGACAAAAGACTAATCTGTTCACATACTAGAAGAAACAGCACTGCAGACAGGACTGATAGCTTCTCCATAACTGCCCTACTAGTATACTTTTTTTTAACTTGCTAAAAAAACAAATCCAATATACAGTACTTTCAGACCTTTTATGTACTTGAATGAAAATATACTTTAAGTATGCTTGACTGACATGAAAGTCTTAGTTTATTAGGCATTTGTTTATTCATTCATTCATTCACTTTCCTTCGGCTTTAATCATCAGGGGTCGCCATAGCGCTACAGTGGAATGAACCGCCAACTTATCCAGAATATGTTTTATGCAGCGGATGTCTTTCCAGCTGCAATCCAACACTGGGAAACACCCATACACTCTCATTCACACACATACACTACAGCCAATTTAGCTTATTCAATGCAAAATGGGAGCACCTGGAGGAAACCCGCGCCAACATGGGAAGAACATGCAACCTCACAGAAATGCCAACTGACCCAGCTGGGACATGAACTAGCGACCTTCTTGCTGTGAGGCAACGGTGCTAACCACTGAGCTACTGTGTGACCCTTTTACTTGTTCATTGACATATAATTAAAAGTAATATTGCATATATTAAGTACACTTGTTGTTGTTTTTAACTCTTTTGATTGAGTAGCCTAAAATAAAATAAAATACTTTTTTTCACATACACTGTAAAAAATGAATGAAAAATAAATTACGACAACTATTATTTTATGATGCTTTGAGTTATTTTAACAAGTTTATAAGGTTTCGGATAAATTTGTTTAAGTAATGCAAATTTTAACTTAATATTCTTAGTCAGTTTGATTATATAAGTTGAGATGACTAGAAAAGTTGATTTAATTCAACTAAAAAATGTAAGGCAGCAACATTTTTTACAGTGTAATTATGCATACTCCCAGTGTTTCAGAGACACAGTCTAAAAGCTAGATTGCTTGTTTGAGCTGTCTTAACTGAAAATGAATGAAAATGTATTTTAAAATAAGTTGATGACCTTTGTTTTGTCTCAATATGCACACCATAAAAGCTTAAATATACCCTAATTTAGACAAGATGCCCTATAGTGGACACGAAAAACTGCATTATTTAAGTGTATTGCAGTATTACTGCAATACAACTGAAGTACTACAAAACAACCAACTGCAGTACATCTACTGCAATACAACTGAAGTACTACTACAGTACAAATGCAGTACAACTGAAGTATTACAGTACAACTGCCATGCTGCTAATGCAATACAACTGAAGTACTTCTACAATACAACTGCTGTACAGCTACTTTTCCTGCTCGGTGCAGCGCTGTGGGCAATGGTTTCCAACTGAGGTTTCAGCGTGTCAGTTGTATTGCTGAAGTACTGTACTACCACAATATATTTTATTGCACTTTTCAGAAGTATAACTAACTACAGAAATACATCTACAATCATCTACATCTGCAATACATAATAAACCTAAAGTGCACTTTAAATACGTATGTACCTAAGTGCAATAAATTCTATAACATATCACTATATTGCCTCTCTCAGTTTATTTAATGTTACTTTAGTTGTACTGCAGATTTTACTGCTGTTGAACTTTATTGCATTGTAGTTGAACTGTGTTTCTACCTCATTATACTGCAATTTTGCAGTTGCATTGAATTTTGCCACAGTTATCTTTGTATATAGGTTACTGCTGTTGTACTGTTCAGTTCACTGCAGTTATTTTTTATTATTTGTTTTTACAAATAAACTTAAAATTCTAATTAGAAAATTACTCTTAGAACACAAATGCAGTACAGTTTTTACCACACCATTGGCATATTAGACTACAGCAGCACAAGTGCAGTAAAGACTTGTTTTTACTCCAGTTTAATTTAACTTATACTGCTGTCAAACTTTATTGTACTGTATTTGAACTGTGTTTATACTTCATTATATTGCAATTTTGCAATTGTACTTAATTTTATTGCAGTTATACTTCTGTATACTGCTGTTGTACTGCAGTTATAGTGCAGTTTTACTTCAGTTTACTGCAGTTATTTTTTTGTAAGTTAAACTAATACCTTATGGAAAGTATACATCAAACTAATTCTTTACAAGTCTGACAAATGTAAATATACTCATATGTCCACTTGCAGTACAAATGCTAAATATAATTGTGAACTACTTGAGAACAACTGTTACACTTACAGTTCATGTAAAAGTATAATGTTATGCTTAAAAAGTAGATCAATTTAGTCCTAAGTGGCATTCAAATAGTGGCCTAGAACTACACATATACTACTAGTACATAGATGTTATATTCTTCATCTTCAACAAGTTAACTTGAAATATACTTCTTATGTGTGACAACAAACAAATAATAAGGTTTTCTGTAGTTGCAGGAAGCCAGAAACTAAAGCCAAGGCCACATTCGGAGGATCTTGCAAAAAACAATAGGATGTGGTTTCAGTGATGGCATTTCGACAGCCCATTCTGGTAACTTTTAGCTAGCAAAGCAGAAACGTGATGACGATGGAAAATCAGCATGTGAAAGATCCTCTTACTCATATTAGACTTTGTACTGGTTGGCTCTGCTGTGAAACTCAAACCACATTTACTTTCAGTATTTAAACATGAGGAAAATATTATATAGTGACTCCTGCATACAAAAACATTGCATGGATTATTCTGAGGAAATTTAATATGCATTACAAAGTCAGTGCCTTTGCTAGAAGTATTATTGGTAGTTGCAAAAACAAAAGAGCAAGCAAGGCCATTTGTAACTTCAAGGCTTCTGCCCAGCATGCTTTTTTCCTGTGTTTTAAAGAAGTATAACAGGCATCCAACAATAGTCCAAAAATAGACAAGAACAAATGACTACAAGTGTAGAGTCTGTCTAATCTATTTGGAGGCTAGTCTAATTTTAGACTATTGTTAGATGTCTACTACATTTCCACTGACAGGCCAAATTTTGCCTTATAGCACAGATGTGTATGTCTTTAAAATGAAATTACTTGGTGGGTGGTGACACTTTTAATTCATTGTGCGTCTTAATGCTAATGTCTGTTTACCATCATATTATTTTATTACATTAATCATGTTTGTTTGTAAATTTTTTACCACACTTTGATTTTCAAACAGTCACACAAAAAACACCTATACTTGTACATCATGTGAGTCAACAGTGTCATCTTTTGGAGATGTATAGTGACAGTTGGATGGTGATTATGTTGTAAAAACATTTCAAAGTGTAAAGTCACATCTGTTATAAAGATAGAGCATGGCCTGCGTTTCAAATTACTGCTTGCTAACAGACTACACTCAACAACAACAAAAAAAAAAGGAATCACGAAATTTATTATAAACTGTCTGTAATATTTTGATTTAATTTGTCAGTTTTATCTTAAATGTATGTTGTCAGGTTCCCTGGAATCAATCTAAATATGTTACAATCGAAAACTATTAGATTTAATCAGTGTAAATATATTTATATAAGAATATGGTATAAATATATCTATCTGTAGAAAAAGCCGGATTCAATTAATTCTATGAGATTGGTTTATTTAATAATTAGGGGCAAAACGGATGCAGCTCCACCACAATATACTAAATCCAACGTGTTTTAAATTAATAAGAATTTAACACACATTTGGATTTAAAATGATTCCATAAATCTTGTTCTTATTTGTTTTATTTATGTTTACCTAAAAAATATCAATCACATAAAGTTCATAAGGTCAATTATTTTAAAAGTATGCATTCCAAATGGACTGATATTTTATTTCAGAATACATAAATCTTATACACTACCTGACAAAAGTCTTGTTGTTGACCCCAGTTGTAAGAGTAGCAAATAATAACTTGACTTCTAGTTGATCAATTTGAAAAGCGAAGGTAGATTTTTCAGATGAATCATTTGTTGAACTGCATTCCAATCATCACAAATACTGCAGAAGATCTATTGGAACCGGCATGGACCCAAGAATCTGACAGAAATCAGTCAAGTTTGGTGAAGGAAAAATAACAGTTTGGGGTTGCAGTCAGTATGAGCGTGTGCAAGAGATGATGCAGAGTGGATGGCAACATCAACAGCTTGAAGACATTTGTGCTGCCCATTACATTACAAACCACAGGAGAAGGCAAATTCCTCAGCAGGATAGCACTCCTTCTCATACTTCAGCCTCCACTTCAAAATTCCTGAAAGGAAATAAGGCCAAGGTGCTCCAGGATGGGCCAGCCCAGTCACCAGAAATCAACATTATTGAGCATGACTGGGGTAAGATGGAGGAGGCATTGAAGACGAATCCAAAGAATCTTGATGAACTCTGGGAGTCCTGCAAGAACTCTTTCTTTGCCATTCCAAATGACTTTATGAAGAAGTTATTTGAGTCATCGCAGAGATGTATGAATGCAGTCGTCCAAGCTCATGGAAGTCATACACAATATTTATTCTTTTTTCACCATGGCTTTATATTCAATACTGTACATTATTTCTGTTAAGTGACAAGACTTGTCTAAGCAAAGTCAGACCTTACTGTCTTAATTAAATAATTGAAAACAAAAACAAAAAAACAAGGCATAATCATATTTTATTTTGGTAAAATAAGCGTAATCTAGAGGCCTTTCATATAAGCCACTTCTGATGCCAAACGATCAACTAGAAGTAAAGTTATTATTTGTTGTTCCTAAAACTTGGATATGCAACAAGAGCTTTTGTCCAGCAGTGTATTTATTTATTATGCATTTTTATTTTCTAATAATTCATAATTATTTCATATATTTTTTTCAGTACACTGTTCATTTCACCAAGCCCCACATTTGATTCAGTCTTAAAGAAAAAACAGACACACAATACTGCTGGCTGAGAAGAAACAGTTTTAAACCTCATCTTAGTCTCCACAAGAAAATTATGTGGGAAACACATTTGCTGTTTTTGACTTTCAAGTATTTTTGCTCATACCGATAGACTCTAAAGACACACTCTTACTCATTAACCAAACATAAACATTGCTCTGGGACGTTAGGGATGGGCTGGGAAACTGCAGGCTCCTCCTCCTTGGAACGACTGTGGAATGTGCATGTGTGTAGAGACACGTGCCAGCACTCTGCTAACCACAGTCAAAGTCCCTGTTAGAGCGGCAAGTTTGAAAAACAAGAGATTCAACCACCCAACAACACCAGTGGAAGAAAAAAAAAAAAAAAAAAACACGATCAAGAGATGATTCAGCAGAGAGTTATTACCCCAAACTCCAAGTTTATTCATGAATACATAAACCAGCCTCATAGCCTCACAAGACCAATAAAACACACTCAGAAAGGTAGAATTTACAAAACACATACACCCTTGCAAGGCAAATGAAGATTTTGTAACGCTCAACAGTCACTGGTTTATGGAACAAGCAGAACTCAATCTCGTTTGGTGAACTATGATGGTCAACACTTGCCGACCTGCAGCGAAAGACAGGATCCAGTCCCTGAGTTAAAGCTGTCAGTCAAGTGGGAAAAATAAAAAATTATTGCTGGCTCCCTTTATATATTTAAAAAAAAAAAAAAAAAAAAAAAAAAAAAAAAAATCCTCAAACAATATGGGCAGTTTTACATATAGGGATAAAAAAAAATTTAAATCATTATTCTGATATTAGCATGTACATAATGAAGTTTTAGAATATGAAAATCAGTTTAAATAATTGTATTATACTATTATCCTTCTCAGATCAGTTACATTCAGCAACCGATAAGATGTGGAGAAAAGAGAGAGCTAAAATCAACATTTATATAGCACTTATTCACCACATCCATTTATTTAAAAAGTGCTCAAGGTGAGAAGGGGAAAAAAAAAAAAAATGGTGAATAATCTGTTAAGACCAGGCAGTGGACCAAAAAAAAGTGAGAATACAAATTCTAGTTAGTTTAAAACATATTAGTTCATGACAGTGACTTGTAGCAGTGTGCTTGTAAAGGGAGATCAATAGATATTATTATTATTATAAAAAAAAAAAAATAAAAAAAAAAAATAAATTAAAAATAAAATTTAAAAAAAAAAATAGTAAAAGGAGGGGGCAGTTTAAAAGTGATGACATCAAAACACACGGCCAGAGACTCAAAATAACCTCTCGACCTCTTTTAATGTCAAACCCTGAAATGCAGAAAGGGTCCCGCACTGAATGCACACATGTATGTCTTCAGGTCTCTGCCATGGCTCATGGTATGAGGGCAGCATACGAGAGAGTAAAGGCAGTAAAAACATGAGCACTTTGGCGAGCTTCAGAGTTTTTTGAGACGGCTGTACATGTCTCTCTTGCTACGTTCTCCAGCCCAGGTGCGGCTCTTCAGACGAAACTTCCTCAGGTCTTCTTTAAACTCTTCATGAAGCATTGGTCTATACATCTGGGGCTCACATACTGCCTACAGAGGGGAAAGAAAACATGCATAAACTATAAGCTTCAATGAGAAAATACATAAATACAATAAAAAGACAACTTTGGAAATAGGACAGCAAGGGGTAACTGCACATATTAGTACTAAAAATCATCAGTAAGGGTCTTTTGCTTGATTTTATTATTATTTGATTTTTTTATTTTTTTTTTTTACACCACATAAACCTATTTTTTTTGTCAGCAACATGAGGAGAATCTTTAGGTCTTGTTTCACAGACAGAACTTACCATAAGATTAGGTTCAATATTTCCAATAGTAGATAGTTCAATTAGGACACGAATCATTTTTATACACATGCCTGCATTTTTTTTTTTAGATAATAATAATAATAATAATAATAATAATAATAATAATAACTTTATTTATAAAGCATTACTAGCGTCAACGTTGACAAAAAAAAAAAAAAAAAAAAATTCCACATACGCAAGGATTAGTGCAAATCCAAATCAACTTAACATGATAAATTATTTCCAAATAGAAATAAGTAATTTGGTGAAATTAAATTTGAATAAAATATCACAATGTTAGAGTTTTCCAATATCATGCAGCCGTATTTGTAATTGTTTGTTATAAAGGCTGTTTACATTTCTAATTGTTGGCAGGCAGATCGTGTTATACAATTGCTTGCATGTATAACTAATATGTAATTTACAACAACAACAGCAGCAGTCTGTGTGCGATTTAGTTTTTAGGTTGTAGAGGTTGTAGTTTGACTAAGAAATTTTTTTTTTTTTTTTAAGATAATTCTGCTTTAATTTTGAAAATATAAAATTAATAAATTATTTTAAATATTAGTAGATAAATTATTTTTTGTATTTAAATCAGTTTGAAATAATGATTCAATTCACTCAAAAGACTTTAAATGTTTCATTACTGGATGAAACAGTATTCAAAACAATCTCCTGAACATTAATCTGACAAATTTCAGTTGCATCGTCAACATTAGTGTAAATACACGCTTTAAGCATTAAGTTACTTTCAAAACAGCCATTTTGTTTAATACTATAGACAACTGTCTTCGTAACTCAACTATAAACTAGATTTTTTTTTTTTTTTTTTTTTAATATAATAAATAACTTGAAAAATGCACGTTGAAAAAAAATAAAGCCATTTTATAAAAATCACATATGACAACTACACTCTGTGGATCAAATGCAGGATTTGATGAAATGTATGATATTCAAAGTTAAGCATAAATAAGAGAAACCGCAAATCAGAGCCAGGTTCAATTTAAATTCCGTGGGTTTCTAAATGGAGATCAGCATATGATAAAGCATTAATAGTTCAGATCTAATTCATAATATGAACCAAACTGTCATTTTTTCCCCACATGTATATACAGAGCTCAGCACACACACATAATTGTATTACCTTTCCATTTCTAAAGATGTTTTGTGACAAATATAATTATTAAAGTAAAATTTTAGTTTCACAAATCTGTTTTGTTCAAATGCACCAATATACATTACCTATATTCACTGAGAAATAGATAAAAATATTCATTTTCAAAATAGGCTGAACTCATTTACGCTGAGCACTGTAGCTACACCTCTAATATTAGAATGAAATTGAGGAAATGCACATACTTTGTGAATCTGGAAAAAGTCTTTGTAGCCTCCCTTCAGGATATAGAGTTCGGGATAATGGAGGTTGGGGTATTCATTCATGAATCGATCTCTTTCTCTAACGTAGCGACACATCCGTGGACCACGTTCTGAAGAAAATTCACAGTGGAAAATCAGCAGGACGCGCTTCTCTGGGCAGCCAGGGAGAATAGGACTGCGTAAAAAGTAGTCATCAATTTGATCCTCTTGATGGAGATTAACAGCACCCTGAAAGACAACAAAAAGAAGTTTAAAAAATCTGCTCAATACTACAAACAATTGCAGTCAATTTAATAAAGTTGCAAGTGACTCTTACTTTAATATGGCCGCCCTCATATTCATACGGATAACGGCAGTCGATGACAAATAGCCTCTCCACTAGATCTTGAAACTGTCCGCTCATTGCTTTAACCATCTGTAAAAGCAGAAAACAGATGTCACCGGAAAACTGGATTATGGGAAAGATGCCAGTACATTATACTTTATATAGATGACAAGGTCTGCTGCTCTGCATCATTCAACTGCTTGTTTTGCACGCACTTGAATGTGAAATGCAGTGTATCTGTGTAGCAACTTACAATCTCTGGAGTGATGTACTTCAACTCTTGGTGTTTTCCTTGTACTGTGGGCAGTGCGGGAGCCTGTAAAAAAGACAAATGCATGTATATTATACACATTTTCTTAAACAAGGTCATCTGTGTATATTTTAATTATGCATTATTAATACCCCATTGTTGTTATTACTATTATTATTTTTTAATTATCAAAACGGCTAATTTTTAATAACCATTTTACATTTAAAATGGGTTATTAATATTATTCATTCATTCATTCATTCATTTTATTTTTGGCTTAGTTCCTGTATTAATCTGGGGTCGCCACAGCGGAATGAACTGCCAACTTATCCAGCACATGTTTTACACAGCGGATGCCCTTCCAGCTGCAACCAATCTCTGGGAAACATTATTATTATCATCATCAGGCTATATTTTAACCATTTTATATTTAAAATGGGTTATTAATCTATTATTGTTGTTGTTATTATTATTATTATTATTAATAACCCATTTTAAAAATATAGCCATTTAGATGATGATGATGATGATAATAATAATAATAATAATAAACAACATCTAAATGGCTATATTTTTAATATTCATTTTATATTTAAAATGGGTTATCAATAATAATAATAATAATAATAGTTAATATTATTATTAATATCATAATCTAAACGGCATCATCTATTTTAATACACACTTCACATTTAAAATTAGTTAATAATAATAATATTATCATCATCATCATCATCTAAATGGCTATATTTTAACAATTTTATATTTAAAATGGGTTATAATTATTAAAATAAGAAAATCTAATTTACTCTGCATTTCATTTGGTTTAAATAAAAGAATATTAGAATGTAATACATTAATTTGAAAGAAATTAAGATATAATTTCTTATAAAGTGTATTAAACAATCTTAAAATTATCATATTGTAAGTATTTAATATTTAAAATCACTTTAAAACGCCTTACAAAAAGGAAAATAAATTAGACATGCAAATTTAACTATATTAAATATTCACACATTATTTAATAAATTACTATACTAAATTAAGTTACAAAAAAAACTTTACACATTTATTAAATTTAATCAAATATATAGAATAATACCATATTTAAGAATGATATACATTAACTGTACAAAAACTTAAACCTGGCTCACACTCACCTTGGTAAAATCTCCAATCACATTACTAGGATCGGTGTCCAACATTCTTTCAATCTGTGTGTGATTAAATGACTTGGACCTTTGAACCTACAAGGAGAAAAACCAAAATAAGGTCTCAAACCAAACATACGCATTAGCACCATAATATGATATTTACTTTCTCCCTCTTCTTCTGACCTGATGTACAACATCCTCCTGGTCTGCAGGTGACACTTGTGTCCCTGCTAGGCTCCGTCTCCTCTTCACTCGGACAGGCGTGTTCTCATCTTGTGGTCTTTCAGGTCTCTTAAGCGGGATGCGCCCAACTGGACTGGGCATAGATGGAGATCTGAACAATCCACGTGGACGACAGCGAACAACAGGCTACGGGTAATCAAAGTGGGTTTGGTCGTTAACAATTATGTCATAACCATAAATTTTTTTTTTTTAAATCAAGGAGTGAAAAAATAAAGAAAGAAAGAAAGAAATTTAACAACATACCGAATCAGTGTCAGGACTTTGTTTGGCCACCAGAGGAGCAGTGAGAAGACTGTCCATTCCCAGAGGAACCTCAGAGTCATTCTGAACAAAAACACATGAAGGTCATTTATAAAATCAGACGAAAAAGCAAGACCATAGTGCTGTCAGGATACTTATCTCTCTATCTATCTATCTATCTATCTATCTATCTATCTATCTATCTATCTATCTATATATATAAAAAATAAATAAAAAAAAAAAATGTATAATGACAAAAAGGGAGTTAAAACATCAGGTGATCCATGCAGGGCAATTTTTTTTACTCGTCATTAATTTCTCACAGGCTAAGCCAACAACAACACAATGAAAAATTATCATTCCTTATAAGGAAAGAAAAAAAAAAAAAAAAAAAAAAGGAACTACTAGGTAAACTATCCTTAAGTCGTCAAAACACTGAAAACATAACTACAACCAGTAAATAAACTACACTATTCTTCAGGCAGGTCTGCGGTCTGGAGGCATCATAAAAGTTGATGATGACAACATTGCCATAGCAAACTGTGAGATATGTAAACTTGGGCTTGCCTGCCAGGTATTTTAAGTTGAGGTGCTATTTGTTTTTATATTGTTTTTTTTTTATATTTACTGTTACACTAAAGTCCAAAATTAAAACATTTATGTTATTTATTACTTGATTATTCAAGCCACCTCACAGAAGTGCTCTGTTTGTTGAATGTTAAAATAAGGTGAATTAAATAAAAAAATAAGGAACATCCAGAATCGGGTTTCTTCGCTCTTCTTTATTTATGTATTATAGAAGTATCTCATCGGGTTTCTGCAGATAATCAATTTGGGGCAAAAATCAACCTGATGGGGACATCCCTAAAACAGACTGCTTCAAGCATCCTGAAATGCAAATGTGTGGAAAAAGTGTGGAAATGTGAGTCTCCTACAGTGAGTTTTTGAAGCTATAGATATGATTTCACCTTTTTAAATAACTTCAGAATCCATGTTTATTAAAATATCGATACTTCTGACAACACAAGCTATCTAAAAAAAAAAGGCACCTCCACATCATCAAGCCCCTCTAGAAAGCCATCATCGTCATCATCATCTTGAAGGCAGGAGAGCGACGGCCGGCGAAGAATGAAGGGACTGATTTCATTTGGAGAGTCCGGCTGATTGGAGGGTGGTGGGGAGAGCTAGAGGACAAGCAGGAAACCATGCGGTTATATTAGCAACAGTTAAAGATTTTTAACTTGTGTTTTTATATAGGGATGAATGTTGTACCATTAAAGCAGGAGCAGAGTTTGGTCGGCAGGCAAAGGCATCCTTGGAGCCCCCAGTGGAGCGAGCACGACAGCGCAGTGCAGGCATGGAGGGCTTCTTGAACTCAAAGTTCTCCTGTAAAACAGAAGACTGGAGTCAAACGCACATCATGTGATTTAACCGAACTTCCAAGTCATTTGTAAAAGTAATAATGTGATTATACTTGTAAAACAAGAAATTTGCTTCTGTTATAAGATTACAGTCATAAAGGGTAAATGTAATGAGACTACTTTCCTACTCAGTTTCTGTAGAATTATTATTGGTTTAATAAAAATGAAAAAAATTGGTTACATTTTATAAAAGGAAACATAACGGGAACAGTTTAGCTCCTCTCCTTCTGGCTGTCTTTATTCAACTTACATTTGCAGAAAACAGTAACTAGGAATGCAGCTAATGCTGATTGCATCATTCCAAAAAAAAAAAAAAAAAAAAAAAAACTTAGTCAAGCTTGCATTACTTTTAAAGCATCGAATCAGTAGAATTTGAAACACTATCTAGTAGATAATGTGTAACTTAAGGTATAATATTAAGAAATTACTAAAATCAACATGGTATACACAAAGGGTCTTTTTTCTATTGTTGCGCATTTGAGTTGTTTATAGTTTGAATTTGTATTTTTATTGGTATAGCCTTCAAGATTTGGCATAGGGACTATTAATGAAAACTAGTCTTGGGTCTAATTTGGGTACATTTACGTTCCTGAAAAATGTCGATTAAAATGTACACTGTCACTTGTTATGAAAAACATAAGATTTCTACCAAATAATAATAATTAAATAATCCGATTAATCGATTTTTAGTCATTCTACGGATCACCCACCCACCCCCACACTAACAGTTCTATCAATCACAGCTTATTATTATTTATAATAATAATAATAATAATAATAATAATAAATAAATATTTTGTTTTTCCCCACCCAACATACACACATCCTGGTGACAACAACCTCACCTCTGCCATGTTTTCTTTATTGGCACTGTCGTGTGAATGAGTCCACACTCCATAACGGGAGGGATCCAATTCTTTACACCTCAGATTTGGACTGTGACCCAAAAATTGGAGCTACAAAACAACATTACAAACAACTTTAGAAAGAAATACCAATAAATTTGAGGTGGAAAGAAAAAATTCTGTAAAGTACTTTCAAAAAAAGCTAGGATGCGACAAAAACTATAAAACTAACAAACTATTCTTTAGAATTATTTGTGAAGTAAAGATCATGTGAAGCTACATACTGGAGTAATGGCTCTAGAAAATTTGCCATCAATTCTCTTCTACTTTAAAATCTTTTGCTTATTTTTTAAAATATTTGACTTAATTTCAAACAAACAGTTATTGTAAGCAAAATGACATTCACAAAAAATAAAATTCAACACTTACTGGCAAAGAGTGTATCCTGCGAATGGGCATTTTTCTGTACAAACACAACAAACATTCATATTAAAAATCACAGGTCAACACAAAGAAATCTTTCAGTCATGAACATGTTCATCCTCAGCATTGTAGTTCATCAGCACTTACTCATTAACCGCTCGTGTGGCATCCTGCATGGCCTTCTCAAACCTGTGTAGATAAAGAAAAACTCTATTGAACAGTTTACAGTGTATTCAAAAGTCTCCTCCCACATAAACCAAACACAAGTCCAGACGACACTCCAGCTCATTTATCTCTCAGTCCAGGCCCCTCACAACTCTACATTTAACAAATACACCACGATGCCCACCTGTATGCAAAACAGCCCCAGGGAAGGAAAAAGGGGGGGCATCTTTTAATTTACCATATGCCCACACAACGCAAACCCCCTCTCAAGCCTCTTTTGTTGGAAGAGGGGAGCAGGCAATGGTGGTTTAGAGGGGGAGGAGGTAAGGAGCGTGTCTCTTTCATAGCATAGGGAAAATAGGGAATTAGAGTTAGGGGGGGTCCCTAGTAACCCTGACTACCTCACACACACAAGTATTACAGATCTATTCGGACGTTAGCACTCACAGGGCATGAAAAGCGTGCCACTAGTCACCCAGCCCCCCTTTAGCAACGTGCCATAACACACACACATACATACACACAGACAGTCATGTGAGAGGAACCCAAACAGCTGTAGGTCTGGCTGTAGATAAATGGATTCCCACTGACACCAAATGGTTTGCAAACGGGAACCATCCCACTGAGTGTTGATTATTGGAGAGCTGGGATGAGTTTAGTGAATGCTGTGTACATGAAGCATATCTAAGCTTAAATGTTTTAAAGTCATTTCATGGCTCAAAACAGAAAACCATTTCAGTTGGAACAACATGTAGATGACTGAATGATTAAGTTTCCAGTTAAATTGTTCATTTAAAACAAAGTTCACCAAAAGTTTGATTATTTAATCTTTACCCATCCCGAAGGAGTTCCAAATACCTTTTTTTTTTTTTACCCCTTTCATTTTTTTGTTGAACAAAGATATTCTGAAGAATGTTTGAAGACAGTAATCATTGAATAAATAAGACAATAGAATGAAATGGGTGAAATTAATGAATAAAAGTCAATGGTTACAGGTTTCCAACGTTCTTCTAAATGATGCCTTATTCGGTGTTCAACAGATAAAAACACTCAAACATGGTTGGAATAAGTGTAGGGTGAGTAAGAGATGCTTTTCATTTCTAAATGAATTATCCCTTTAAGGCATGCTGGATTGTTAATAATATTATATATCAGAGATTAAACAAATCAAAACTAATTTTGGGGCTCAAAACTTTTAACTACTTCAGTCGGAACATATAGCTGACTAAACGATCAAAAGTTTAATTTGTGCTTTAATAATCCCTTTAATAACAGAATACAGCTAAAATATCTAGTGATCTGTGATTTATGCCAGCATATGTTCAGTTAATCTGTAAAAACAGACACGCTGAGCATGTGTATAGGCCACCTAACGGCAGGGACTAGATTAGACGTATAATCCTCAAGCCAA
The DNA here is from genome assembly GCA_903798195.1 of Danio kyathit. Taxonomy (NCBI): domain Eukaryota; kingdom Metazoa; phylum Chordata; class Actinopteri; order Cypriniformes; family Danionidae; genus Danio; species Danio kyathit. The sequence continues at coordinate 17,680,978 of LR812531.1, read as the reverse complement.
GCTTCGTGTCACATGTCAGAAATGAGACAGAAGAGTCACTCACTTCTGCTCAGCATCCAGAGAATCTAAAGGACTGGGAGACTCTAGTCCAAGACCTGTAGAAAAGCATAGAGGTAGACACATGTGAAAACCAGCCCAAGATCTTAATAATACAGCAGAACCACACTGTATAAAATCATAACTGCCATTCCAAGGAGGATGAGCTGTCATACACCTACACAGTATGGCAAACCGCTGTAACATTCCTTTTAACAAACTCATACGTTTCATTAGTAGCACTTGTACTTGCATGTAACTGCATCCAACTAGTCTGCTTTAGGTTGCCCATTTTGGCTTTTTGAAGTATTAAGTGGCACTTGTACAATACCATTTTCCATCTAAAATGATGCTTCCAACTGTGTGCAAACTACAAAAACACAATCTTGTGCAGACAGTGACACTGTGGAAGAATGTTACATGTTCAGCTTACACGAATGCACAATACTTGACAAACAAAACAACAGGGGGGACTAATGAAGCATATAAGTAGCATTTCTTTATGAAGTGACACCTTTAAATAATGGCCTGTGTGAATGAGAATAAATACAGCAATGGTATAGTCTCTAAACAAATGTTTTCAACAGGAAGAGTACACTGTGGTAACTAGCATAGTTTAACGTACTAGTGCTTAAATGTAATATGTAATGACTTTTACACATTTTAAATATAATAATTTCTTTAAAATCAAAAATTGCCATTTCAACACACCATTGCTGTAATTTGTTACATTATTAGTGATTAATTTGCAAAGTTGCTCACATGACCGTGAATGCCACAACGGTCTAAAAATGCAATAATATTAGATAATACTATTCAGTAGCTTCAACAACAACAAAAAAAATTTATCTTCCCCAAAACATATTTTGCATTAAATCGAATAAAGCAACTCAAATGTTTGGAACCATTTGAAGAGTACATTTTAATGTTTGGGTGAACTATCCCTTTAAGGGCTGAGCGCTAACATAACACTATCCTCCTAACGTTTTAGCATCAACTATGTTTTTTTTTGCCATTCCATCACACTCGCTGGCAATGAAAGTTGTTTTAATATTTTGGTGAACTAATGGCTAATTAATAAATACCAGATAATGCAATAGGAGTTTAAAGCAGCCTGCCATATACATACAATATGTAGTTTCACAGAAAAATACACTCTTGTTCACCAAGCTAACCTGAATCAGAAGAGGCATCAGAGGCGAAGGAAGGAATCTTCAGGAGGGGCAAGTTTTTCTTCCGCTTTGGAGTTTCACATTGACTGCATGAAAACAAGAAAACAAACTTTTTAGAGAAATGAAAATGAATTGCGTCATGTTTGTTGTCGCCTCATATAAAGCACTAAGTTAGTTATCAAATGGATTGATAAGGCAGCGTCATTAATGTAAACAGCCTGCAAACAGTTCCAGGAAGTCTGCAGCGATGCAGTTGTTTATTTTTCCAATCGTGAAAAAAAAAACAGCCCAGCTCCACTCACCCTCCAAGAACAGCGAGATTGTTCATGTTGAGAGCCAGGTTGGTGACAGGAGACAGCACCGCCATGGGCCCGGGAGAGGCCAGGCTCTTCATGCAGGGGGAGCCCCGAGCCCCGAACTCCGGCAGAGTGAACCGAGGAGCTCCGAGGGCTGATTCGGGCCCAGTGATGAACGGATCATACACAGGGCTGATGTCGCCTGGAACCATATCAATATCCATTTCTGAAGAGGATCGAGGATCGTCAGATGGTTATTAAAATAAGAATTAGCCAGGCGCGATTAAGAACACAATGGGTTAAACCAAGTTAGTAATCGCACAGCGACCCGATCGGGGCTAAAGCTTTTTTGGGTTTAGATGAAAAACTTGGAGAACTCTGCATAATATCAACGGCCGATTACACAAATCTAAATAAATATAAAAAATCAGGGGGTTAAAAATCCATCTTCTTTGTTGTCAGAGAGCTGCCGATTCAATCGCACTCTCTCTGACCTTATCCAAACTCTGCTGAGGAAGTGCTGAATGTAGCTCTTATTTATGTTCAAAACATGCAGTCCGCAAGCGGCAATCTAAGTAGCCAATGCGCAGCGTCGTTACATCTGATTCCTCCAATGAGAGACGCTTCCTCTTTTTTCAGCATTGTTCTCAGTGAGAACGTAGGCGGCGCAAAGAATGACAGACAAATTTGACGTCCAATGACAGCGAAGAAAACAACACCGCCGCTGTGGACTCGTCCAATGGCGTTTCTGTTTACATGAATCGGGTGGGACAAAAATGAAAAGTTGTTCAGAAAGGAAACATTTTCCCGCGGAACGTTTCAAGCTGCAGCTTGGTAACGCCTTCATTTACCGGACAGCCAATCACATTATAAGGTCCTCGCGCGGAATGTACCATTCAAACAGACAGGACAAAGAAATAAATATGTCGTTGTTTAATACAAAACAAATCTTTAAAAAGCCTTTATTTTTGGTAAATTATTTTTGCAGTTACTTACAGATATTTTCAGCAGCATTTTCAGCAATAGTGGAATGTGCTGTCACCCATCTAAAAAAAAAAAAAAAAAAAAATATATATATATATATATATATATATATATATATATATATATATATATATATATAGAGAGAGAGAGAGAGAGAGAGAGAGAGAGAGCTGTATTTATATATTAGTAGAGTCAAAAGGCTACTGAAATAATATTATTAAAATGTAAAAATAAAAAGATATTCTTTCACTTACAGATGTACATTGTAAGAGAAAATGCAACCACAAATTGATGTTAATCTACTCGCTCTTCTGCCATGCATGTTGATGATTTCGATGACTTCTTTTTTGTTGTTTACCAGTATGACATTGAAAGAAAGATTTTTGGCTGAAACTGATCTTTTTTGTTAATAAAACGTAGATCAACAGCTACACACAGTTTCAGATTTAAAAATATAGATATAAAATTCATGTGTGGCTGCTGATTATAGACTGAGACCTTGTGATCAGTATGTGCAGCAATCAATTTGAATTTCCAACATTTCTGCCTTTAATCCTTAGTCTCAGCACATAGTCCTGAGCCCAAAAGTGAGGAAAACTGTAAACTTCCTTTTGCATGATGGTGCTTGCAGCATCCAGAATAAGCACAAGTACTATTTTGATGACCAATACAACACTAAAGGATGTTTGATTGCAAAGATCATTTTCAGTTCCTGCTTCTGCAATCGCTAGTTGGTTCCTTGCTGTAATGGTGTTTTGTTCTCACTTCTTACTTCTCACACCCTATCAGTAGTAAATACACTTAGCCTACAAATAATGTATTGTATGGATGGCACAACAACATATCATGTAAAATAATGTTATAATTTTATAATAAGGGTGAGAATTTATCTGTCAGTCAATATGTCCATTGTTAACAAACAGCACCAGATCATTTTTGGGAGGAGTATTAACAGGGAAAAAAACAATAGTGTCAGAAAAAGAACCCATATATAGGCTACCTTAAATTCCACAGAGAGGCTGTGAGTGTTAAAATGATCCTAGAAATACGGCATACAACAAATGTTAATCCCATTAGCCCAGTTTTCACTTCATGACAAATAGGACTGTTGAACAGTGACACAGATTTGGCTAAACAAAAATGTCTGTGAACACTAAAATCTATTATTAACCCTTTAACTTGCACTCTAAGATATATTTGACCAATTTATTTGGTTAAATATTGTTCCTGACACCACTCAAAATTGTGAGTTTTATTTCTTTTAATAATAACCTATGGACAAAAGATTAACAGAGAGTTACAATGGCAGTTACAGAGTTTTGCCTTTTATTTACTGAAAAACAATGACAGTTTCTCCAAATTAACAAGTTAATAAAGGAATGCTGTTGAATGTGAAGATAAGTTTAAAGTAATTGCATTAACTAAAAGCAAAACATGTTTTTGTCTCTAGTTTGTGTACATGATGGGGGAAATGTTTGCGCATTAGCTTTACGCTACACTGTATGAAGCATTACTGTAGTTACTTTAAAAAAGTTAGAAAAAACATTGCCTTAAAAGAGACAAGTTGACTTTACCTTTAAAAAGGTGAGTAAACACATTTTAACTTGAAATTGTTAAGTTGACATATCTTTTTATAATTATGTACATTCATTTACTTAAGAATTTAAAAGCAACATGTTTTCTCACTTTTTTAAGTGTCAACTTTAAAAAAAAAGTGAGTAAACATATTGCTTATAAAGCGAACTTAGGTTTACTCTCTTTTTTAAAGTCAACTAATCACATTAAAGTCAACTTATCACTTTAAAAGCAAAAGGTTTACTCACTTTTTTTAAAAGTAAAGTCAACTAATCACTATTTAGAGTGTACAAGTGGTCTTTGTCAGGGTAAATCCATATATATTTCAACATGAAGTAAGGCTGTGAGAAATATCTAATCCATCTCTGGCCTAAATATCTACACGGTAAGTAATATATATGATGAATACAGTTGGCCAATGCAAGCTATAAGAGATAAAACATGCAGTCCCTTAGCATTCAGCGCACGCCCAACAAATATGCAATATCTCACCTCACACATGCATCACAAACTAAGCCGTGGCCCTCCAGACAGCAGATAGAGCCCTTATGATTGCTTGAAGAGATTGCTGGGATGTACAAACACTTTCCAAGACAACTCAAACACTCTTCAAACAAAGGCTTTTCACTTCACACTGCATGGGTAATATTCTCATATGACTTTAATGCAAACTTGTATTCTCCAATGCTATATATTTTGTAGTATTTCAATGAGCATTCACGGGAACAATGAACCGTGACTGGCTTGTCAGAAAGACAAAACAGGCTGTTTCTGTTAGTCCTGATAACCTCCAGTCACCCTCCTCTGTCCTGCAGGATCCCTCCAATTCTGGCACAATAGGAATAGGATGGGAAGCTCATTGATTTACATGCATGCCATTTAGCCATTTAGTCTGCCTCTTTTACATTCTTTTGTTTAATAGTAAAGGTGGGCAGAATCATTGTCATACTATGAGATATAACAAAATAGGATTTTAATCAAAGATCAAAAAGCTTATAATGTCTTATTTGCAGTGGTGTAGAGTAACAAATTACAAATACTGAAATTATTGTAATTGAGTAGTTTTTATCAGGAATTGTATTTTACTAAGTAGTTTTAAAAATGTGTACTTTTACTTTCCCTCGAGTACATTTTTAGTGCTGTATTGGTACTTTTACTCCACTACTTTCCTTCAACCAGCAGTCACTACTTTTTTTCTTGCTTCTGGGGATTGGCTAAAGTAGATTAATCAGTCCTGTGATTCTTGTCCAATCAAATCGCACATAGAGAGTAAATTGTATCATACTAAACAATCGCAGAACATTGGCGCTTCATACATGCAACAAACTATTTGGAAGCATTAAAAGTGTGCAAGAAGATGTCTAAAATCTTTACACGCAATGATCGAGATACTTTTTTTAGACTGCATGACACTGATGAGAAAATGGATGTTTACTGTATGATGACTTAAATCGCCAAATGCCATTAAACAATTACTACAGGTAATGCACTACAGAATTTTACAATTTCACACACATGCACAAATTGCATGTAAACGCATGACTTGTTCACATCGTAATACTCACTACTGTTGAGTACTTTTAAAAGGGTTACTTTTTACTTCTACTTTGAGTAATATTTACAACAGACACTTTTACTGAACTTGCTCTACATATTTGGGCAAGTAATTGTACTTTTAACTGAGTATGAGTATTCTTTCTACCACAGCTTATTTGCCCACAGAGACATTTCTAAACAGACCAAATCACTAAATGTAATCTTCATTGTGGTTGTTAATTTTTAATGTTTCATTGCTTACATTGGGGACAGTAGATAAAAAATAGGTCAATGTTTTATTCAGGAAATGTTCAATTGATCAAATGAGACAATAAAGGGATTTATAATATAACAAAAAGAGATCTATTTTACATAAATACTCTTCCTTTTAGCTTTCTATTCATTAGAAAAAAGTATATTAAAATAATGTATGTACACTAAAAAAAAAAAAAAAAAAAAAAAAAAAAAATATATATATATATATATATATATATATATATATATATATATATATATATATATATATATATATATATATATATATATATGATACTTTTATATTTAATCAGTTAAAAATATGAGTATAGTATAAACATATGTAGCTGTAGAAAAAGTTAAATTTTATGAGATTGGTTTACTTAATATTCAGGTGCAAAAAAATGGATGCAGCTCCATTCTCCACACAATAGATTAAATCCAGTTTGTTTTGAATTAATATAAGGAATTTAAAACACGTTGGATTTATTGATGTTATCACATAAATATTGTTCTTATTAGTTTCATTTATGTTTAACTAACAAATATCAATCACAAAGTGTATTAGTTTTATCATGTTAAAAGTATGTAATGCAAATGGATGGAAATTTTATATGCAATCAAAATATAAATCTTATTTGTTAGGCATAAACAGTTTTTTTGGAGGCTACATTGTTTTGAATAACATATTTTTGTTTATTAATGACTGAATGATTTTGAATGATTCCTGTAAGATCACATGACTCTGACACATGTGTAATGATGATACTGATTCACCTTTGAATCAAAGAAATAATACAATTATACATTGTAATAATATTTTATGATTATTAAGTTTTACAGTATTTTTTATTAAATAAATGCAGTCTCAATGAGCATAAGAGATGTCTTTTAAGAACGTTGACGAATAATTTATAGGATAAAGAGCACTGCTCTTTATAAAATTCATATTGTCACATTTAAAACTCAACGCTTGAAAAACACAGTTGATACAATCTGACAATGAGATAATATTTATTTACATTACTAATTGTGCATTTTTAACTACACCAAGCTAGTCTGAAAATTCCTTTATGTGACAGCGATATCATATTATGGTCTGTCTGAGCGGATGTATTTTTTCGACCTTGAAACGTACAAGTCTCACATTGAACCGGATAAACAGGCTTGCTGTAAAAGATAACTCAGAGAACTTGCCCAGACAGCTTTACGAACTGAAGTGATGTTTGCTAACAGGTAAACACCTGCTGTGAGGATTCACAAAAGGACATGAGGGGTTCCTCAGGGCGGAGCACATTAACACACAGTAAACCAGCTCTCATCTGTATTTGGAGTATTCAAATCATTTTAGTGTCTGAGAAATGATACACTACTACACACTAGAAAATGTTGGGTTGTTTCAACTGAAATTTGGGCCCATATGTACAAAACCCTGATCATTGTGTTGATAATGTAATTTAAAATAACTGAAAAATGTAACCCAAGAGGGCTGTGCAATATGACAGTATACACAGTTGAAGTTAGTATTATTATCCCCCCTGAATTATTAGTCCCCCTGTTTATTATTTCCCCTTATTTCTGTTTAACAGAGAGAGGATTTTTTTCAACACATTTCTAAACATAACAGTTTTAATAACTCATTTCTAATAACTGATTTATTTTATCTTTGCCATGATGACAGTAAATAATATTTTACTAGATATTTTTAAGACACTTCTATACAGCTTAAAGTGATATTTAAAGGCCTAACTAGGTTAATTAGGCAGGTTAGGGTAATTAGGCAATTTATTGTATAATGATGGTTTGTTCTGTAGACTATCAGAAAAAATATAGCTTAAAGGGGCTAATAATGTTGACCTTAAAACTGCTTTTATTCTAGCCAAAATAAAACAAATAAGACTTTCCCCAGAAGAAAAAAATATTATCAGATCAATATTCAGATCAAAAAAGAAAAAAAAAATGAAAAGGGGTTTTAATAGTTCTGATTTCAACTGTTTAAGGACAAAACAAAAAGTATATAATTTCATATTATGCTTTATAGCAGTGATGCCCAAACTAGGGCCCGCGGACCAAAGTTGGCCCTTTGCATCCTTTGATTTGGCCTGCCAGAGGGAAATGATTGGGAAGGGTTGGGAAATGCCTTTAACAGAGATTGTCATTTAAATTTTAGGATAATTATCTAAAATTTAATGCATTAGTACATACGGTTGAAGTATTTTTTTCTATTTCTTTTTAAGTATTATGAAAGAAATTAGGAAATTACCCATGGCAACTTTAATGTAATACAGTTTGCTATATTCTTTTGCAGCCCACAGCTCTCAATCAAGCTTGGATTTTAGCCCTTCATAAGAAAAAGTTTGGGCTCCCCTGTTCTATAATTTATTTTATGGTGTCCCAAAGTACATTGTTTATGGTAATACTTTTTCAAAACATTTTATGAGTGCAATAATAAATGTCATTATGGTGATGTAAAACATGTATAACATTATCATAGTTGCAATCTTGAAAGTACAATGTTAAAAATATATGTTATTATTATTATTAATATTATTTATGTTGGACCCGTATTCATTAGTTTTTGAAAAGTGTTTTATATTTTGAGAATTGTTTTTTATTTCTACATTTTTGCCCTGAAGTTCTAAATAAAGTGAGAAATATGATCATGAATGAATGAGTAAATTCAAAAAGTTTGTAAGTCATTCAAACTATTAATTGACTGAATTTACAGAAATGCTAAAGAAATGTTGTGATGATCGGCAAATGATATTACTTATATTGTGATATGTGTTTTTTTTTTTGTCATCCTGCCCAACACTAAACACAATGTCCACATTTTTCCAAATTAACTGTATTTTGGATGTTTGTTTAAAGAGATAGTTTACAAAAAAATAAACATTTACTCACTATTTACTCACCCTCAACTGGTTTCAAACTTTATGAGTTTTCTTATTCTGTTATACACAAATAACAGATATATTGAAGAAAGCTGGAAACCTGTAACCATTGACTTCCATGGTAGGAAAAACAAATACTATAGTAGTCAGTGGTTACAGGTTTCCAAAATATCTGTTACTGAAAGAAACTCATAAGGGTTGAAACAAGTATAAAGGGTGACTAAATGATGACAGAAATTGTATCGTTGGGTGAACTATCCTTATAACAATAGTTTAAAAGAAAGAAGTTGCTCGATTAAAGATGTTCTCGCTTGGATGTCATTTTTGGAGTTGTTCAATATAAGCAGTATTTACACCTAAAAGCAATGCTGCTGATATATTTCTCATCATATAGGAGAACAGACACGAACCTAACTCTAACGTCTGAATGAAGTGCTAAACTGGTGGTCCCAACACAATAGCTTATGATTGCATTGTGTGTGTGCATTGACCCATTAAAAATGTCTGTTTGCTTTAATGAACTTCCTGGATAAAGAGTAAAATGGGGGGAATCTACATGGTAAAGCAAAAAGCCTCAAGAAACTGTGTTTTACAGTGAATTCAGATGAGCTATGGGGCGTTATAGGCACAGCACTTATCTGATGCAGCTCAAATGAAAACAGAGATAAAACTAAAACATGTTTAAACAGTGTAAATCAATCAATATGCAGCCCATTAACGCCATCTTGCAGTTCTTTGTCTTGCACATAGTCAAACAAAAAGCTTGCACTTGCAATTTTAAAAAGACAAAGCCCAAATTCATTTTTGTAAATGCATGTTCTTTGCCATGGTTTCATTAATTGTAACATGACAAAAATGCTTTTTCCCTGTCTGCATTGAAGTTGAAACTACCACATTGAAGAGACCATCTGAGACTGTAAACTCTTTAATAATCTAAAAAATCTGTCTCTAAATGCTTAATTAGCAGAGCTGTACCTTAACGATTTTTATGAATACACCGCAAAAACAAATTTTTAATTCAATTTTTTGTCTCGTTTTAAATATCTATTTATATACCAAATATCTAAACATTCTTTAATTAAAAAAAGCATTTTCTAGACAAGCACAAAAAATTGTCTTGTTTCTAGAAATAATATGCCAAAATTAAGTTTATCCTTAAAACAAGCTAAATGATTACCCAAATGGGGTAAGCTTAATAATCTTGTTTTTCCTTTTGGCATAAGATAATTTAGCTTAACCTATTGCCAAATATTTATCTTGTTTTAAAGTAAAGCTCACTTATTTTTGACATTATTTCTTAAAACAAGACAACATTTTTGCTTGTCAAGAAAATGCTTTTTGATATAAGAATTTGTAGTTATTTGACAAAATATCTAAAGAAAAGCATTTTTTGCAACTATTCTGTTCCTGTATTCTGTATTCCTTACAACGCACTAGTGTATGGTAGCAACAAAAACATAGTTCTGGTTTTGATAAAATTCTGTATTAAAGCTTAAAATGATACCAATAAAGTTTTACTTTTAAACTTTTACTAATTTACAGTTAAATTGTAAACGTTTCACAATTTAAATTGATTATGAATGCATTTTGATTACAAAAGTTTAATTTTACTATTAAAACAGATTTAATAAACCACAATGTCCTAAAATACAAAAAAAAAAAAAAAAAAACAGCCCAATCTCATGATGAAATGTAACTATTTTACATTTATTCATTCATTTTCTTTTTGGCTAAGTCCCTTTATTAATTCGGCGTCGCCACAGTGGAATGAACCGTCAACTTATCCAGCACATGTTTTACGCAGCGGATGCCCTTCTAGCTGCAACCCATCTCTGGGAAACATCCTTACACACTCATTCACACACATACACTACGGTCAATTTTAGCATACCCAATTCACCTGTACCACATGTCTTTGGACTGTGGGGGAAACCTGAGCACCTGGAGGAAACCCACACGAACGCAGGAGAACATGCAAACTCCACACAGAACGGCCAACTGACCCAGCCGAGGCTCGAACCAGCGACCTTCTTGCTGTGAGGCGACAGCACTACCTACTGCGCCACTGCATCGCCACTATTTTACATATTGTCCAAAATTTTGATCATTTGTAAAGCATGCCTCCCATTGGGGGATCAGCAAATTGCGCTAAAATATATGAATGAGATACAAATATTTATGAATTAGACACAAAAATAAAACGTTATATGAATTGCCATGAGATAACGTTGGAAAAACTGTCCTTCCACACGTCAAACAGTTTCTTTTACAGGGGAAGTTCTTAATAAAGATTAATGAAGCAAGAGTCACTTATATAAATAAATAATAAACAGTTAATTTTGCTAAGGAACACAATACATGGAATCACATCAGCACAGACTGAGATATAAAGGGCTCACAGAAGTAAAAAATAAATGATGTTTGCTGTTTGTTCAAACTACTCAAATTAAATGAGAAACGAAACTAAAGTTTTTTTGGGACAACTTAATTGTTTAATGTTCAGTCTACTTAAATTTGTAAAAACTAATAAGTTCACTTAATTCCTTCATGTTGTCCTGACATAAATCAATTGTGTGGAACATTTCATACAGTGCATTTACTAATGAATGTTTTTTTTTTTCAACCAGCCCAAATCAAGAACTTACATGATTGATATCTGAATACAAAACAATGCACACAGTCCCTTTGAAACTCCTAAAATGTCAGCTTTTGTCTGCATAAGGGTGAATGTTAATGTTCGCATGCATGCGATGTGACAGGTGGTCTGGTCACAACCCTTGGCATTTGAGACTCCTGAATGAGTGTGAATGTAAGCATTTGCATAGCTCTAATGTGGGGAGTGTATTGCTCTGTCATTAATGTCCTCTGCAGTTAAACCTGCCTCATTACCACCCTGAGCCATCAGGAAAAGCCCCCAGAGCCCCAAATGGTGCAATGGGTTCTGCATTAACACGTGGATGGGGCGAAAAGTGAATAGTCTAAATCCCTCACCTGCCTCACCCACTACTCATGATGACTTCAATGGTCTTGGTAAAGATCTCAGAGGAAAAGATCTTTTGAAAACATTAATATTTAATCAGATGCAATTAGTGAATTCAAATTAAAGGCATATTTTGCTCTACCAGACTCTGTTTGGTGCTTAGTTGTTTGGTGTTTTAGATTGAAATGAGAAATGCATTTCAGTCTATTGAGCATACACAATTTAGTATATATTTACATACTGTAATGCCTTATATAGTATATAGATAAAGTTAACTGGATATAATGTTTTCAGGCACTTAAATTGCAAATGCCAACCCTTCGGACCCAAATTATGTTCCAAGTTTCAGAAAAATGTAAAAGAATGTTTTCACAGTTCTTGAGACTCCTATAAATAAATTAGACCAAATAATAATAATAAAAATCCAACACCCTTTAAATATATATATTTTTGTCCATTTCAATGGACATCAGGTCAGAACAGATGTACTTCCTGAACATTATACCAACATAAAATGCAAAAAAAAAAACATGCATGTTTGCTGGTATAATCTTGAAATAATTTTTCAAAATCACAAACATTTTACTTTAATTTTGAGGTTTTTGTTGTGTAGAATATATATATAACAGTTTTCTGTATTTTGTAATTCATCGTGTTTTTTTGTTTTTTTTTCCCAGTTTATGTATGGTTTTGAATTGCATTATGGGACCTTGAGTTTTCCTTCAAGAACTTTTAAAGTGACTTTTTTTAACATTTTTATTAGTTTAATATGATATATTGTTTTACTGTTGTATATTATAGTACAAAAAACTTATAATAAACTGCCAGCACATTTTTTGTTATTTTACAGACTTATTACTCTCTATTTTATTTCTTATACATTATATTATTTCAAACGACTAAAATGTCAATAAAATCTACCTTGTTTAACGCGTGTGTGTGTGTGTGTGTGTGTGTGTGTGTGTGTGTGTGTGTGTGTGTGTGTGTGTGTGTGTGTGTGTGTGTGTGTGTGTGTGTTTTATCATGGCATAAAGCAGAGGTGCCCAATGTAGGGCCCAGGGGCTAAAGTTGGCCAATGTTAACCTTTGGTTTGGCCCTCCATCCCATCTGAAAAAAGAGGGAGAATGATGGGGAGTTGGTTGGGGTCATCATTTCAAGTTTAATGTAACCCTTTGTTTCTTTGTTTAGTTGAGGAGCTAGAAAAAGCCAACTAAAATTAAATGTTTCATTTAAATGTTGTAAATGAATCAGACTTTTAAAATGTAAATACTGTCACTTGACAGATAGAGGACAATACACAAGACATCGGTAAGCAAATCAAGGGGCAAGCAGGAGCAGCTCGCCTTGAGCATTGAACTCCATTGTGTTATAAATTGTTTGTTTTTACTATTATAAGTTCATTATAATTCATTATAATAGTTCATGCCGGTACATTTTGCGGTGGTGTCCCCAGATTAATAAAGGGACTAAGCTCAAAAGAAAATGAATGAATGAATGAATTATAAAATTTTTAAATGTATACATCATCATTATTTAATATGTTTTAAAGCAATGTTTTTTTAAACAATACACAAACAAATTAGCTAATTTAATGTAATACATTTTGGTATATTTAACTTCGGCCTGCAGCCTTCGATCAAGATTGGTTTTTGGCCCTTTTTAAGAAAAGAGTTGGGCATCCCTGGTATAAAAGTATTATCTAAAAGTCAGATATCGTTCCTCAGCCTTGTCCATCCATATGAACATCCTGAGACACATTATTATCCATACACAATGAAGTGAGCACTGCTCTTAGGTCAATCTGAAAGAGGTTCAGACAGAAGCGGGAGAAAGAACATCTGTCCTGTTGAGTCTCCAGAGAGCAGATGGGCCTGCGGGGAGAAAATAACTCAGCCTAGGGCCGCTGTTCTGGAGGGAACATGGAAAAAAAAAAAGCAGGGACAAAAGACAGAAGGGGGAGGAGGAGAGCGTTGAAAAAAAGGAGAGTAGGGGGTTTGTTTGGAGGAGGCGCAGAGGTCTGAGACAGAGAGGAGACGGGGAGGCTAGAAAGAGGAAGAGAAAGGTGAAATAGGCCTTTACAGCTGATCAAAGACACTGACAGCTGGAGATTCACACACTGCACTGAGCAAAGAATATGACCAGGGTTCAAAGGTGAAGACCATCATCAGCATTCAATGTGAAATGCTTGTGCATCTGATATTGATCTCATAACAGTTTCCACAGAATTCACCATTATCAACACTATTTTATTTAGGCTTTCAACATCAATTGTAAAATGCTGAAAATTAATCAGTCGTCATTACCCTCGTGAACAACTATTTGTTTACCTTAGGGCTAGCGTTTAATCGAGAACCTACATAATGCCTACTGTGCCATATTTTAATACACAGAAGGTTTCTAATTTATTAGCATGATCAAAACTTTGCTAAAAACCCTGTTTTAAAACCAAAGAGTTTAACCGAAACTGTAATTTTTTGATTATTTACCAATGTTTTTTACCCTATTTATTAACAATACTTGAATTAGGGAATGTTAATCATTGCCCCAACAACTTTTGGTACTGAAAATTTAAGTGACAAGTGACGTCTACTTATCCTTTTAGTAGTTTGAGACAATGTATTGTCTGTTTTTCAAGTAGTACAAAACCCAGATAATGAGGCAGGATACATTTTACAGATTTATACAATATATTGCTTTAACCTATAAAAATATATTAAAAGTCACATTAAGAATAAATACACAAAAAAAAAAGTGTAAATAAACCAAACTTAAATCATAAAATACAGGAAATTTTAATTAGCAGATATTTTTATGATGTATATTAAAAATGAACACTTTGTTGAACGAATCTGATTTTATTTATTTGATCCATGCATCGTTTTTAGACAAATCATGTAAAAATATGAGTATCATATACAGTGCTCAGCATAATTGAGTATACCCAATTTTGAAAATGAATATGGGTAATATATATTGGTGCATTTGAAAAAAACAGATTTATTAAACATATATATCTACCTTGAGATTCATGCTTTTACTTTGGGGAGACTTGACTAATCCAACTCTTTGTATGTGGGTATCAGTCAAAATGCCCTGAATAGACTGCAATTAGTCCAAAATGCAACTGTGAGACTTCTGACAGGGACTCACAAGCATGAACACATATCCCCAGTTCTTTCCTCTCTGGGCTGGCCACTTATTAGGTCATGGATTAATTTTAAATTATTAATTTTTGTCCATAAATCCTTAAATGTTCTGGCACCATCTTGTTTTTTTTTTTTTTTTTTTTTTTTTTTTTTAACAACTGTTTATTGAGTTTTCCAAGAAACAATATAAAACAGAAAAAAAACAAGAGCAAATTTAAAACCCACTCCCACCCATCCCACCCCTGGTAGACTTCAAAAGATGAATACATAAAAAAACTACTCAATAAAATAACTTTTACAAAGAAAATTTACAAAGATTTAAGAAAGGATGACACAACATCAAAAGCTGAATGCCACGTACTGACAGTTTTTGCATTAGCTCCATGTATACGAGAAGTTGAGAGTTTCATTGAGAAAATGTCTAACAAATACACAGTCCAGGTTCATCTGTCCATTGTGTGAGGAGGATTCCAGCAATTGTTTTGCGGCTGTGAGAGCAGTTAATAGAAGACATCTTTGTTGAACGGACAAAGTGAGGTCCCTAATGTCATTCATGAAAAAATGGCGTAGAATCAGACATATCTCAGTTCCTAACAAAGATGATAGATTCTGTGAAAGTCCAGAAAGGTGAGAGAGAGGGACATTCCCCAAAAAATGTAAAAAAGTGCCTAAAGTTCCTTGTGAACAGAGATTACAGTTAGAAGAAGATGAGAGACTCATATAAAAAGTTTCTTTGGAGTCAAGTAGAGCCTATGCAGCAATCTCCAATGAATCATTTGGTGATTAGTATTTTTAGAAGACAGTTTAAACATCTTTAAACATCTTCATTAAGGTCCTTTGCCCAAACAGTTGTAATAGATGGTTTGTAATAGAGGTTTGTGTGAATGCTCAAAAAGAAAGAGACAGATAACTAAAGCAGAGGAGGGAGATTCATCAGAGGGAAAGATTCATTTACGTAATGGGTGAATAGATAGTTGAGAGTTCCAAGGTACCCCATATGCCCGAAGAGCTGATCTAATGCGCAAAAACATAAAAAAGGAGGTGCCTGGCAAACTATATTGAGTTTTAAGGTTCTGGAAGGATTTTGAATCACTGTCATCATAGATATCTCCTAGTATGAGACCATGCGGACAATAAAATGGAGTCTGGCACCATCTTATTTATTAGATCTCCCACATGTATATAATCGTGGTAGGTCACCTATCCTGGTAGGTCAACGTATTCTGATCAGTTTAATTTTTCTGTACCAAGGTCCCGGTGTAAGCGAAGTGGGGATCGGGCTTTTGCTGTTATCGCCCCAAAATACTGGAACAAGCTTCCACCCCATATTAGACATGCTCCAACTTTATCTGTTTTTAAAAACCTTCTGAAACTGCATCTTTGTTCTTTAGCAGTTGAGCCTTTTTAATGTTGAGCGGTTTGTCTTATGTTTTAGTTGTTATGTATGTGCTGTATAGAATTTGTTATTTTAATTGGTATTGATTGTGTTCAGCACTTTGGGCAACGTTGTGTTGTAAAAAAAAGTGCTATATAAATAAACAAAAAAATATTAAAACAATATTTTAATCACAGAACATCTTTAGAAATGGAAAAATAATACATTTAAATTCATGCAAAATATTGTAAAAATAATAATATATTAAAAAACTACATTTCAACTAAATTGTATATATTTTTGTTTATTATGATTTTTGATATTTTTTAAAATTTTATTTAGTATTTTTTTCCTAACTTATACATTTGGGCTACTAATTTTTGAACCATTATTGTAAGCTGTTTTGTTAGAATAGGTCCAGATGTGGCTTCAGTACTGACTTAAGTAATGTAAATTAACAAATATAATATTATAAAGCATCTTATAGAAAACAAGACATTTATGAGGGATGTATATATGCTGAGCACTGTATAATACATCAATCTTTTGAGAAAAGTTTGCCTTTCTTTCATTGTAGTATTGCATTACCTTTTCATAAAAATACAATGTGTATTAAAAAAATTTTTTAAATGTGTATCAGTTCCTTATTAAACCCACAGTCAGCCTGTGCCAGTGCTTTTAACGACTCACCGAGCTCTTCTGTGGGGGTCTTTAGGCACATGTTGATGGTCTATAAACACTGATTGTCCTCATTTGAAATGCATTCAGTGGCGTTCGCACTGCAGTAAAACGAGACATTTGCAAACTCTCAACAGAACTTGCCTAGTAATAGTGTGTGAAGATGACCATCAGCAGTGTTAATGCTGCTCTGGGTTTGCATTGGGATGTTTAATGCACCAAATGTAAAGATTTCCAAATGGCTGTTTGTGTTATGCTGAGCTCAGATACATTTATTAATAATCCATATCCCTCCTGCTGATCAATATTTGATTATGCTTGTCATCTGATCCTGAACGGTTGTACAAGATGCTTTCTATTCAAAGGAGTTTCTATTGCAATCCATTATTAAAGAGGATTACTGTTGAGTAGACTTTAAACAGAGTACTTGTAAAGAGTCCGAAACACATTACACACAATACTAAATTTAATTTAATGGTTAAACAGTTCACGTTTAACTTAATAAAATGCATTTAATTTAAATGTATTAAATATTTATCAGAATTTTTGAGATTTTTTAAATACTTATTTTTATAATTAATTTCATTATTATTTTTTTTCAAAGTGCACTTCTTTACAGCATGATGAGATTAATAAAATATTATTTATTATTACTTGTTATAAAAGTTCACTTTCATTCTCACTTTCACACTCTCAAGTGGCATTTCATAATATTAATATTACATTATGTGCAACTACAGATTTTTTGTTCGATTAAAAGATCATTTACAATTAAGTAGACTTAATTTTTACAATGGTAATTCAGAAATCTTCAGTTAAATTATGCTAATTTTGTTAAAGCATGCCGCCTATTATTTATTATTTATATGTACATTTCACATGTACATTTCACAACTTTATTGTTGAGTTTGTGGTGAAGGCTTTAAAATGAATGCTACAAAAATAAATGTGAAATAGTCAGGTCAGGACTTTTCATATTGTTCTTGCAGTCATTAAAAATATTAAACTGTATTAATGTCCTAGTTGATTGTAAACACTGTCTTCAAGTTAAATATAAGATCTACATTTTACAGGGCTGATGATTGCTGATCAGAATAACCTTTTAAACAAAATAAATGTCAAGAGACCGTTATTATTTACACCACCCAGGAAGAGCAAAGGAGTGGCAGTTTTGTGGTGAGAAAGTTTCCATAAACAGCCTTCACTTTAATCGCAATGAACTTTCATCCTTCTAGCTTAAGCACGAAAAAAAACAATAAACTCCTTCTCAATTTAACACCTCGACTGCAGCAAATGTTACTGAATTAAAATGTATTTCTCTAACATCTCAACAGAAATTTCTCAAGAGAAAAAACACAATAACACAACAAACTCAATCATGATGAGAGAAATCCTCTGATCATGTTGAAGAGATTGAGCCGAAACCAGTTCTCAGCACCATCTCAAAACAAACAAAGAAGTCATTGCTAGAAGGCAAAATTGTTTAGATAAGATACTGTTTTAGATAAGTGAAAGTATAGCTTAATGCTGACTTGAAAGCATACTTGGATCTACTGCGTAAAACATATGCTGGAATAGTTGGTGGTTCGTTCCGCTCTGGTGATCCCTGATAAATAAGGGACTAAGCTGAAGGAAAATGAATGAATGTTTCTAAATATAGTGCACAGGTGACCAAACAATGAACCGTCATCCACAGCCCACTGATGAGAGAATGTTTAGAATAGATCACAGCAACTGCAGGGCCACAGAGCAACAAATCACCAGCAGCTACAACAGTGGTGACCAGGGCAATATGTCGCAACACACAGTTCATCACAGATGTCTATGTAAAAAGCATGTACAGCTGATGGCCCAACTGGGTGCCCATGCTAAAGGTCTATTCACACCAAGCATGATAACTATAAATATAAATATAAAATGAAATATATTTACGAACAATAACAACCTGTTTATATTTATTAGTTTGTACTTTTCATTTGGCATTACCCCCCTGGAACCATCAGAAAAATGTAGTACTTTTCTAGTCAATCTGACCAGTGAATTCAGCTCGTGTAATCAATATAATCATGTAGGGAATTTAGCAATTGCAGTCAGTGTAGTGGAATACAACAACACAAATTATTTTCCAAAGCATTTTCAAAAGATGGAACACAAAGACACCAAAACCAGCACTGGACAGCTGTATTATTTTTTTTACTTCAGTTTGCCAGTCTGATTATTACTATCATTATTTCCCATAGTATAAACAATTGTTTCCAAGATAGTCCTTATCTTTAAATAATCTTTAGTGGCTTCTCTACATTGTTTCCTGTAGCATTAAATTGTGCAGGCCGTTGTAATGGATTCTGAGAATTTTTTTTATTGTTTACTAGCTGGGGAAAAACGTTCTGAAAGTGATCAATTCTCTACATCTTTATTGTTATAGCTGTGTGGTCTAATGGCAGATAAGGCGATTACCAACTGAGGCTATATGGCACCTGGGTGCACTGTTGGACAGATGCAGTTTTCTTGGGACACTTTAGGCTCCATCATCTCAATATCACAAACCCTGACAGTTGTTGGGTATTTTAACATCTCAGTGGACCAAGTGCACCAATTCACAGTTATTGTGTTTGGTGCCAGTAGTAGCCATTATCAACAGGAAAATTCACCATGCCAGATTGCTTGAGTTATCAAGGAGTGGTAATAAGAACACACTGCTGAGTTTTTTTTATGCCTTGGCCTCCAGATTCACCTGAAATGAACCCAACTGACCCCCATATTTACAGTGACCGAATCACCAGCTGTTGACATTATTGTACCAGAGATCACAAGATCTGTTGGCAATTCAATGAATCAATTGCTTGCTGTGTGGCCGCTGTTATGTGGGCTTAATTTGTGGTCATTATGTAATGGATCTCCAGTGTATACTTGATTTGATGTCATACAAGTGTTTGAGCAACAGAGGCTAATTGAAAATATGCTTCTGTGGGTTCACAAAAATGTACTATAACATTAATTAGTTTCTAGGTAAAAATATATGCTATAAAGCAGTATGATGGCAACAACCTTTGCTCCTTTTCACATTAATGATATTTACAGGGATATTTTGATGACAACTAAATGATTATTTTTGAGCAACACAGAATAAATACCATAAAACGACTTAGCAATGTCTGTTTTTGTATTCAAATACATATACCTCACCTATATATCTTTACCTGGACAACTTTTCTGGCATGGCCAGTTGCTTACTTTGTCCAGTGTTGTCCTTGTGATGCAGAGTGCTTTGGTTTTTGGTCTGTTAAAGCACAGTTTCATAAGATAAATAAAAGTTCAAATGTAAAATCAAGATAAAACTATTGTGTATTGCCATTGCGTACTTTTCTGTTACATTTGCTTTTGAAAAAACTATTGGTTGGGTTTAGGTCAGTGGTTGGCTGGTCTAGTTGATCTGTACGACAAGCCCTGCCCTTTTAATGGATGTGTACAAGAAGACATTTATCTGAAACACACTACAAGAAATACCCTTAGGATGTATTTTAGATTTGCAAAAATGTAGACTTAAGGCTCGTACACACTGGGACGCTTTTCGTTTGCATTTATTGTCAGTGTTTTTCCGAGACGTTTTTCCGGATTCAAACCCACAGCGATTTTTACTGCCGTCGACAGAAAAGTATGCAAAATCACTTCTTGACAATAGATCGCACTGCACAACTTTAAGCTTCTGACACTCGCTTGTAACAAAGAAGAAGCAGACAGAAAGTTAACACGCTTATTGTTAAAGTTACTGGCGATTCGAACACGCATGCATGATTCAAGTAGCAGCTCCAGCTCTAGCGATGAAGAAATGATTATTGTTCACCAGCGCAATATGCAGCTCCACGTCATATAAACTCTGGGCATCTTCTTAAATGTGCGCTCACATTGATAGTTTTGCTTTTGAGCACCAAGTGCTGCTGTTTACTGTAACTTCAGCAGCTCCGTGCACGTGAACAAAAGTGCCAATCTGATTGGTGGAGAAGGTTTTGATGGGGCGCGTCAAAACAAAAAAAAAAGAGCATGAGGCGTTTTTTTAAAAAATGACGCTTTTACGCCTGCCGTTTTCTGCGTTGGTGTGCTTGATCACATTGGCGCCCTTTATTTAGTCATGAGGCGTTAAACGTCGACGGAAAACATCCCAGTGTGTGCAGGCCTTAAGGCATAGCCTACTTCCAATAAGCCTGGACTGCACTTGAGAAATGTTCACTACAAAGATTCATCCCTGTTGTCTTTTTTTTACAAAAGCTATTAGAGAACTTATTTGAATAAACAAAATTTGTCTCACACTCACTATATGAAGACCATAGCATTCCAGTAAAAAGGAAAACTTACTTAGATCTTTAGAAAAAGCAGGCTGCACACTTACTGTGCTCAGGGATGGGCAAAAATACATTAAAATGTATTTTAAAATAAAAAACCAAATACCTCCTTTTTAGGTGTATCAAAATAGACTACAAAATACAGCAGCCACAAATGTATCAAAATAAAATACTGTATTTTTGTATTTTAAAAATATTACAAAATACTTTTATGAGTAAGTATGAACCTTTTTTGCAAACCTTGAATAGGCCTATTCGATTAATTTCTTCACTGTTAAATGTGAAGGAAACAATATTTGATAGCTACAGCTTTTCTCTGAGCAAGTTTTAGCAGATTCTCTGCCACCTCGTCCACCTCTACTCCTACTGTACGAGTATGAGTAGATATCTATATATTTTTACTTGTTTTTTTTTTTATTCATTTAGAATATTTTTTGTAGAAATTTCATACAGAAAGCCCTTTTAAATGCAGATAATGAGTTGGAATAGAGTACTTTATCTGTTGATTATGTTTCCACCCATTGTGTGGCAGTAAAATTGATATAATCTCTGTATAATGATTGTTCAACCTCTTAACATTCAAATATTTTATAAGGGTGATATATGGTGTTTCATTTTTAAATGTTCTTTTTTCATAGAAGTTTTCAAAAATATATATTTTTTGCAATTGAACTCTTCAAAAGCATATTTCAATGTATATGATTTATGAAAACTAAAAACTCATTGCCATATGTAATTTCCATGTAATTTCTTATATAAATTACTGAAAATGGAGTTATCAATTTTTGCAAATAAACTCTTCTGGCTAGTGTGTATAGACTGAATTGCTGTATTATTAAATATTAGTGTTTCATATATTCTCCCGCTTTGACATCTTAAAGCAGACATCTTTTCTGTTCATTAACTATACTACTGGAAATTTAAACAGCCAGTGAAGTATTGTAGGTATCGCCATGATGTGTTGCATAATTTCCTTTCATACTCCAAGCATTGACCACCTTCTTCAATATAAATAAATTTTCTGTTCTGATCTCAAGCCTAGGCAAATAACTGAAAAAGCTCCAATCTGAGGCCGCATTTCTATGATGTCATCATGTAGACTTCTTACAAAGTATTTGACAGTAGGGCTGGACAATAATTCGATATCAATATATATCGCGATAGAATTTTTTTCAATAACGATGATATGATTTTTGAACCCATTTCCGATATTTCGATATAAATTTGCATATATATAAATAGATATATTATTATTTATATAAGATCTTATACATGTATCACTAGTCACTGAATGACATTCAGTGCTCAGCCGTCAGAAAGAGCGTGATCTGACGTCACCTACGTGATGACGAACAACACAGACACGCTGCCAACCCTCAGCACAGCAGGTGGTTAAGTTGCGCCGCAAAAAGTTTAGCTACAAAATGAGTGCTCTGAATACAGACGCGAATGAACAAGCTTCCACAAGTAAGAATGCAGACGAAATAGTTGATAAGAAAGGAAAGACTAATGCAGTGGTGTAGAAGTGGTTCAGTTCAGTAAAGTTAGCAACAGATTCGCAGATTCGTCTTTTCCGGATCAATAACTCATGACCGAAACATTGTTCCTACACAAATAGCACATTTTTTCAACTGTCGCAATGTATACAACCACCTACAACCTTATTTTCCTAAAAATGAGCTTTCCTACGCGCTGGACGCATTATATTGATCTCTATGCGCAGGCGGCAAAGAGGCCGATCCTTAGGGACCGTCTACAAAGAGCAAAACGCAAAAATCAATACTACAAAAGCTGTCAATAACGTCCCTCTAACTCATTATACTGCCATCAAACTCAGATCACACGTCACTGCTGTCCTGCTGGTAAGACTACAACACTTATTTTTCTAAAAAACTATTTTGCATATTTTTTATGAATTTTTGAGCTTTATTTATTTGATAGTTTATTTCACATTTCTTGTTTGTATAGGCTAAATACAAATAAAAAGTGAACAAATTTTTTTGTACTGTTTTATTTAAAAAAAAAAAGTTATAAGAGTCTGGAGGTATTATCGACTTTGCAAATTCACTTTGCAGACATTTGTAGGTACAGACATCCATTGTGTGCGTTCTTGGCAGTTTTTCCTTTCTTTTTAATATTGTCCATATCGATATCGGAATTATATCGTATCGACCGAAATAAAAATATATATCGTGATATAAATTTTTGCCATATCGTCCAGCCCTATTTGACAGTCTTTTAAAAATACAAAAATACAAGACACTAAAGTATTTTAATACAAAATATTAAGCCATTTTCATAACCCCTATCAAATACAAATGACAAAATACTATTTTATTTTTGAAATACGTATTTGAAATTCATGTATCATAAATGCTGCCCATCCCTGACTGCTTATAACAACATGTGTGTGACATGCATTGTATGCATAAGCCCAAAAATGACCCTTTGTTTGCAAACATTCATACATAGCCTTTCAAAATGTCTTTGTATTCATTAAACACAGACTTGCCCTCCAAGGTGAACTTGTCAAAGCATAGATCTGTGAAACCACCAAACCAAGTTCAGTGTTGACACCTTGTGGACAAAGTAAGTAGTGAAAAAACAATTCAATGCTCATGTTTTTACTGTATTTTTATCGGCAGTCATCATGGATCTATGAAGATCATTAAAATGTTTTTCACTCTAAAGAAATAAATAGTTATTTTAGGAATAGTTGACTGAAAGGTACTTCAGAGAATCATGGTTCTTTCATATGCATCCATCTATGAAACTTTTACCTTTATTTTTAAAAGTTTATCATACAGCTGAAGTCGGAATTATTAGCCCCCCTTTGAATTTTTTTATTTTTTAAATATTTTTCAAATGATGTTTAACAGCAAGGAAATTTTCACAATATGTCTGATAATATTTTTTCTTCTACAGAAAGTTCAAAATGATTAGCCCCTTTATGCTATATATATATTTTTTTGATAGAACAAACCATCATTATACGATAACTTGCCTAATTACCCTAACCTCCCTAGTTAACCTAATAGTTAAGCCTTTAAATGTCACTTTAAGCTGTATAGAAGTGTCTTGAAAAATACCTAGTAAAATATTATGTACTGTGTTCACGGCAAAGATAAAATAAATCGGTTATTAGAAATGAGTTATTAAAACTATTATGTTTAGAAATGTGTTGAAAAAATCTTCTCTACATTAAACAGGAATTGTGGAGGGAGGGCTAATAATTCAGGGGGGTTAATAATTCTGACATCTGTATCTGTTTAAAAATAAAAGTATACTAAGGGACTTACACATGTTTGTTAACTATTGTACATTTGCTCATTAGTTGTGTTTCGGGCCAACAGGATTTCGAAAGGCGTGCATCATTTAGGGGTAAATATGGTTCAAAGATCTCCAATTTACACTTTTGAAAAATGTAGTGTCTAAAAAATCAAATATAGGCAAGTCAAGATAGAGCTGATTATATATTTGAGAATTTTATTTACATTAGATAAAGAACACAGGATTCTCATATGAAAAGCAGTTGGGTGTGAAATGTACTGAAACTTGAGAGACTGGGAGAAACTGTTTTGTGTGTGTGTGTGTGGGGGGGAGTGTTTTCACCTCCGGCTATAGGTACATCTCCTGTCTTTTCAACTTTTACACAAGAATATGTTTTCACTGATCTGTCACAGTATCATCAGATTTAGTTTAACTTCAACTTTAATGAATCAATTAATATATGGTTGTGGCAGAATATAAATGTAAATTTCTATTTTTGAAATATTAATAGATGTTGCTGAGCAAGCAGGTTTCCACTGTTGACTCAAATAAAGACATAAATGCACATATTATTTAAAATGAGCTCTTTTTTTAATTGCAACTTTTTTATATTTAAGTTTGTATACTTTAGTTTTTCTTAATTACTGAATTTTACTGAATTGATCAAATGTTTGTGTTTGTAATTTTTGTCTTTATCTGCCCAATAATTGTAGAGAAAATATCATTTGAAACTACATTTGCTTTTAAATTCAAGCCATCAGAAATTGTCCTGCTTTAAATGACACACACATTAGACACATTAAATCAGGCTACTGATGTTTAAAAAAACATATAGGCAAAACAAAATCATAAAATAAATATATTTAGGTAGCAAATATTTAAGTACCTGTGGCTCCTGATGATACTCTGAGGTCTTATGTGACTGATCAGTATGTGCAAGAAACTGAATGTTATTTATAACATACAACATTTTAATCCTATATAAAAGTATTTTAAAAATTAGACTTAATATATGAATACACACCTCACAAATCTCTCTTTTAAATTCCTTTTTTTTAATAGAAAGCTATATAATATTATATTTGTGCATATTCATTCAATTAGTCAGTACTGAAGCCAAATGGGGAGCTTATCTAACAAAATAACTTATGACAACGGTCCAAAAACGAACACACCCAAATTTATATGCTATAGAAAAATATTAGATACAAATTTAAAAAAAAATTATTTTATTTTTTGCAATATTTAGCTTGAATTAAATTGTATTAACCTTTCAATTTCTAAGTATGTTTGGTGACTAAAATGTTATTTTAATAAATATATCTGTTTAATAAATCTGTTTTGTTTAAATGCACCAAACTGCATTGCCTATTTTCACTGAGAAATGGATACAAATATTCTTTTTCAAAAAGGGGTGTACTCAATTATGCTGAGCATATATAATACATTAGTCAGTACCAAAGCCAAAACTGGAATTAATCTAACAAAAGATAACAGTTTTAAAATGAGTACACCCAAATTAATTTGCAGCCATTAACAACTTTATCTTTTTTTTCAACTGTGCATGCATGTCCTTCCTGCACTAAGAGCAGCTACTGCAAACACAGAGCTGGACAATGATTCACGTATTCACTTGCACAGTCGATCACACCCAACACACCCTGAAATATATACCCCATAGCCACAAGGGCCACCAGTGCCATTACACCCAATACAAAAGTAGACAGGTGCCTCTTGAAAGGGTGTGCATGTGTGAGTTTCACAAAGAATGCGCTTTGCATTTAAAAACACAATGAAGGGCAATAGAAAATGTTTTTGTATGTTGTTTAAAGGATATGTTCACCCAAAAATGTCAGTATGGCTTTATTTGTATTTTATTATGAACAGACAGACGCTGCAAATTTTAAATATTCAGCTTTTTCGTCACAATTCTTTTTGAGTAGAAAGGTATCAGCTTCTGACAAGATTTACATGAATAAAATAGTATCTATAGATGTTTTATGTGTTTTATGTTTTATGTATAATTTGGGTTATATCTGTTAAAAAAAAAACTGCTGAATGCAAACAGATATACAGAAAAGTTAATAGAGAAATTATAAAAAGGATTAGTAAAAGTTAAGTCATCCACAGGGTCGCTCTGGTCTAAAACAAATGTTCTGTAATGTTTGTGCAAGCAGTGGGAAAAAATACATGACATACAATGCAGCTACAAATGTAACAGCATTTAGAGATTTGCTGCTTTTATATATGTGTTTATTATATTCTAAATATTCAGTTGTTGTTTTTTACAATGTACATAGCAGATATAGGATGTTACCACAAGAGAGAGCCAAAGGACAATAAATCCTTTTAAATTTGTATATTTTTCTAATGCATTTGAATGCCTGAAATGGTGTTTGACTAGATTATGCTTATACCTACTAGATTATACTTAGATTTAGGATATGAGAGAACGTTCAAAACAGTTAAACACATAATAGCTATTATGCATACATACTACCAGTTTCACCTGATTGTCCATGTGAGCCATTGGTGGTTGGACCTTTTGATCTAATAAACAGCCAGAAAGTTCCGGTCAGTGATAGCTCTGAATAATATGTGAGTTACTAAGTTAGTTAAAAACAAGTTACCAAGTTTACAGACTATGGTTTTAAAATTCGTGTCTTAAAATTCACCATGGTCCCCAAATTTGGAAACAGCGCCATCTATCTGTTGTAGGTTAAACAACCATAGTTCTATGTTAGTCTTATTCTTTTAAGCTTGAAGCTTGAATGAACTGCCAACTTATCCAGCATATGTTTTATGCAGCGGATGCCCTTCCAACTGCAACCCATCACTGGGAAACACCCATATACTCTCATTCACACACATACACTACGAACAATTTAGCCTACTCAATTTACCTATAGCTCATGTCTTTGTACTTGTGGGGGAAACCGGGGCACACAGAGAAAACCCACACGATCACAGGGAGAACATACAAACTCCACACAGAAATGCCAGCAGACCCAGCCGAGGCTCGAACCAGCAGCCTTCTTGCTGTGAGGTGACAGCGCTTCCCACCGCACCGCCCTACTTTGCGACTTTTTAACATTCATTCATTTATTCATTTTCTTTCTGGCATAGTCCCATTATTAATTAGGGGTCGCCACAGCGGAATGAACCGCCTACTTATCCAGCATATGTTTTATGCAGCGGATGCCCTTCCAGCTGCAACCCATAACTGGAAAACACCCATACACACTCATTCACACACACACCCTACAGCCATTTTAGCATATTCAATTCACCTGTACCGCATGTCTTTGCACTGTAGGGGAAACCGCAACACCCGGAGGAAACCCATGCGAACACAGGGATAACATGCAAACTCCACACAGAAATGCCAACTGACCCAGCCGAGGCTTGAACCAGCAGCCTTCTTGCTGTGAGGCGACAGCACTACCCACCGCGCCGCCCTGCTTTGTGACTTATTAACATATTTGAATAAAAATTACAATCTTAAATTATTCAGCATCCACATTTAGTTTCTATAATCACACAAAACTCTGACAAGTGTTATTGTATTAATATCTCTTGTGCAAACAAATTATGAACAGCAGCTATGCTAATTATTTTCTTTGTTCTCGATTTCCACCTCTGGATGGTGCAGTATCACTCCATCAGATTCAAGACCTTTGACAAGATGATGCCAACCATCCGAGAATTTTGAGGACAACAAACACTTAATACACAAATACACATCATTGAACATGTACTAATACATATTGTAAATATTGTTTCTTTTGGAAGGACCTTAATGTCATGCCTCTTCAGAATAAAACTGTAATGATATGTGTGTTTTTTTCTGTATGAAAAGTTATTTATTTAATCAGGATCTTCAGGCCCATTTAGAGGTCACTGCATGAGGCCCTCTTATTTGGAACTGGATGTTTAATGCTATTTTAAGCGGTCACTAGACTGGAATTTTTCTGTGTAATGTCCTTTTAAGGCAGCCTAACCAGCACTTTCTTAATCTTGCTTGCAGTGACCACTTTCTCACTTTCTCACTTAATTTCACTATAGACTGTTAAAGAAATGATTATTGCCATCTTGCATTGATGACATCCCTAAGAGCCAGAGACTGCAAGCATTGTCTTATGGAATGGACCGTGGCTTCAAAATCTTTCCAATCTTAAAACTCAAGGACCAGCACACATCCAGGACATTAAACCTTAGCTTGATAGCATCAGATAAATGACCAAAAGCAATGTATTTGTAAAAACGAACATTTAAATAAAATATTATTTAAAATGCTTTTAGATGTTTCAATTTAAACACCTTCCTATTGGTTTATTTACAGTTTTTCTCAGTCACTTTGGTGCATTTCTCACAACACTATTTACATTTGCACAACAGTTAATGCATTTCTCAAAACAATTAGTCATTTGTGCACATCATAGTAGCAGTTTCTCATTCCTTTCAACAAATTGCAAATGCTTTTGGACATGCACCACTTGCTTTCATACAACTCTCTGCTGTTTGTAACATTATCATTTGCTTATGTCATGTCAGTCAAAATTAACTAAACTTGTGGATGCTGAATAGTCAATCCATATAAAACTAATAGTCCTCATTTCATTCCTTGAGTCATTACATACACAAATGTTGAACTAGTTGTCAAAATCTGTCAAGCTAATTTTATTACAAAATGTTAAATCTTTTTTTTCTGAAAATGTCTCCTAAATTGAACAATTTGATGAATGATGTACAGAGCTGTGTATGCTGTAGGTTCAGTTCCAATATGTACTGCAATATTGTTTACAGTTGTGCACAGCTCTACCCAAAGGAAGTTTAAGTTTGTTGTAAATAAGGGTGTGTTTATTCTTTTGCACAATGCTGTGAATAAATTAGAATTGTAAAGAGCAAATGCAGTAAAAATGTGAAACACACATATTCAGTGTCTTGTACTCAGATACCTCACTAAATGCAGTGATGTCTAACTTTACTGTAGTTTTCAAATGGCTGTGTAAACAGTATATAGTGCTGTCTTGAGCATTTTCAGAAAGTGTCACCAAAATCTGACTTTTTTGCATTGGAAAAAATGTCCAGAGTAAAGTGTCATAATGAAAACAGGACAAAGCCATTTGACTATCTTGTTCATAAACAATGGTGCCAGGACTTTTCATTTTGATGACATTGACACTTTCATTGACATCAATACTTGCTTTTGAGGAATGAGCTATCTATTTTGAGCAAGTGACGCGCTTTTGCAGGTTATCCACTAGGTTTTGCAGTTTGCACTAATTGTTTTGAGAAATGTTTTGAGAAACTGTTGTGCAAATGTAAATAGTGTTGTGAGAAATGCATCAAAGCGACTGAGAAAAACTGTAAAAAAAACTGGGTTTATGACCTATGCAACAGACAGTCACTAGAGGGCGTTAAAATGTTTTGTTTTCATTTTTTGTGTCTGGGTTGGTGTGTGGTGTGCAACAGCAGCATCAGGAATTCTTCCATACAGGCCTTAAACCAACTGAAAGGTGCTTGTGATTCAGTAAAATCTGCTTATTTGCACCACTCAATGTTAGTACTTTATTACTTGTGAGCAAATTTATAACTCTAATGCAAAGCAATTTTTAGTATTTCAGCTTTTGCATATTTTTGTACAGTTTGAATAACATTTTGGAAACGCAGCATATTTCAGCATAAATTTGACTTGACCAGATAAAAACAGCCAAATTCAGCATAAAAGCATGTCTTTGATCACAAGTATTCAAGAATGAATATGGAACTCTCTTGAAAAAAAATGTATTCATGGTGGTCCACGGTTTTCTCCCATTTGTACACACCCTTTTGAGGGAAAAGGAAAAGTTGTATAAGCCTCTGACAACAAGTTACATGAAACACAATATATACAGACATTTCATGGGTTAATTTAGTTTGTTATACGTGTTAAAATTAAAATAGCTGTAAAATTAAAGGTCAGGGGGCAAACATGTACACAAAAGTTAAAAGAAAAATATTATAGATAGATAGATAGATAGATAGATAGATAGATAGATAGATAGATAGATAGATAGATAGATAGATAGATAGATAGATAGATAGATAGATAGATAGATAGATAGATAGATAGATAGATAGATAGATAGATAGATAGATAGATAGATAGATAGATAGATAGATTTTTTCACAATATTCACAAAAAAATGACGACAAGTGATGTATTAATCATGCCAGGCCAGCAGTTATTCACTGATAGGTTAAAACATTGTCAGTAGGTGACGATTTAAAAAAAATACAGATTAGTTAAAAACAAGTGATTCATTGTTAAATGAATGAGGCATTAAATCACCCGCATAAACAATTTCGTCAAAATAGTCAGAACAAAACACCACTACTATGCATGAAGTTCTGTGGAAATTACTTTCACAAAAATAATGCAATGCTCATGCAATAGTCATGCTATCAAACTAAAAGAAGACAGTTGAAGTCAGAATAAACATGTTATGTTAATAACCCCCCTGAATTATTACCCCCCCCCCCTGTTTATTTCCCCCCCCCCCCCCAATTTCTGTTTAACGGAGAGAAGATTTTCTCAACACATTTGAAAACATAATAGTTTTAATAACTAATTTCTAATAACTATTATAAATATTTTACTAGATATTTTTCATGACACTTCTATACAGCTTAAAGTGACATTTAAAGGCTTAACTAAGTTAATTAGGTTAACTAGGCAGGTTAGGGTAATTAGGCAAGTTATTGTATGGTTTGTTCTGTAGACTATCGAGAAAAAATATAGCTTAAAGAGGCTAATAATTTTGACCCTAAAATGGTTTTAAAAAAATTAAAAGCTGCTTTTATTCTAGCCAAAATAAATCAATTAAGACTTTCTCCAGAAGAAATTATATTATCAGACATACTGTGAAAATGTCCTTGCTCTGTTAAACATAATTTGGGAAATATTTAAAAAAGAAGAAAAAAATCAAAGGGGGGCTAATAATTCTGACTTCAACTCTATATATTTTCTGCATGAATACAACTGTTAACTGTTTCAAAAATGGGTTAAACTAATGTGTTCAACAAAAGCATTTTTGTTGAGACCTGGCAGCAGGATAATGACTTTTTAAGAGTTGAATCATGCCCATCTGAATTTGTTTACATTTCTCAAACTGCCAACCCCACCCCTAACCCCAACCGTCATTGGGTGATGAGCAAATCGTACTAATTTGTACGAATTAGATCGTACGAATTCATACGAATTAGCCACTAATCAAAAAGTTACGAATTGGCCATGAGATAGCGTTGGTATGCGAAGTATGCTGTGTTTCAACTGACATCCCTCAATGTTTTCCCCTTCTTTTTCTTTTTCCGTCTAAACTAAAAACTTCCAATTTAATATTAAACATATTAATATTACTAATTCCTTTACATGTTTTCTTGATTACATACTAACTCACCTCATCTTTTTCCTCTCTTAACTTGCATTGGTCATACCTCTCTTAGCTCCAGCACTGTTCTATCTTTTCAAAATAGCTGCAATAACCCCAAGTCTTAAGAAACCCTAACAATTTCAATAATTTCCACCCCATTTCGAATCTTCCTTTCATTTCCTAAATCCTTGAAAGAAAAACAATTGAAGCACAGGTTCATGAACATCTTCGTAATAACTTATATGGATGTTTTCAGTCAGGTTTTCAGTCAAGGATAGCAGGGAAACGACTCGGGTGAGAGTAACTAATGAGCTGTTAATGGCTGCTCATGATGTGTTTTTGTTGATTCTTGTTTTACTTGACTTGAATGAAGCTTTTTGACACCATCTCACACACTATCTTGTTGAACCATTTATCTCCAATTGGCATCTCCAAAATTCTCAACAAAGGCTCATTGTGGATACGTACCCCTGTCAACATTTCTGGACAGTGAGAATTATGTAGCCACAGGTACGTCTAGCTGCATGTCATCTTTAAAGCTAAAGTTATGGGGCGCTACAGGGCAGTAGTGGGTGGGTGGGTCAGTCAATCAGTCATTAAGTCAACAGCAAGCTGTATATTGCGCCCTGTGGTAGATTTACATGGGAAGAGCATGTGCGAGAGGAATTTGTGACTATCAAAATGTGTATACATCGGCCTCTGGTGGATTTGTAAAAAACAAACACTGCGAGCAGACATACCTAAGGTTACGTATTTCACTGTCCCCAGAAGTGTAGACCTGGGTATGTATTCACAATGAGCCTGGGTTGGAAATGCCTCTTCCCTGGTTTACTTCTTATCTTTCTAACTGTACAGTTTGTGCAAGTAAAAAGTCCTATTTTAATTCTCAATCCTTCCCTATGAAGGGAATAAATTTAAGATTCTTGTACTCACATATAAAACTCTTCAGAACTTCACTCCACGTTACCACTCAGATCTCATTCAACCCTACACGCCTTCTCTGATCCTTTATTCTTCTTCACTGAAGTCTCCTCTATACACCCTCTGCTCGTTTTGTCATAGTCTTTAGCCTTTCTGCTCTCATTTGGAGTTCTCTCCCAGCTAATTTACGCAATTCAGATTCATAATCCCAACTTAAAGATCAACTAAAAACTCACGTTTAGGTTAGCTTAAATTGCTGATTAATAATTTATTTTTTTTTGTTTTTGTAATATCGTTATTTTACTGTTGTCATTTTGATACAGCTTTTTATGGTTTATTGATATTGTTATTTATTGTTTTAACTATTAAATTGTATTGTGACCTTCAGAAGTTTGAAAGGCACCTCAAATAAAATTTATTATTATTATTATTATTATTATACAGTCGATTAGTGTTCGTGGTAACACATTACAAGTAATGCAGGTTGGGTAATCAGATTACCTTTCAAAGTAACAAGTAAAGTAACACATTACTTTTTTATTTCTGAGAAAATATCTGAGTTACTTTTTACATAAAATACTGCATATATGGGGGTGCGTTGGCGCAGTGGGGAGCACTGTCGCCTCACAGCAAGAAGGTCGCTGGTTCGATCCTCAGCTGGGTGAGTTGACGTTTCTGTGTGGAGTTCTCATGTTCTCCCCTTGTTGGCATGGGTTTACTCTGGTTTCCCCCACAGTCCAAAGACATGCGGTATAGGTGAATTGGGTAAGCTAAATTGAGCGTAGTGTATGTATGTGAATGAGTACGAGTGTATGGGTGTTTCCCAGTGATGGGTCATGGCTGGAAGGGCATCCACTGTGTAAAACATTTGCTGGATAAGTCGGTGGTTCATTCCGCTGTGGCGACCCCTGATTAATAAAGGGACTAAGCCAAAAAGAAAATGAATGAATGAATACTGCATTAATTGACTGTCAGAGAGAGATTAGAAGTGCATGTGTAAACATGATATTCACAGTACTGTAGTTAGTTTAAACATGAACATGTATTTTCTCCTCTTACTTTCACAAGAACGGTTTCACTATTCCTTGCAATGTATAAATATTTTGAAATGCAAAGTCTAAAGGTTTATTGCTTAAGGGTGCTGACTTGAGATTTGAGATTATCAATAAGAAAATAATTGGATCCAGATGATACCAGAAGCATATATTATATGATGAATTCTTAAAGAAATAGTTCACCCAAATATTATCATTTGCTCCCCTCACGTGATATTAAACCTTTATAAGTTTCTTTCATCTGTTGAACAACAAAGAATATATTTTGAAGAATGTTGGTTGTTTCCCATCGACTTCTATAGTAGGTAAAAATTACATTGCAAGTCAAGTATTTTTCAAAATATCTTCTTTACAGAGGAAAGAAACTCAAATAGGTTTTGAAGAAGTGAATGGTGAGTAAAAGATGACAGAATTTTCCAACATAGGCTCATTCTGACAACCTACCCCTATATACAGTACATTTCTGGAGCTCGCGAATTATGTGGCCAGAAGTATGACACCGTTCCTTTTCACGCTAGCAGCTGACCTCTTACCCCCTTATGGACGGCTTTCCCGCTGTTACCAGTTTGTCCAGAACTGATGGATTCGCAAAAACAAAAACTGCAAAAAAAAACAAACATAGCTCCTGAGACCTATTTGCCACTCTCCAGAAATGTATATAGCGATACGTTTTCAGAATGAGCCTGGGTTGGAATTTTCATTTTGGGTGAACTATCCCTCACCTGCTGAATGAAGTTTTCATCAGCAACACTAGAGGTCAGTATAAAAGCGATGGTTGTTTCAGCTCTGAGGCCACCATAACATTTCTGAGGAACACGTTGAACTGTTACACAATAAAGCACACAGACCTGCTCCACCTTCCAGCAGCTCATGTGTGTCTGTGTGTGTCTGATCTCCATGACTGCAGGCCTTTGATCTCAAACTCTTATGAGGGACACAGTAAAAGCAGCATTCACTACTGCCTTTGTTCTGTATAGAAGCTTGTATGGCATCAAGTAAAGGCCAAACAAAACTGATATAATCTGTGGAGGGAAACAGCAGTGTGTTGAACTGTGTTTGATAGCAACCAGACTATGAGATACAAAAACACACAAACTGCTGCCATTTCACAAAAATGAGGAATGATTCCTGTGATGGCTGTTCCCCAAATTCCCAAACTGATGGACATAAAACTGAATATATGGTCAGTCCTATTGGAAGTTGTCCTCATAAATATAAAAGGGCAGTTTAAGCACATTATTATAAAATTAAAATTAAATGAGATATTTGATAAAGAACACTGTCAAATTTATTAAAAGTGTAAAGTGCCACCTGCTGGTAAATTACTTCATTATTTCACAAATCCTATTTATTTGACATACCAACTTTCCAGTTTTCATTGACATCGGTGAGCCAAGTGACTAAAACCTGAAAATTGCACCTTTGCAATGGCACTAACTCATTCAATTCCCACAAAAAGACTGGTCATCCATGAAAGACAAATGCACAAATCTCCACGGCCAATCGCTTTAACACTGCAATTGAAATTCCTCTTCCAGAAAAGGTAAGGATTTGAAATTCAACATACAGTGTCTCAACGTTAAAGAGAATTTAACTGTAAGGTCCGGTACACACCAAACCAATGCCAAACAAAAACCACCAACAAAGCCCAACTGTGTTGTTGCCTCTTGTTGGATCATATCTGAACCAAAATGCTGCGAATGAATACACCAAATGGATGAACGCCAGCTGAAATGCACCTGCGCAAGAGGAGTTTTAGCTACGTGGGGAAAGTAGTCTGTTTTCTCGTTCTGTAAAGGGAAACCAAACTTCCGATGCACACAGACAGAAAAATATACACAAAGCATCATTTAGTACCATTATCGCAGTATTTGTCATTCACCATGGTAAGATTAGCTTGTGCAAATATGACTGATAATCAAATAATCCATATTGTTTGCAAATATTTGAGAAATATAGTGAAATTACAGCTGGCCTCTTTGTGATCCTTCTTGGCTTTATTTTTTTACTTGCTATAAGTCACATCACTGTCACACTCACACTCTGATTCATTCATTCATTCATTCATTCATTTTCCTTCAGCTTAGTATTTCAGAGGTTGACACTGCAGAATGAACTGCCAACTATTCCGGCAAATGTTTTATGCAGTAGATGCCCTTCCAGCCACAACTCAGTACTGGGAAACACCCATACACTCTCATTACACTCATACACTAAGGTCCATTCTGGCTCATTCTGAAAACGTAGCCCTGTATACATTTCTGGAGAGCGCCAAAACCCAGGAGCTACGTTTTTTTTGCAGTTTCTGTTTTCACGAATCCACCAGAGGCCGCTGTGTATGCTTTTTGAGACCTCAAATTTCTCTAGCGAATGCCATTCACACCTGCTGTTCTCAAGTAAATCCACCAGAGGCTGCTGTCGACTGACTGACTTACTGACTGACTGACCAACCGATCGATCCCCCGACCCGCCGCCTTCCCTAAAGCCAACCGTTAGTGTTTTCAAAAGCACCGACTGACCAGCGTACCGCCCCGTAGTGTTTGTTTTAAAGACAAAATGTAGCCATACGTACTTCTGGCTACATAATTTGCTACATAAATCTCCAGGAATGTCGTTTCTGTGTGGAGTTTGCATGTTCTCCCTGCATTCGCGTGGGTTTTCTCCGGGTGCTCCGATTTCCCCCACAGTCCTAAGACATGCGGTACAGGTGAATTTGGTAGGCTAAATTGTCTGTAGTGTATGATTGTGAGTGAGTGTGTATGGATGTTGCAGCTGGAAGGGCATCAGCTGTGTAAAACATGTGCTAGATAAGTTGGCGGTTCATTCCGCTGTGGCGACCACAGATTAATAAATGGACTAAGCCGAAAAGAAAATGAATGAATGAATATATATATATATATATATATATATATATATATATATATATATATATATATATATACATACAGTTTATAAACTGTAATTTGAAATGACACTTTCATCACTAGTGAATCAGATGGCTTTCTGCTTAGGGGAATGTGTGTGCTTACTTCAAAGCCATTAAAATATTATACTATTAATTAAATGAGACCCTAAATCACTAACCAATCTTAAAGTGCACAGGTACATTTTTGGGGAAAAAAATTATTGAATCAAAATTATCATTTAAAAAAAAAAAAAAACATTACTGTATTAAAAGTAAAGATCCTCTTCCTCAAATACATTTTGTACATTTCAATAACTCTAATAAAAAATGTGTTGATTAGTAATATGTGTGGAGTTTTTGCATGTTCTCCATGCATTCGCGTGGGTTTCCTCTGGGTGCCCGATTTGCCCCACAGTCCAAAGACAAAATGAAAATTCTTTTTCAAAAAAACATTACTGTATTAAAAGTAAAGATCCTCTTCCTCAAAGACATTTTGTACATTTCAGTAACTCCAATAAAAAATGTGTTGATTAGTAATATGAATTGCTAAGAATGAACTCTAAAGGCAATTTTGAACCTTTAGATTCCAGATAGTATATATTGCCCATTTCACACTAACGGTACAGATTTATGGTCTGAAACGGTTTCTTGTTTTGCCAAACTTAATTCTTCTTTTTAAAATAAATTTATCGGGGGAAAAAAATAATGCATGCGAGTAAACAAAACTGGAATATAGCATTTAACAGATTGTTTTAATGCAATCTTTTTTTTTTTATTAAACTTAACCCCTAACATGTCAAAAACGTGAACGTTAAACATTAGCATACGAATACTACAAATAATATCAGTTATTATCACAGGTTTGAAATATACTTGCGGTGGTAGCCAGATTGAAACACACCATTTACCCACATCACATAAATAGTTACCTATATGCGACAAATAGGCTAAAACATATTAAATTTTTTTTACAATAATTTCATTTATTATGACAATGTTATACACTGTTTACTTTTAATGGGTTAAAGTAAAAACAACTGTTAAAAAAGACATCCACTTTCTCTTACCTATTCAGGAGCCATGTGCCCCCACTGACAGGTCAAGTCTCTCTCTCTCTTTCAAGTTCAAAGCAAACTTGAATGCAAAAGCATTTTAGATATGTATATAAAATAGCCTATGTATTAGATAGCCTAATGACATCATCAAATTAATAAAATATCCAGCAAACGAGAAATAAATGACAGAAAAAAGAATAAAAACAGAATATCTCAAAAAAATTATCATATTTACAAGATTAAAACGTGTAGATTATTTAAAGAAGGCAAATGCGTTGATTAACTATTACTAATGGTGTAGGTATATTTTGCAGCCAGTCATTTCGTCCTCTCTGAGTATATAGTAAAGTTTTTCTTAGTTGTTTAGATTCAAGAATGAATTACTGAATTTTTCTCTCGCGACTCTGCAAGCAAAATTGGCTATCTTTGGCGGAGCGCCTTTCATTTTTTATTACCGCATTATCTGATGGCCGAATAGCAAATGAATCGTTCAAATGAATCTAGTGAATCATTTAAAGCGGCTCTTTTTAATGAACCAAATGATTCAGTCCAGCAAATTGAACTGATTCTTTTGGACCGATCTGAGAACCTATGAGCTGTTAATACAGCACATGCGTGACTTAGAACTTTTGGTTTTGTTTTGTTTTTAAATGCATAATATATAACAAACGGTTGTGTATTTAACAAAAACAAGTTATTTTGAGTCATTTAACTCAAGACCAATTCAAGTCTCAAGTCATGACAGTCAAGTCCAAGTCAAGTCGAGTCTTTTATGGATATTTGTCAAGCAAGTCTGAAAAGTCCTAAATTTTGTGACTAAAGTCTGACTCAAGTCAAGTCATGTGACTCGATTCCCCCATCTCTGCAAAAGGCTGACATAGCAAAGTTCAAAATTGGACAAATTGTTGGTGCGCGTCTCTCTGACCCATCTGTGACCAAGACAGCAAGTCTTTTTGATGTATCAAGAGCCACGGTATCCAGGGTAATGTCAGCATATACCACCAAGAAGACAAACCACATCCAACAGGAGTAACTGTGAACGCAAGAAGAATCTGTCTGAAAGGGATGTCTGGGTGCTAACCCAGATTGTATTCAAAAAACATAAAACTACAGCTGCCCAACCTCTTGCAAAATTAAATGTGCACCTCACCTGTCCTGTTTCCACCAAAACTGTTTGTCAGGAGCTCCACAGGGTCAATATACATGGCCGGGCTGGTTTAGCTAAAACTTTGGTCACTTGTGCCAATGCCAAATATTGGTTTCAATGGTGCCAGCAGTGAAAATCTTGGGCTGTGGATAATATAAAACATGTATTGTTTCCTGAGTCCACCTTCACTTTCTTTCCCACATCTCGGAGAGTTACTGTGTGGAGAAGCCCCAAAAAAAGCTTACCACCCAGACTGTTGCATGCCCAGAGTAAAGCATGGGGGTGGATCAATGATGATTTGGGCTGCAGTATCATAGCATTCCCTAGGCCCAATACTTGTGCTAGATGTGCGCGTCACGGCCAAGGACTACCGAACCATTCTGGAGAACCATGTGCACCCAATGGTTCAAATACTGTATAGTGAAGGCGGTGCAATGTATCAGGATGATAATGCACAAATACACACAACAAGACTGGTGACAAAGTGGTTAGATCAACATAAAAAGTGAAGTTGAACATCACCAATGGCCTGCACAGTCACCAGATCTAAATATTATTGAGCCACTTTGGGGTGTTTTGGAGGAGCAGGTCAGGAAATGTTTTCCTCCAGCAGAATC
This sequence comes from Danio kyathit, assembly GCA_903798195.1. Lineage (NCBI taxonomy): Eukaryota > Metazoa > Chordata > Actinopteri > Cypriniformes > Danionidae > Danio > Danio kyathit. The sequence goes on along the minus strand of LR812531.1, from coordinate 17,641,326 downwards.
ACGTAGTGACCTGGCCACTATTCTGCAAAAAGAATGGATCAAAATCCCTCTGGGCACTGTGCAGGACTTGTAACTCTCATTCACAAGACACACTGATGCTGTATTGGCTGCAAAAGAAGACTCTTCACCATACTAATGAATTATTGTGGTCTAAAACCAGGTGTTTTAGTTTCATTGCCCAACCGCTGTATGTCTGCAAGACTATAACTGAGACTAGTTATGTCCTGTGAGAGACTAGAGTGATGTCCGGTTATAGACTCTCTATAGTGATATCTCTTAGAGACTAGTAATGTTCTGATGTAAAGATTAGAAACTTTAGTTTAAATCTTTCTTTATGCTACAGTCAATGATGCTCTCTAATTTTGATCACCCTTAAATTAAAGGCTATTTATTTTAATTGCATTTCCCTTTTTGATAAATAAATAAATACCTCATATTACGACTCATTAACAGGTATATGTATTTGTGTTTATCAAACCAAAATAATCAGGCCCAAAAGTGTGAGAGAAAAAAATATTTGGCACTTTGTACATAATTTTACAAGGAGTTTTTGACATTTTTGTTTAAATTCCAATCAATATGATGTTGTTGTTGTTGCTAACCTTTAAAAATGTAGTTAATTTGATTTATTTATTATTAGTAGTTTGTAAAATAGCATTTTAATTATTACAACATCTATCCTTGCTGAAGTGTGTATGTGCTGTAGTCATGGCAGTAGATCAGGTTTTCAGGTCTGATCTCAGTAGTTTGTTTGCTGTCTTTTCTCACTCTCTGCCACAGGAAGTGTAAACACTGATCAAGTGTTAAAGTTCAGCCCACCAATTGTCACCTCCATTAAACGGTGTTCCCTTGCATAACTTTCCCAAATACCCCCCAAAAACAGCCCATAAAATCCCTGCGCCTGTCAGAAAGACTCCCGTTCCTCCAGACCACCTGCGAGGAGCTTGGAAACAGCCTATCGATAGATCACACGTCCCATTATTGATTTATTGAGATTACACCAAACATCACATTCTGCTGCCGCAATGTTCACCTCGAGGGAAAATGTCACACCGTCTTCCAGCGCAGAGACAACATTCACTCACTGCAGCCACCATAAACCAACAGACATTACCAGAACACAGAAACAGGAGAGCAAGAAAATAAACCAAAATAATAAAAGGAGAGATCTGAAAATACTCAAAATGTGAGAATTAAAAATACACTAATGTTAAAACTTTTTCTGTGTGTTATTTTAGGATCACAAAGATATTCTTATTATTATTAAATTAAGCTTTTAGGTTTTGTTTTTTTATGTACTTTATATATAGTTTTAATATATTGTAATTTATTTATCTATTTACTTACCTAAACCATTTCTTTTGCAACTAGCTAAAATAAGAATTTTTTTCCTGTTATTTATTTATTAATAATGTTTTTTTATTTTGTTTTTTATTCATTTTTTATAAGCAGCAAATATGGTTTTAATTAATAACTAATAAACATGTTATGTGGAAACATCATTGTTTGCGTTATAAAACATTAATTTTAAATATTATCTTACAATTCTACTGAATATTATGCCACAGTGTTAAAAAACTGTGTTGTTATTACTTACTGTTATTATTGTTATGATTTAATAGTTATTATGATTATTATTGTAGTTATTTACAGTAAAATGTCGATTCTATGTCAATTGTATTTATAAAGCACTATTAAACACAACCAGAGGTTGACCAATGTGCTGCACAATACACATCACAACAAAGAAAAATTTAAAATTATAGCTAAAATGGACAATTTTCATTGATAAAATGCTAAATCAAAGATGTAAATTTTCAACCTATAGATTTAAACAGACATAGATAAAACAGATCTAATACAGAGGGGCTGAACATTCCACAACCTAGGACCAGCTACTGCAAAGGCACGGTCACCTCTGCATTTCTGACATTTTTAACTCAATAATTGAGTTTGCCCATATTTAAACTAACATTGGGTTACAACATCCCAGCATTTTTTTGTGTACACTGTAATAAATATCTGGAAATAAGCAGTTTTCCGTATTTTGTGATTCATGTTTTTATTTTTCTGTTAATTTATGCTTTTGAATCGCATTATGAGACCTTGATCTTTCTTCTGACAACTTTCAACCTTAAGAAGTTGGGAAAAGTGACTTTTATGAACATTTGTAATAGTATAAAGTGATAGTCTGGGTTGGTGTTGTATGTTATAGTACAAAAACCTTGTAATAAACTGCAAGAACATTTTCTGTACTGATTTATTTCTGTTATTTCTTAAACATTATAATAATTTAAACTACTAAAATGTCAATAAAAGTCACTTTGTTAAACTGTAGACTTGAATTTTCAACATCAAAAGTCGGCACAACAGAGGTCAACATCAACACAGCAGTGATCAACATTCCAAAATGTAAATAAACAGAAAACACAAAATACGTAAATAAACGGAAACCACAAAATACAAAATGTTTTTAACAGATATAGAGAGATTAAAGGAATGTTTCTCTTGTAAATTTACTACACCATTAGATCACTGGAATTGTAATACTCAAGATCTTCATTTTTTTAAAGACCATGAATATTACAATTTGAAAATGCTGCGATAACTTAAACTCACCCTTCGTTTAATCCAAACCAGTTTCAGTTTCTTTAGTCTACACTGTTAGACATTTCAAAGGGTTTTTACAGTAACTTACTGGCAACACTGTTGCCAGTAAGTTACTGTATTTGAGATTTACAGTATACAACCGTAAATCAGTTTACAGCATGTTACCGTAATTCTATAGTGTCTGAAAACGGTTAATTACTGTAAAACATTAAGTAAACAGTTAGCTACTGTAAACCTTTTCATTTGTCCTAAAGATTATATCATATAATTTTATTAATATTATCTTTGTACTACTGACTTAAAAAATACACAATTACAAAATATTAACAAAATAAACACTCTTTATTTAAAACATTGGAGATTTCAATCATCCAATTATCTTATTTTAAGAAAAATAACATTTAAAGCAACAAAGCACATGAACATACAATTACTAATTTATGTGTCTGAACTGCATATTGTGGAGAGAAAAAAAAATGTACTTAGTACTACTGACATTAAACCAGACACAATTACAAAATATTCCATTCTTTAACACATTGACAATGCTTAAAGCACTTAAGGAAAAGGTGTGAAAATTACATTAAGCATTTAAATCAACAGGTTAAAAATAAATAAATCACACAAAGCACAAGAACATACATGTACAATAATAATTTTATTGTTGGAACTGCATATTGATGGAAAAACAAATATTTGTAACTATTAGCCGACTCAGAAAGATCCCAACTTTAAAATATTACTAATTCTGGTGTCAAATACTCAACAATGTCTGAATTCACATGTTCAAATGCAATTCATCTTTATTTCTTTGCACTTTTACAATGTAGTTCAAAGATGTCAAAGCAGCTTGACATAGAAGTTCTTGTAAATTGAAGCTGCTTTACTCCAGTTTTCAGAGTTTAGTTAAGTTCAGTGTAATGTAAACGTCACTGCTGAAAGTTCAAACACTGAAGAGCAAATCCACCGATCCAACAAATGAAGCCAGTGGCGACAGTGGAGAGAACAAACTTCACCAATTGACAAAAGTGTAGAAAAAAAGCCCTTGAGAAAAACCAGGCTCAATTGAGCATGACCAGTTCTCCTCGGGCCAAACTTCCTGCGCAAAGCCGCAGTCTAGTCACCAGAAGCTGGAGAACACTCCTCCATGACCACCACAGCATCTGGTCAGGATTCGGCCTGGTCCAGGATTATGGAGACCTCTGGATAAGGAGAAACAGACTAACATAAGCATAGAGCAAGCTTGTTTTAAAAGACTAGTTTTCAGTTGGTAATGAGCAACTGGCTCCTGCTCATGACCAGCTAACTACCATATATAAAAGATGACTAACCAGAATGTCCTGTTAATTTTTTTTTCCCAACAAGGCTTTACAAAAACATTGTAGCATTTGTGATGGGGTGATTTACTGCAGGACAGATTAAACCAATTGTTTTAGGTATTCCTAAACTAAAACAGACTGAATGCTGATACAACTAATGACAGTCTCTCACCTAATCCAAGTTCTCAGTTAGCTGGTGAAAGAAGGATAACACTCTGTTGTTGATGGCTGTCATTCTTCTCTTCACTACTTTTCTTGTCTTCTCCTGGCTCACTCTGGTTGTTGCTGTGCATTTTGTTTCATCCTTTGGATTTATTTATACAAATAAAAATTCAGGCAACACGGGGAAAATGGGGAAAAAACACATTTAATACATAGACAAATGCATTTATCCCAATTCTAATTATTGTGTTACGTAATGTCTGACCCATGAAAAAGTTTAATAAACAAAGATTTAAAAAAAAAACGACTACAGTGCTTGATGAAAAAAGGGAAAAAATCTTTAATTTAGCTAGCAAATAAACATGACACAATTTGTATTAAAAGTACTATATTGAGAAACAAATAGATGTACAGTACTTACTGTTGAATGAGTTCCAGTTTGCACAGCCAGGCTCCCAGTATTCTATATTGAAACCATAGAAAAAGCAAAAAATACAGATAAGAATGCAATGCTACAATCCACAACCTCCATACAACTTTTTTTTTAAATTTGTTTACCTTGATTGTTTACTGCTCTTGCCTATTTTTAAGCATTAGGCTGTGCTGATCAAGATGTTCCTCTGAAATGCTGTTTCCTTCTTCAGACAAAACTCTTAAGCGCTGCTGTACCAGTTCATATCTAAAAAAAAAAAATATATATATATATATATATATATATATATAATGGTAAAAAATAATGCTTAACCAAATGTCAGTTGTGATAAAGAAAATAAAAACGTCTTCATAAAATAAAAAATAAAAAACTACATTTGCACCAAGAAGCCTTTACAGTTAATATCAATTTCCAAAATAAACTACCTGGCTGGCTGGAACCTGACAAACGAAATCCAAAACAATAGCAAAAACGTGGTTATCAGCAGATTTACGTTAGTGTGAGTAATGTTATTATACATCATATATATATATAGATATATGATTATACATTACGTCACAATGTTATTTTCTCAAGCTAACGTTGGCTACTCCAAACCAGAGAAAAATGACTTCACAACAGTTAATATATATAATAAAAAATCAATAGAAGTTAAACGCTTCTTGTTAAAATGATTTTAAGTTCAATTCGGTTTTAACTTATCTCAGTTTAGCTAACGTTACTGTTTTTAGATCGCTTCAGCCAATGTTGCCGAGCCAATAAATGCTAACCAAGTTATAGAGGTGCTCAAATCAACGTCGAGTGTTGTCAGCACAGACAGACGTGCTTTTACCTGGATTATTTGTTGGTCTTTCATTCATATTCTTCTGGGGGAAAATACTCTCTGTCGGACATTTGTGCTAATGTGTCCTCCGAAACTGTCTACATCACTCTTGGTTCCCCTCTAAAGCAAAACTCGCTGCAACACCGGTTCCTATGTAAATTCCTTATTTAAAGTAATAGCAGTGTTAATGTAATAAACTAAATAAATGAAACAACTAAATAGATGTTACATTTCTCAAATGGGGAATAACTCCAAACCAGAAACAGATCATTTTCACCAATTTTAAACATTACTTTTCTATACTCGTCCACAAAACATTCTGTAAAATAAAACACTACCTAAGCTTACCATAAGGCACGTTGATAAATTGTCCTCCAGAATTGCTCCAGGGTCCTTAGACAAAAATTGGGAAATCCTGTGGCGCAGAGTAGTCAAATCGCCACAAGGTGAAGTTGAAGCCATTGTGGAAAATACAGTATAATACACGAATTTTTAAAAATACAGTAAATCACTGTATATGTTGTTTGATATCACAAAAATTCCATAATGCAACTGTAAATCCAGTTATTTACTGTAAAAAGAATTGCAGTGCAGTATTATACTGGGTGAAATACAGTAAATTACTGTGCAAATTACAGAAATGTCTAACAGTGTACTGAACATTAAAAACTGCAATAAATTCCATAGCATCTTTTTTCCTACTCTGGATGTATAAAGCAATGTTTCCATTGAAAAAAGATTTTTTACCTTTGTAGATGTGAGACGGTTTAAGACATTCTTGGACATTATAATTCTGAACCACTTTGATGATAAACTTTGGCTAAGGGGTTTTAGAAGGACAAATCACATGACTTTTTTGATGCTTGATGACTTTTTTGAAGTTTGTTCAAAAATCTTAATGTGTTTCTGAATAAGAAGGAAGAAACTGAATGGTTTTACAAGTAAGATCAACCCAAAGTAATAGAAACAGTTAATAGTTTTAAATCTTTAGGTGTCTTAATTGAAGTTTAATATGCACGTAAAGAAATTATGTCGAACAATCAGAATAAACTTGAATTGTTTTTATATGATTGGACCGTATTTAAATTTAAAAGCAGCTAAGTTATATTTGCATGCAATGATCTGTTCGCACTTATCTTATTGTGTGATTGTCTAAAGTCAGGCCTCTCAATTGACAATCAAACCTGCTAGAGCTCTATTTAAACAAACACTAGAAGTTTTAGACAGGAAACTAATTAGATGGCACCATTACGATATTTTCCAAAATAATCCCTTGCTTAGTTTTAAAAATGTTGTTAATATGTGTCTTATTAAAAGGATTTGTAAATAAAAAAATGGTCTTGCTCCAGAAATTATAAGCTAATCAATAACAAAACCAAGCAGAAATGGGATTATCACAAGAAGCATACTAAGTCTGAACTGAACAGTAACACAGATAAATTGAATTTGCACAATATACATTTTCAGCTCAAGGTACACTGCTTTGGAAAAGCTTCCCAACTGAACTAAAAAGGCAAACATATTTAAACATATTTCAAAGAGAGTTTAAAAAGTCATGCAGTTTCCTTTAATTTTTTTGTATTGGTAATATATTTTTTATATGTATATTATAAAGATATTAGTACTGTTTTAGTGTATAAAAAGCCTAACCAGGGACTAAGCAATGTTATACTGCATTGTTCCCACTGAAAATAAATGATTCATTGAATTTACCTAATTTTATTAAGGTAAGTGGTTGCAAACAATTTATATGGGTAATTTTAAACAAACAATATAAATTAAGAAATGTTCAACTTAGTTTGTTTAAATTCAGCCCGTATAAATAGTTTGCAACCACTTATTTTAAAAAAATTGTAAATCCAATTAATAATTGTTTTCAGAGTGTTAAATAAACAGAAATAATAATAATTATAATGTGTGTCCTGGAATTTATTGGGCAAATGTGCTTCCATCGTAGTTCATGTGCACTTCTTCTTATCGGATAAAACATTTTTTCCTACTACCATAATAATACATTTTTTATGTACATTTTACAAATGTATCCACGTCTTGGCATTTCCAAGCATTTTCTAAGCATAGTGCAAAACTCCAAAATGCGCATAAAAATAGATTGAATCATAGCTATTACCTAACCGTTTTTCACATTCTTCAAAATACAATCTTTTGTGTTAAACAGGAAAAAATAATCTCATAAAGTTTGGAGCCACTTAAAAGTGAGTAAAAAGTAAAAATGCACACTGTTAACAATTCCCTGTAAAAATCAACAGGAACTTACTTAACTTACAGCAAAAAAATACTGTATTTACATTTACAGCACCATTTATCTAGTTGTATTTACAAAATTGTATGTATATATTTACTGTAAAACATACAGTAATTTTCACAATGCAACTTTAAAATACAGTAACATACTGCACAGCTGTCCTACAGGAAAATACAGTTCATATTACAGTTAAATACTCTGTAATTTACTGTAACTGAAATTATAAAGCATAGCACTAGCAATACCAAAGTTGTTGGATCTGGTCAAATACATATAGTTAAAGTCAGAATTCCCCTTTGAATTTTTTTTTCTTTTTTAAAAATATTTCCCAAATAATGTTAAACAGAGCAAGGAAACTTTCAAAGTATGTCTGATAATATTTTTTCCTTTAGAGGAAGCCTTATTTGTTTTGTATTTTGGCTAGATTAAAATCAGTTTTAATTTTTTTAAAACATTTCAGGGTCAAAATGATTAGCCCCTTTAAGATATTTTTTTTTTCGATAGTCTAGTACAAACCATTATTATACAATAACTTGCCTAATTACCCTAACCTGCATAATTAGCCTAATTAACCTAGGTAAGTCTTTAAATGTCACTTTAAGCTGAATACTAGTGCCTTGAAAAATATCTAGTAAAATATTATTTACTGTCATCATGGCAAAGATAAAATAAATCAGTTATTAGAGATGAGTTATTAAAAATATTATGTTTAGAAATGTGTTGAAAAAAATCTTCTCTCCGTTAAACAGAACTTGGGGGGAAAAATAAACAAGGGGGCTAATAATTCAGGAGGGCTAATAATTCTGACCTCAACTGTATATACCTTCAATGCAGTGTAATTTAAAATCCTCTGGTAAATGCATAAATGTAAATGATATAATGTTATAGGATACATCAGTTAAAGCTGCAGTTAAACACAACTCCGTTGATATATTTTGTTTACATAAGTAATAGTTCTATAATATAATAAATCCTACTTTGCTCATTTTTTCTTTTTTCGCAAGAATCAGATTTAGGTTTCTAAGCAATCACTGCCCCAAAAGAGCAATCAAGTGCCCTCATTAGTGCTCACGTCCATCCGTGCTCTATTGTTGCCCCTGATGAGCTGCAGGATAACGGGACATTAATGAGAACGAGCACAATCACTGCTGCTGAAAATCCAGAGACACTCAGAGAGCGCCAGACAGACTCAATACACACAACTACCGTTGCACTCTTGTCTCACACTCTATCATCTACAAGACATCATGATTATCTGTTATGACTTTACTCTCATTCTCAGTCACATCTGCCTTTGTTAAAACTTAATATGTTGTCTAAAGTTATAAATCTAGAAAGCATACAATATAAATTAGGTCAAATTTTGTTTTTATTTTAGCTGTAGCAGTAAATACTTACTAATAATATAAAAACTGCAAATGAGTAACTGATTTCAACATGAAATTATGATTGTGATTATATTATTATGTGCATTTTTACAAGGCATATAGTATGAGAAAGGCTGCAACGTGAAGAAATGTACAACGTGAAGAAAAAAGTGTGACTTTTTTTTACAATGCAATTGATATTGTATATGTTATATATTCTTATACAATGCAATTTAAAGTTACAATGTATATTTATTTTATAATTAATATACATATATAACCTAATTCATTTAAGATTTTTGTGTGATTCATGATTTTTTAAATATTTTGGATACATAGCTCAATATAGCTAGAATTTAGCTCAATAATAGCTCAATAAATTTTGAAAACCCTCTGTGCCCAAAAAAGTTGTTATTTTTTTAAAGCGTTCATAACTTTATATTAATGCAGACAAAAAATATTCATATTCTAAACATGCTCTTACTGCTAATAAAATAATAAACTTAATTGTTGAAATGTAAAACATCCAAAACTGATGCTATTTGAGAAAAGTTACTGTAGTTCATCATCAGATACAATTTTTGTAGATGCAATCAATGTTTTTGATACAATGTTTGATACAAAATGTTTAAAACAGTTGTAAAGATTTTTTTTTACCTGTAATAAAAACTGATATTTTGTTACAAATGTTTAAGCATTATGAGAGTGAAGCTTAACATTTATTCAGTGTCCATCTTGATGTGAGCTAAAATGTGTATTGAAGCTAGACGCAGGTTACCTGGTCGTCCAGTTCAACAGCTCGAAAGACTAAAGGTGGGATTGATGGACCAATTTGCGTTGTTTCCCCTTTTATGAGGTTGATGGTCCCTGCGGAGTGAATAGAAACAGGACGGTCAATTCTCCAGTATTATGCAAACCTGTACAGAATTATCTTAATGCCCATTGACTGAGGTGAGAGAATCAGTGAGGTAACTGCTCACTTTTCACCTCTCAGGTAATAATCTTAATGCCTCTGTTACAAAGCTAAATAAAACAATGTGCATTATATCCCAACAATTAAACCCAAAGGCCCTTTCAGAATTAACCCCTGTGCTGTATTGCAAAGTTGATTACACCTAGTCCAAATGGTAGGTCTTTATGATATATATATGATATACAGTTGCAATCAGAATTATTCAACCCCCTGATTTATTAGCCCTCCTGTTTATTTTTTTCCCCAATTTCTGTTTAACGGAGAGAAACATTTTTCAACACATTTCTAAACATAATAGTTTTAATAACTCATCTCTAATAACTGATTTATTTTATCTTTGCCATGATGACAGTAAATAATATTTTATTAGATATTTTTCAAGACACTTCTATACAGCTTAAAGTGACATTTAAAGGCTTAACTAAGTTAATAGGTTAACTAGGCAGGTTAGGGTAATTAGGCAAGTTATTGTATAATGATGATTTGTTCTGTATGTTATTGAAAAAATATATAAGCTTAAAGAGGCTAATAATTTTGACCTTAAAATGGGTTTTAAAAAATTAAAAACTGCTTTTATTCTAGCCGAAATAAAACAAATAAGACTTTCTCCAGAAGAAAAAATATTATCAGACATACTGTGAAAATTTCCTCGTTCTGTTAAACATCATTTGGGAAATATTTAAAAAAGAAAAAAAAAATTCAAAGGGAGTTTAATAATTCTGATTGCAACTGTAACAAGATTATTTTTTAATCAAATTTGGGTTGTTTCTGTATCATTTTCAGTTATTTAGGACTTTTTTTTTTTTAAACTGATTGCAAACCTCCATGATTTAAAAAAACATTATTGTGGATTATTTAATTTGCTTTTATTTTGTATAAAATTAAACAAAATCACACTTGTAGTGTGCCTGGTCACATATGACTGACCTACATACAAATATAAATAATGCTTATGTTATTAAAATCAACTTATGCTATATTATGAACACATTTATTGTTCAGTCTTTTTGTCATTTTTAGTTAGGACAGTTTTTGTTTTATTTTTGGAGCTGCTGATCTTAGAGATTTCTAATATTTGTTATTTAGTTTCTTCTTTGTAGCTGGTAATTTTTATAAGTGTAATCAGGTGTGAATTAAAAGTAAAATTGGAAAGTTGCCTTTCAGAGCAAAGTTATGACGTTTTTCAGAGGGTAAAAGCTTTAAATTAGATAATAATATATGCTCATATATTATATTTATATTAATTGTAATATTTACAATATTGTACATTGTAAAAAACAAGAGTTAAGAGAGCAATGTCTTTATCTAAAATTAAAATGTTAACTTATAATGCAGTCTAGTAACTTAAACATGCGCACAACCTATTTGTTTAAAGAAAAGGGAAGAAACTTAAACTTTAACCACTCAAAGATTGCTAGTAAACTTATCAAAGAATCTGCCAAATATGAAGCACAAAATGTAGAATAAATCAAATGCTAAATTCAGAAGTGTAAAGTCTGAAATCATCCTAGTATTTTTCTTGTAAAAGTATAACCTTTACTAACTTTTTATACACAATTTTCTGAACTGAAATATTTAACCTTATTCCATAAGTTAAAAATAAGTAAGTTAAAAAGTTATGTTAAAAATAGATTAAAATAATAAAACTTTTAATTCTCACAGTCTGCTCATCAATGTTTACATCGTGGTGGTGCGTTGAGTTTCAGTTTGATAGAAAAAAAGGGATGCTGTTAAGGAGGGGCAGCCAATGTACTTCACTATGACTATGAAAAGGACCACCAACACAAAAAAGCCCATCAGTGTATTCTCTGTCTGGCTTCAATACACAAACTAACACAATGCCTTGTCTTTGGGTAATTTCTGAGCCTATATCAACCAGTTCTTCAATACCCTGATACACTATCACATTTAATTAAAGAACTGCCCAAACACTATCTCCTAAAACATCCTCTCTCCAAATTCCTACAACTTGGGGACTGACAATCAAAAAATATGCTCAATTTATAGGCAACACTTATGAAAATTAACCATGTTTTTTGTAATAGTAAAATTGGAACCCTGTTTTTGGCGAATTGGTTTCCATTTGTATAACCGCTGTGCTATGGTAGGCTAAGATTTGCAAAACCATAGTTTATTTGTGGTTATAGTCGACTATTGTAACCACAAATTAACTATGGTTTTGCAACACTAACTATAGCTTTGCCATGATAACTGTAGTAGAACTGCAGTTATAGAAATGGACGTCAATGAGCCAAAAAAGCTTCTCATAAGGATATATCTTTGTCAGACCCAACCTGACGTCAGTCGCTACTGTCCAGATGTGCTTGCTGAGGATTCAGACGTGAGGACTAAACGGTAATATGTAAACACCGCCTCGCTCGGCGTGAATCCTTTCTTACAATGCCGTTGAGAAAAGCGTGTTAACAAACATAGAGAAGCTGCTGTCTGTGATGGGACGCGAGCGTGTTTGCGCTCTTCATTAGTCGCATTGGTGTGTCAGGTGCGCCGCCGCAATGAGAAACTGTGCGGGTCAAAGCAAGAACTGTTTAACTGGGCTTTAGCAAGTCCTTTGCACTGCTCTGGTGTTTAGCAATAAGCTCGCAGAGTTTGCAGAGCTGACTATAATCCTATGTTGAAAGAGCGCGTCTTTGTTCTAAAGCAGCAAATCACTTCCTTTAGTGAAGCTGCTGCTTTTCATCTGCGCCGTTTCATGTCCTAATTGAGAGCCAGTAATGGGACTCTCCTCTTAACATAAGTGATTTCCTCCCATCCCTGCTCCTCAACATCAGGCTTTTTGTCCGGACATAAAATTGTGTAGCATGTTCCTGAGACAACAACATATGACATTGCTATTTACATTAGCCTACTCTCAATGCATTTATCCAAACGACTCAACAAATGCGAAAAAAGTATATAAATTGCTCAGCGTAAATGAGGACATCCCCCACAGATCTCTCTTTTAAATCAAGATTTTCTATTGGGTGCTTTATACATACAGGGAGTGCAGAATTATTAGGCAAGTTGCATTTTTGAGGATTAATTTTATTATTAAACAACAATCATGTTCTCAATGAACCCAAAAAACTCATTAATATCAAAGCTGAATATTTTTGGAAGTAGTTTTTAGTTAGTTTTTAGTTTTAGCTATTATAGGAGGATATCTGTGTGTGCAGGTGACTATTACTGTGCAGAATTATTAGGCAACTTAACAAAAAACAAATATATACCCATTTCAATTATTTATTTTCACCAGTGAAACCAATATAACATCTCAACATTCACAAATATACATTTCTGACATTCAAAAACAAAACAAAAACAAATCAGTGACCAATATAGCCACCTTTCTTTGCAAGGACACTCAAAAGCCTGCCATCCATGGATTCTGTCAGTGTTTTGATCTGTTCACCATCAACATTGCGTGCAGCAGCAACCACAGCCTCCCAGACGCTGTTCAGAGAGGTGTACTGTTTTCCCTGCTTGTAATTATTACATTTGATGATGGACCACAGGTTCTCTATGGGGTTCAGCTCAGGTGAACAAGGAGGCCATGTCATTCATTTTTCTTCTTTTAGACCCTTTCTTGTCAGCAATGCTGTGGAGTACTTGGACGCATGTGATGGAGCATTGTCCTGCATGAAAATCATGTTTTTCTTGAAGGATGCAGACTTCTTCCTGTACCACTGCTTGAAGAAGGTGTCTTCCAGAAACTGACAGTAGGACTGGGAGTTGAGCTTGACTCCATCCTCAACCCGAAAAGGCCCCACAAGCTCATCTTTGATGATACCAGCCCAAACCAGTACTCCATCTCCACCTTGCTGGCGTCTGAGTCGGACTGGAGCTCTCTGCCCTTTACCGATCCAGCCACGGGCCCATCAAGACTCAGTTTAGTTTAAATGCACTAAAATTATTGGCTGTATTCTTTAATAAAGCAAAAACCTGAACCACAAAACCAGTCTAATGTTGAACTGGTATATTTTGGCAGTAGGCAAAAATATATTATATATGGGTCAAAATTATAGATTTTTTTTTATGACAAAAATCATTAGAATATAGCCATAAAGACATGTTGTGGTCTCCAAAATAAAACCTAATAAGCACTTAATGTACACAGTTTTAAAGGCAACTACCTCAATACAGATTTTAGATGTATCTCTGCCAAATACTGCCCTATTCTAATAAATTATGCACCAATTATTCAGTTTTCAGATTATTAACAACTAAAGTTTACATGTCTGTCTATCTATATTTTGGAAAATGTATCCGAATATGAATATCAGCAATATTTAAAGAATTATAAATTGAATTAAAGGAACTTAAAAATAGTTAATGCAAAATCAAGGAATAATTGTTTCTTTAGAAAAAAAAAAAAAAAAAAAAAAAAAAAATATATATATATATATATATATATATATATATATATATATATATATATATATATATATATATATATATATATATATATATATATATATATATATATAATTAATTGCTGGAAGTACATACAACAAAAAAAATAATAAAAAATAATAGCTAATAAGTGCATTGACAGATTTATATAAATTGTAAGTTATTTCTAGTGCTGGGCTTCTATATCTAAATATAAACACTTTCTCAAATATATCCATGCATGTATTTTTATACATAATAAATATACACAGTACACAAACTTAAATTATGTCAAAACAAATTTTTATTTTACTTTTGCCTAGCATTTGTAATGAGAAATCACTGCAAGCACCTGCAAACTTTTGGATTCATTATTCTCAGGTCTTTTTGTTATATTGCCACATTTTTAATACATAAAATAAAAGTTTCCAAAAAAGTTTGTCACGTAGGCTACTGTTAATAAATTTATTTAATTAATGATATAGTGATCATGACACTGCATTCCATAAATTGTAATATTATTTGTTTCTTTCAAAACTCGCGTTGATAGCCTTCATCTCCATCCTTTGGTCGATTTTATAAAGTAAAAAGTATGAGTTCAGAAACTTTTATTATATGTAACAAAAATGCGTCAATAATAAAAAGACACCAAAAGATTGAAAGTACTTGTATTGTAGTGTTTTTTATTATTATATATTTATCTTGGACTTCTGCAGAAGCGGAAATTTACAACAGATTATCCGCTCATCGGAGTTACTCGTCCGACACGGAGTAAAAGCAGCAGGCTTCGCACCCTGAGTGAAAAAACCCGAAGCCCAGGTGCGACAAATCTCCTCTCCAATTTTCGGCCGACACCAAAACTGACAAAATACATTTGTCAGAGAGTGCAATACACGCCAGCGCCTGATTGAGGGAGGAGAACTGATCAATGTGTTTACATGAACCATGGTGGAAGACATCTCACTATTATACCTTTCATTTGACACCTTAGGACTGAAACTGGAAGTGAATTCTAACATTATCCACAACACATAGGTGTGAGGCTACCGTAGTCTGCACTGTTCTTTTCATCATTATGGCATAACAACATCTTAGTTTCGATCCAATTAACTTATCACCATCATTTCTACTATTTCTAGCCTGAGTTTCAGTTCGTCTCGTTTGTATTCATCAGTTGCCTACTAAATAACCCCATTAATTAGCGGTTACAGTCGTCGACGATTCCAAGAACATTTAATTCGGGATAGTTTAGGGGAGATACAAATTTTATTATTATTATTATTAATAATATTATTATTATTATTAAATAATGTATGTTATTATAAAAAAAATCTGTTATTATTTTTTATAAGTGTAGAACTAATGACTGCTCAAATTGTAATCGATAATAAAGTTATCTGTTTTGCCTAAAGTATGAATTATTCCACTTAAATTCGAATCCAAGATTGATTTGACTATCTGGAGTCTTAAAGACTGGCAACGGGCTTACATAGAGATGTACACGTAATGTGATTAGTAGTTTTCTCCCTTTTCTTTGACCTCTGGTATTTGTTCCGCTGTGTGTCGCATTCGGCGGTGCCCTTTGAATACCCGAAATAAGATGATTTGTGTAACATCAATGCCCTCTCACAGGACGCTTCTGTGGCGCACAGCCATGTAGGAATTTGTAGTAAATCTGGACCTCCTGGCTTTCGGCTCTTGACCCCTCTCTGTGTTTCTGGACTACCTCCGGGGGCATGCAGCGCAGAGGGCCATTAGGATATTTGACAATCTCAGCTTGTTACAACTCCATCAGTTAATTGGATCCCTTGTAGAGCCGCTCGTTTGACTCATCTGCCACTTAAAAAGACAAAGGCGCGCTGGGGGTCGTTCACACCTCGCGCTCTAGCGCAGGTATAAAAGACCCGCCGCCTCTCCAACTCCATTCCACTCTGCTATTCGGGTCGAGAACATCGGAGGATAACTTTTTTTTTTTGAGTGGCTTTTTGGACTAAACAGACGCCATGCATATGCCCGGAAGAACTTACGAAACTTATGGACAATCAGCGCGTCCTTTGCATCAGGACTATGCCACCTCTTCTTCAAAACCGAGCACCGGGAAATCCTTCACCATAGACGCTTTGCTCGCGAGGCCTGATCAGGCGGAGATGAGAGAACGAACAAGCGCGTACCGGAGCATAACCAACCAAACGCCGGTATCTAGCACCGCGCTCCCGCTTGTTTACTCGCAGATGCCACACTTTGCGTACAGCCAGAGCATCATGCAGACTCAGACAGGATATCCCGTGTTCTGCTACCCGCCCTACAACTTCCAAACTACATGTCGTGGAGCCGTTTACGCACAAGGTATGTAGGCTATATTTTGATGAATGCAGCTACGAATGGGAATTATTTTAAAGATACTTCCAATGTTATGATCTCCTAACCAATGCGTACTTTTGTTTTGCTCACCCACAGATGCAGTACTGGCGAAAGCAGCAGTTCATTCTCATTACAAACACAAATCTTGTAAATCGAAGCGAATGCGCACAAGTTTCACTAACGATCAGCTGTCCAGACTGGAGAAAGAGTTCGCGCGGCAGCAGTACATGGTGGGATCTGAACGCTTTCTGTTGGCATCTGCTCTCCAACTCACTGAAGCTCAGGTAAATAAATTACATTATTGACATAGTATGACAAACAAGTTTTAGATTCACTTTTGCTTTTGGTTTTGGTCCAAATATCTACAAATCCACAAAGAAGCAAGTATAAAATGTCGTTTTGTTTTCAGAAATAAGTCGTCAAAATAAAGTTTGTTTTCCCTAAAACTAACAAATTACAATGCCAGAGGTCGAAGTAAAATAATCTTAATACAAACCAAAAACAAGATTATTTTATTCACCCCACTGGCATATTTGCTTGTTTTAAGGAAAAACTCACTTATTTTTCTTATTTCCAAAAAAAAAAAATTATTTTGACATTTTTTAAAACAAAACAATATTTTAAACATGTCTTGAATATGCATTTTGATTTAATAACAATATTAATAATAATAACTTTCATTTATAGCCACCTTTCAAAGCACTCAAGGACACCTTACAGCATATCGCAAGCACATCATAAAAATACAAGCAGTAAAAAGCAATTGACATAATATTATACCAGCAAATCATTAAAAGCCATTAAAAGTTTTTATTTGACATTTAAAATTGGAAATAGTGTCCACCTGGCAAATGTGCAAAGGCAGGGAGTTCCATAACTTTGGTGCTGTATAATTAAAAGCTCTGCCACCAAATGACTTCATCTTAACGTTTGGAACAGATAACAATTCAAAGAATTTTTAAATATTTGGACCAGAAACAAGACAAAAAAGTTTTAGTTCACCTCTAAAGATCAGACACCTAACCCTGTATTTTATTTTTTCTACCTCCAGGTTAAAGTCTGGTTCCAGAACAGGCGCATCAAATGGAGAAAGCAGAGTCTTGAGCAACAACAAGCCAAACTTGCCAAACTGGGACTCGCCGTTCCACCAAAAAGCCCCGGGTCCCAGGGCAGAGAGGACGAAGAGAGGGGTTTCACAGAAGAGTCTGATGTAGACATTGACATCGACGATTCACTGCAAGACTGAGACTTTCGCACAATGTGTTTTTGTACATACTTTTCCATGATTTTCCCTAGACTTTTACTCCTCTCTATTTGTACAAATATTTAATTAATAGATATATATTTAAGGCATCTCTTTCACACGCCATTGCTCTTATAAGGGTATCTTTGTTTTCGTTAAAATGTTTGTATATGGATGAAATAAAGGAAATATATTTTTAAAATCGAATTCATGTTTTTATGTCTCTGAAATTTACAATTAAAGGATTATTATGTCTAAAATAATAGTCTACATTAAATTTGATAAGCAATTTATGGTATTTATGGACACTTGCATATGACAAGTATAACTCAAAACTTAGCAATAATAATAATAAAATATAAAATAATAAGAGTAAAATATAGCATACATTACATTATTGGTTATAGTCTCTAGAATCTATAGGTATCAAACTCAATTCCTTGAGGGCCGCAGCTCTGCACAGTTTTTGGATCAACTAATGAAGGTGTTCATGACTCTTTTGAACACCTCGATTAGTTGGATCAGGTGTGTTTCATAGGGTTGGAACAAAACTGTGCAGAGCTGCAGCCCTCCAGGAATTGAGTTTGAGACCTGATCTAATCTAAAATGCTATTAATAAAATGAATTATGAATTAATAAAATTAATTATGACATGAGTGATAAAATTTTATTATTGATGTGATATCAATAGAAGAAAATTCATATACACAGTAGCTAATTTATGAGTATCATATGACTCATTCATTTGACAACTGACTAAAATTTCAACACAAATCAATATTTCATTATTTCATTGGTTCTACACTTATCCAAATGGAAAATAATGAACAAATGAACCGAACTTAAAAGAACTCTATGCAATGGTTTTTTAAAAAACAATAATTCATCCTATTCAAAATCAGAATTGTAATAAAAATAGAGGAAATTAGCCCTAATAGCACAAAATGAGAGTTTTATAAGGTTCAAAAAAGAGGAAGAAGACGAAAAAACTCTCAGGAGAACTCCAAGAGTCAAATAATGAACAGAATTAGACTCAATTTGGAATTGTGCTGCACTTTGCTGATGTGACAAAAAAAACAAAACAAATAAAGTCATATAAAACAAAAAAGAGCTTATCTGAGTTCCAAGGGCAGCTGCTGGAGCCAGGTATAGTGTGTCTCTCTATTGTAGACAGAGCCTTTTAGACATGGTCGTGTCTTCTTGTTGTCTCTGCTCCACAGCAGACTAAGACATGCTAAAGCCCGTTAGCATGGCGGCTTTGTGCAGTGGCTGGCCTAATAGTCTTGATAAAGATGGAATAGTAATCCTGCTCTAAGAACACAGTGATTACTAGTTAACAAACTCGTCACAATGTTTCTGTTCCACTCTCTTAATCCAGTTAAGCCCTGAAAGCAAGAACACAGAAAAGAGATCTGTTCAAGGAATAATGTCTCATCATTAAAATAACAATCGAATGATCAAAGATAAGAAACATTTCTGAGTTACTGGAGTGCATTTTTACAGGACAATACTAACTAATTTTTTCTTCTTCAAAAACTCACATGTAAATCTTCATGTTGTAAAGCTGCTCATCGATGACTTTGTTCTTCAATGTTTGGACTTTCAGCAGTGAAAATTACCACACTGAACTGAACTAAATTGAACTTTAACTCTGAAAACTGGACTACAGTTTCAATTTACTAGAATGTCTATGTTAAGCAGCTTTGGCACAATATAAATTGTAAAAGCGCTATAGAAATTAAGATGAATTGAATAATCAAAAATTTTATGGGGATGAAATTCATGGTCTGAATGCCAATTTTTCTCTGCATTTTATAATGTTTTGGGTGCAGACAAAATTGTGAAAATAATCATTGACCTTGTTCATTGATGTAATTGTTTTTTTCATTGCAGCTATAACAAGATAATACCGTAGCTTTCAAAAACATCACATTTAAAATTTATTTTTACAGGTTTGTGTTTCCAGCCTCCAAAATGATTTATTTCTGTAAATCACAACATCTGAAAAAAAATGTTTTTAGTTATTGGTTGAAATCATTATCAGGTCAATATTCTCAGTCTGAAAAAAGAAGACACTTGTTCTATATTGCATAAATGATTGATATATGAGACTTATAATTCTATGTAATATAAAACTAATATTTATACATAACATATATAAAGACTAAACTATAAAAACTGAATTTAAAACAAAAAAATCTCCAAATTTAAAGAATGCATATATTTATAATTACAAATTTTTGCATTACAAAACAAAAACATTTCAGTATAGTAACAATTTTATCTCATAAACTGCTACACTGTAAAACCCAACAGTCAACTTTATCAAATGAAATGAGTGTAGTTAACTCAAAATTGACTGAAAGTTAATTCTACTCATTTGAAAAGAGTTTTGAACTAAGTGTTGAAGGTAATGAGTTAAATAAATACCTCATTACTTTAACTTAAGTTTACAGTGCTCATATAGGGTAGTTTTTAACGCAAATGGTTTGTGGCAATCAGTTTCCTCAGATGGTTTGAGTTGCCTTAACTTATTGGGTTTTACAGTACTCAGTTGGTTTGAGTGCTCTTTATTTATTGGGTTTTACTGTGCTCAAATGGCTTCGTTTACTTAAATGGATTAAGTTCACAGTACTCATTGGGATTAGTTTTTGAACTTAAATGGTTTGTTGCAATCAGTTTCCTCAAATGGTTTGAGTTGCCTTAACTTTTTGGGTTTTACAGTGTAAGAAATTTCCAATTACCAGTAACTACAAAAAACTTATGAAGAAATTGCAAGTTGAATTTTTTTTTAAATATAATATAAAATATATTATATTAAAACACTAAAATATATTTATATAGACATTAATATTATATATTACATTGAACTTAAGAACTGCTTTTAGGTTAAATAAAATAAACAAGACTTTCTCCAAAAGAAAAAAATATTATAGGAAATAATGTGAAAAAATGCTTGCTCTGTTAAACACCATTTGTGAAATATTTGAATTCACTGGAGGGCTAATAACTATATATACTTTATATATATCTTTTGGAAGATATTTCAAATGTATAATTTTAAAATTAAAACATGTATTTATGAGAGTTTGCATGAGAATTTCATCATTCAACTCTCATTATTGGCTCTCAGGTTTCCATTTCAGATTACTGTCTTTCCAGAAGAATAAAGCTTACTCTGAGAGCACTGTCATGGAGACCCCTTTCCTTAATCCTTAATCCTTTTCAAACAGGTACTTCTGGCAGCCCTCTGTGACAGGTACAATACAGATAAAAAGAAATAAAACAGGAAAACGAACATGTAGAAAACCATCTGCTCCCCTCTCATCTCTCCTTCTCTTTAATTCCACTGACTTCAGGCATACAATAATAAATATGAGTGTGAGTGTTTGTTTACGTACATGCAGACGTTCTGTGATGTGTAATCTCGCAGTGGGCCATGACGTCCAGCAGCGACGGGGGACCCTGGGAAAAGCCACAGGACAGAAGCAGCAGGGAAAGGGGAGGAGAGCTCACCGTCCCAATTAGTCATCTCTCACCCCCACAAGCCTCCTTCTGGGCCACTGCGAGCCCCCCGCCGCTAGTATTAGCACAGCGTCTCACATCATCCTCTTATCTAACACTCCTGAGCTCACAGCAGCTCCCTTCATCCTCAAAACATGGATTTAAAGCCCTGGATCAAGGGATGAAATTGGTTAATAATCATGCACAAAATCCTTAACATAAACAATAATGCATGTCTCTCCGTTTGGAAGCCTCTTTTTATACAGACATTTAGCTTTTGTGCGAGGTAATGTAACTAGAAATAAATGGTCAAAATGTCTTTTGTGCAGTAAATTTGACATACAAGTTCTCATACAGGCTTTTGAAGCATCTTGATTTTTGTATTGTTCTGATATCATAATTCTAAGTATAGTCAAATTTTATATAAATCAAATTTTTGTTATCTGCCTTGTACAGCATAAATATATACAAAACTTTATGAGGAGCACACTGTAAATAGTTTAAAGTTATAAAAAAAAGAACAACAATTATGGAGTATATTTTAGAATATAGAAAATACAATTTCATGCACAGACAGGTGCAATGCAAACCTTAAACAATAACCCATGTGTATTTATGTAACCCATTTTTAGAGACATTTTGCCTAAATGGACAAGCCACACAAAAATGTGCTTCAGGGGGTTATCACAGTTTAGGTTAAACCAACAAAGCTAACATAAGTAGCTGCAGGTTGCAACTTCTTAGTAAAAAAAAAAAGCACCTTCTTTTGTCACTTAAAAGCAGTAAGTGAGTATTTTCCATATGGGAAACCCATTTTGCATAATACTTGTCTACTGGTGGAGCATATTATCACACTTTACAGTGTAATAAAACCTCTGTGAAGTGTGTGTCCATTCCCACTAGTTTTGCTTTTTAGTGTATAAATGTTTCAAACCTACTCTGGCATATACAGTAGTCAACATTTAAAGTGGAACAAAATCTTTCATCAAAAGTTGTCCTAAAACCTTAAAACATCACTCAAGAAAAAAATACAACTTTGATCCAATTCAAAAGCAGGAGCGAATTTAACCAATAAGCAAGGCAAGTGGCCGCTTAGGGCCCCAGGACATCTGAGGGCATCTAATAAATATCTAGAAGTGTAAATTATACCTATAAACTATATATAACATCATTTTCTATCATAATTTGTATAGTAAGAGTCAAACTAATACAATGTTTACATCATTAAATATTATTTAATATACAATAAAACATTATATTATTATAATAATGTAATGTTATGTACTTATAATATTATAAAATAAAATATCCACCACTCCTAATCATGGAGCAGTCCAGCAGTCAAATTTATTAAAACTATATTTATTTATTTATATTTATTTTAGTTGTAAATACATTTTTTTTAAATAGATAAAAAGTAGAAAAGAAGATTAAGTGACATAAAAGTCAGCAAAATAAATAAAATTAAAAAAAAGTAGAAAGGGTGCATTTCAGGACTTCAATTGTTCCTCAATAACAAAGGTCCAGAATTTGTCCCATACATGAGCTCATTTGTCCTATTTTGACTGCTACACAATAAAAAATTGTGACAATAACCTATTAAAAAAAGCTTTGAAAAAAGACCAACCGAATCCTCTGTTGACCGTCACACCAGTGTGACTTCAATTAATCAGTTTTGGCCAATGCAAACTATTATTTTTCACAAGTCCAACATCCAGCTGTGCAAGAAAACATACAATTGGATTTGGGTGAAGTAATTTTACGCTACTGTATTGTTTTCAAATAGAAAAAAACATTTTACTAGTAACTTTTTTTCTAAATCTTGTTTTCTTGAAACAAAAAATGAAACCAATAAAAAGGTGACACACCAAAAGTGGCCCATATTAAAATTAATTTGAATAAAAATAGTGCTTAAAATGTCACTAAACTGCAATATTTAAATATCATAATTTGATAAAAAATGAGGCGAATAACTGCAAAAAGGTCTACATTTGAGAAAAAAAGAACCACCCCTTGGCTGGCTAAATGAACCCGTTTGGGTGCAAACTTCTTCCATTTGAAAAGGTACCACACCAGTGACAACCTTTTGAGCATACTTGTCTCTTTTGATTAATAAACATTGATCAACCTACTTTTAAGGTAAGATTGTATAGAACAGCTAACAACTGCAGCACTAATACCTAATTTAACTATAATAGCAGGTGATAATTTTAGTGTTCAAATCTACATACGTGATTCTCACCTTCCATGCAGAGAAAACAGCCTCTTTTTACCACTAAACAGCTAGGACAGCAACAGAAGACCTGCCTATTTTAGCGTGGAAACGGGAAAATGCTCACTTTTGCATTTTATTTGCAGCGAAATGTGCGTCCACTCCATCTAATGGTCATTAACATTAATCGCCAGCGTTTGAAGTACACGCTCGCCATTGTGTCTTTGTGAAAGGTTTAGCATGTGAACACAATGACTTCTAACGCGCTGACTGAAAGCTGGCCTGAAAGGCGCACAAGGCGAGGCCCTACTTTAAACGAGCACTTTATGCTAATGAAACATTTCAATGAGGCTTTTTTTACCCAGGAAATTGAGCCGTTCCTGTTTTCCCAAGCTTTCAACGACAACAGCGACCATTAGGATGGACGCAAGTGCCATTTCAAACCAAAGACGGGTTTGAGCCCAGCGGGAGATTCTCTGATTAAACACGGAGGAGAGAGTTGCATTTAAATTAATTTAGTTCAACTGTTTATATTGATGCGTACTATAAAAGAAGTATATTGGAAGTAAATGAGAGCAGGTGGCGAATTGCTTGGTTTGTCTCGCAGGTGGCGGTAGCGCGCATAGGTTTGTGACTTTTCTCAGCTCCTTCAGATTGAGTGAAAATGTGCAGCTACTTAATGAGAACAGATTAGCTAAACACACGAACGTTATATGAAACAAAATGGCTAATTATGTTAGCCGACAGAATAGTTTGACAAGATCAACTACACTTAAGGCCTATCATACGTCTTTTCTTTAGCTTTCTGCCATTAAAGGTATAGTTCACCCGAAATGAAAATGACTCACGATTTACTCTCCCTTAAGTGGCTTCACACCTTCATGAGATTCGTTTTATTCTGTTGAATACACGCACAAAAATATTTTGAAAATTGTTAAAAACCTGTTACCACTGACTTCCATAGTAGAAAAAATCACCATATAAGTACACCCCTCACAAGTCTATATTTTCAATTCATATTTTTAATAGAAAGCTATACAATAATATATTTGTGCATATACATTAGATTAGTCAGTACTTAAGCCAAATCTGGAGCTTATCTAACAAAATAACTTACGATAAAGGTCCAAAAACTAGTACAAATGAATATGTTATAGAAAATTATTAAATACAAATTTTTAAAAAGATTTAAAAAAATTTATTTTTGCAATATTTTGCTTGAATTTAATTGTATTATCTTTCAATTTTTACAGATGTTTGGTAAATAAAATATTATTTTAATAAATATATCTGTTTAATAAATCTGTTTTGTTTAAATGCATCAAAATACATTGCCTATATTCACTGAGAAATGGATACAAATATCCATTTTTAAAATGGGGTGTACTCAATATGCTGAGCACTGTATAGTAGGAAAAACAAGTACTATGGAAGTCAATGGTTACAGGTTTACAGCAGTTACTTTGGTTTTTGGTTATTAATTATTAATATTAATCCTATTAATCTTTAATTTGGATATAGGTCCGGTATTTGGATTTAACTGAGTTCACCCAATAACATTTTATCATCATTTACTCAAACTTGACTTGTTCCAAAACAAAATTTTTCTGTTAAACACAAAAGAAATATTTTGAAGAATGTTGGATGTCAGTGGTTACTTATTTACATTAACATGTTTCAATATCTTTTCTTTTGCAATCAGCAGATAAAGAAAAAATCAAACTGTTTTTGAACAAGTCAAGGGTAAATAATGTTTTTAAAAACTATCTCTATAACTCTTCATTAATGTTGGCATTTATAAGTGAAACATATAAACAGCCCATTAAGTTTATATATATATATATATATATATATATATATATATATATATATATATATATATATATATATATATATATATATATATATATATATATATATATATATACACACACACACACACACACACACACACACACACACACACACACACACACACACACACACACAGTTGAAGTCAGAATTATTAGCCCCCCTTTGAATTTTTTTTTTTCTCCTTTAAATATTTCTTAAATGATGTTTAACTGAGCAAGGAAATTTTCACAGTATGATCCATTTTAAGGTCAAAATTATTAGTCCCTTTTAGTCCTAAGTCCTAAGCTAGTTTTTTTTTTTTTTGATTGTCCAGAACAAACCACTGTTACCCTGCCTAATTAACCTAATTAACCTTGAAAATTAAGTTAGAAGAAAAGAAAAAATTAGAAGAAAAGAGGAAATAATGTTCTGACATCTGCTTCCTAACAGCTAAAAGAAAATAAAAAATGACACTGCAATTTTAGGTCCCAAAATGTTTATCTAATTATGCAATTATTCAAACAGATATAATTTTACTTTTGCCTCGAAACTTCACTGTATCGCAGTAAATGTACAGTGTTACAGCTGTAAGGACACACAAAGCACAGACTTATCATTTCTGAAGTGTTACCAAAACTACTGCTTTGCTGTTTACAGTGTTCAGAGGCCTCCAGCCACATGAGGGCTCCACATGGCAGTATGAATATGGACATAATAAAATATTAGAAATAAATAATAAAAAAAAACAGTTCACCCAAAACTTAAAGTTCTGTCATCATTTACTTGTTCCAAACCTTTTTGACTTACTACTTGAAAGTAGTAACAATGTATTAATATAAATAATTAAAGTACTGTATTTAATAAATATCAAATTATATACAGTATATATTAATAGACATTAATTCATATTCACCATAATTTCAAAAAAAAAATTAATTTCTTTTAGCAGTTTTTTCCATCATATATTTTAGTAATTATCATACATTAGATATTGTCTGAAAGTGTAAAAGTTTAAAATTCATTCTTACAACCTTTTTTTTATCCAAATTTGAGTTTAAACAACCTAAAAAGAAAACTGGCTACTATAACTGATCATATATACTATCCCTGTGCAGCTTAATTGTTTTATGTTCAAATCCACCTAAATTTGTAAAAACTATTCAGTTAGCTTAATCGATATTTGCTGAGACCCAGCATTTTTTATAGTGTGAGCAATTCTGTGTTTGAAATGGGGAATGACAGTTAAGGTTTACAGTCTATTGACGTTTCTTGAATTTATTGGGGATCGTATAATTTTGATTTAACTCTGTATATGTATATGCACTCAAAAATGTAATTTTCCTTGCTTGTTCAAACTACTTATTTAAAATGAGCTGAAACAACACAATTCTTGAGATTTTTGGGGGACATTGTAATGGTTTTATGTTCAATCCACTTTAATGTGTTAAGTTGACTCAATCGGTTTGTGGTGCCATAACATGAATGAATTGTGTGGAACTAGGGCTGGACGATATGGCAAAAATTTATATCACGATATATATTTTTATTTCGGTCGATACGATATAATTCCGATATCGATATGGACAATATTAAAAAGAAAGGAAAAACTGCCAAGAACGCACACAATGGATGTCTGTACCTACAAATGTCTGCAAAGTGAATTTGCAAAGTCGATAATACCTCCAGACTCTTATAACTTTTTTTTTTTAAATAAAACAGTACAAAAAAATTTGTTCACTTTTTATTTGTATTTAGCCTATACAAACAAGAAATGTGAAATAAACTATCAAATAAATAAAGCTCAAAAATTCATAAAAAATATGCAAAATAGTTTTTTAGAAAAATAAGTGTTGTAGTCTTACCAGCAGGACAGCAGTGACGTGTGATCTGAGTTTGATGGCAGTATAATGAGTTAGAGGGACGTTATTGACAGCTTTTGTAGTATTGATTTTTGCGTTTTGCTCTTTGTAGACGGTCCCTAAGGATCGGCCTCTTTGCCGCCTGCGCATAGAGATCAATATAATGCGTCCAGCGCGTAGGAAAGCTCATTTTTAGGAAAATAAGGTTGTAGGTGGTTGTATACATTGCGACAGTTGAAAAAATGTGCTATTTGTGTAGGAACAATGTTTCGGTCATGAGTTATTGATCCGGAAAAGACGAATCTGCGAATCTGTTGCTAACTTTACTGAACTGAACCACTTCTACACCACTGCATTAGTCTTTCCTTTCTTATCAACTATTTCGTCTGCATTCTTACTTGTGGAAGCTTGTTCATTCGCGTCTGTATTCAGAGCACTCATTTTGTAGCTAAACTTTTTGCGGCGCAACTTAACCACCTGCTGTGCTGAGGGTTGGCAGCGTGTCTGTGTTGTTCGTCATCACGTAGGTGACGTCAGATCACGCTCTTTCTGACGGCTGAGCACTGAATGTCATTCAGTGACTAGTGATACATGTATAAGATCTTATATAAATAATAATATATCTATTTATATATATGCAAATTTATATCGAAATATCGGAAATGGGTTCAAAAATCATATCATCGTTATTGAAAAAAATTCTATCGCGATATATATTGATATCGAATTATTGTCCAGCCCTATGTGGAACCCTGCATTTTTTTATATAACAAAGATTAGAAAACACTAATCTTTCACACTTTCAGTATTTGTAAGATATGTGCAATATCTTAATTATTAGTTGTGAAATTTACTAGCAATAAAAAAGTTTTTATCAAGATTTCCAATGACATGTATCACCAGTATCTTCAATACAACAATGAATTGTTTAGTCAAAATTACCTTTAACATATTCACTCTTTTTTTTTAATTCATTCAGTGTACTGATCTCTGACTGCAATTGAACTCTACAATCTCTACAATCTAATACGTTGCTTAGTTCTGTCAGAGGGGTAGTAAACTCGATTTGCCCCGTCACTACATGGAAATGTCATAGTAAAGGGCATCCCTCTACTATGACCATTGACAGAAATCCCAGAGAAAACACTGCTTCAGGTTCACAAATGACATCTCTGGGGTTCCCCTGATTTCAAAGAAAATGAGAACAAACCAGAGTGTTTTCTTGAAGAAAAGGAAACCCTGTTATCTGCAACCAGTGACTCCGTGATGCCATTATACAAACAGAATGATTATCTTTCTAGCTTGTGCATCTAAACAAACCGCACGCGTATGAGTAATCATAACCTGTCCGTATCTCCCACGAGACTCTGAATAATAATGGGAAGCATCATGAGAAAACCCATTTTTTGACGACTCTAGAGGAACTTTCCATTTATCTTTAGTTTCCGTCAAATAATGGAAATCGATAAATTAATTTATCTAATAACAAATATTTACAGGGATGGCATGATGGAAACAGACAGAAATACACCAATAATAGAGTTTACATTTACATCTAAAATACAATTCAAAAGCACATTTGACACACAAATCAATTAATCCTTAGATTTAGCGTTTTAATTCATCACTCAATCTCCCTTTTCAAGACATATTGTTTGGTCTTAATGTACATATAGAGGAGAATCAATCCAGAAACTGACTCCTCACGCTCCCTTCGCTATCTGGAACATTCAGCAGCTCCACCACTTCATCTTTATCAGTTTCCTCCTCTTGTTCATCCTCTGGAAGTCTGCAGCTCCACATCTCTCTTTCCCTCCAGCTCCAGGTAGCCTTTGGCAGGTGGATTTGCACTTTTTTCCCACACCCCAGGGTCAGTCCTGGTTTTGGCCGTGGAGCTTTGATCATCTCAAATGGACGTCTGCATGGTGCTGTTAACTTGGTCTCCTGATTCTGAACTTTGAATCCCAGAATATGGAGCCACTTGAACGGTAGACTTATGGGAGCATATCCCCATGTGGCTTTCTGAAAGTAAACCGCTCCAAATAAACAACCTTCTCCTCGAACATGAAAGCAGCTAATACTGCGCTCACTTCTCATGGTAATCCATAAAAAGGTTGTTGGGAACTATTTTTCCAGTTTCCTCTCTCAGTTGGTTTGAACAGAAATCTTTGTCCGACCAGTTCATCTTCATCTCTCTGGCAGAAACGTACGAAATTTTAGAATAGCTTAAAACAGAAACAATGTTATTAACAATAATTTTGGTCAACAGATTAACAGGCTGAGGCTTGCTATTAATAACATTTGATCTCTATATCAGGTCGGAGATTAGTTATCTATGGGTTGGTCATACAAACATAAATCAGCATGAGTTTACAGATTAAAAGTGTATTTTTTTGCTTGCTCAATGAGATTCTAATCATTTTGCCTTTTATATCACTGTTACTCAGCCAAATCAAATCAAATCAAATCACTTTTATTGTCACATCATCAGCCATGGTGGATATTATGTGTCATCTGATAAACGAACAATATTAAACTCTGGTGCTCTCAGTGCTATTGGTGTATATTTCTTATTGAATATTAAATTCACATGATTTCTTTTCAGTTTGCATGCTTATGCCTGAATCTATATATTTATCTGATCCTTATTGTGTCAAATGTGTTTATTATTCCACTTGATGGCCTTACTATATACAAGTGGGTCTCAACAAAGGGGTCGATGCGCCACTAAAGGTTTGAACGGGGCCTGAGGTTGGCTTAATAAATTATAAATTAGACAAAATAATCTGTAAAATAAAATAAAATATTTGATAAAGATATAAACAGAAATTTAATTTCTATTTTTAATTAATTCCTTTAAATCTTGTAATTTTTAAAGTCTCAGAAAGCCACAATATTTGAGGATATTTTTTGTCTTGACAGTCATAGAATATAGCTCAATTACAAAATCATTGCCATTTCATTCATTCATTCATTCGTTCGTTCATTCATTCATTCATTTTCCAACAGCTTATGCTGCGTCCCAATTCACATACTTATACTACGCACAATGACTAGGCCTTAGTTAAATTAGGCTATTTAAGCCAAATTTATAAAAAATGACCTTAGAAAAGTATATTACTGGTGTGCACCTGGAGAAAAAAATGACACTGATGTATTTTAAGACATCTCACTGCAAGTTATTTTGAGTTGAGACAGCTCAAACATGCAATTTAATCTTGACTAGCCTTAAACCTTGTTTGTGAAACCGGGGGTATAAGTATGTACTTTTTTTGTGAAAGAAAAATATATACTTTTGAGTGTGTAATAGAAGAGTATGCAAGCTTTGGGACATACTAATTCCTCGTTAAACAGATCGTTGTGTTGCTTAGTTAAGAGCCCTGTCAATCATCCACATTTCTATCGTATTTATTTCCTACCTTATTGGAGAAGCAGCAGCAGGATAATCTCCCACTCAAGAGTCTTTCATGCAGAGAAATCTCCTCAGGTCTTTGGATAATTCTGCATTCAGACGGTAATGTCCAAACACGTCTTTATATAAGTTCAGTATTGTTGTTGCAGATAAAATATAACACAGACAACACAATTTAAATATTCTCCAGTGGGCTAGATATTAACTAACAGTCATTACTGAAGCCTCTCTGCTTGACGGTTGGTCTCGCGCGTCCATCGTGTTTGTAGTTTGTTTACACTTTTCACCCGCGTTTTGTAGTTCTAATCGAATTCACGTCCAACGCGCAATGTACTGTGGGCAATATCAGCGGTTAGAGTTTGGACGCTTGTTCTTTTTTTTTTTTTTTTATTGCATTATAACAAAATTAAAACAAGGCAAAATTCGAATTACAACTTTCATCTACATTTATAGAATAGAGCACAAATAATAAAATCAATAAAATAGTAATACAAAAAGATACACTTAAACCATAGACTGGACACACAAACACAACTTAAAGAAAGAAAGAAAAAAACATTTACACCCGGTCTTCTATTAATTTAAATTTTTTCAATAAACTAAACAGTCTTCCACATTTCGATTGTAGCAAAGATTTACAGCATAGCCAAAATTCCTTTTGGAAAACTAAAAATAGTGGTTTTGTTTTAAGGCACCTGCATTTAGGAATATAAAATTTCCCCAAAATTAGAATATTGTTTAATACAAATTAAATATTAACGTCTTTCCCTAATAAACCAAAGAAAATATCATTTTTAGAAAGTTTGGAAGACAACTTGAGAGAAATCTTGAACCACTCGAATAACTCAGACCAAAAGGTTCTGCTAAATAAACATTCAAAAAATAAATGTGCAGTCGTTTCAATGTCAACCTCACAGAATATACAATTGTTGTGATCAAAATTAAAGAGTATGGACGCTTCTACACTTTTTTGACCGGAAATAGTAAATCATCCGGGAATTTTTGGCATACTCTTTTCAACATACTACAATTTGGGACATACCAATTCTATTTTCACATACTATTTAGGACGGATGGTATGAGGATTGGGACGTAGCACAAGTCCCTTATTTATCAGGAAGAATTAACCACCAACTATTTCAGCATATGTTTTACATAGCGGATGCCCTTCCAGTTGCAACCCAGTACTGGGTAACACCCATACACTCTCACATTCAAACACACTCATACACTACGTCCAATTAAATCATCTAATTCACTTATATTGCATCTCTTTGGACTGTGGGAGAGCACCCGGAGGAAACACATGCAACCTTCTTGCTGTGAGCTGACAGTGCTAACCACTGAGCCACCTTGCTATATATATATATATATATATATATCAAGCTCTAAAATTCTTTTGTAGAACTGACTGGGAGTAAAACGTCAGGGGGCTAGTGAGGATGTTCAAAAGTACCAGAAATGCTTTAGGGACATCAAATGTTGTCTATGACAGCGGTTCTTCATACCAGTCTTTTCACTTCGGTCATTTGTTGTAATTTTACCAAAACTAATCCTGGAGAGGATTGAAGAGAATGTAAATGTTTATTTAATCGCAATTTAATGTGCGAATTGTGAATTTAAATAGTATTTATTTACAGAGGTATATTATACTTCTCTAGTAACTCATCCTCATACACACAAACTTTATCTGTGTATGAAGACACAGTAGGCAGTGGTGTTACACAAATCCATAAATGAACCCGGAGGACATCCACACTAACATGGGGAGAACATGCAAACTCCACACAGAAATGGCAACTGGACCAGTCGGGACTCGAACCAGTGACCTTCTTGCTGTGAGGCGACAGTGCTAACCACTGAGCCACCGTGCCACCTCTAATGAATTAACTAATTTTTGTTATTCTAAAAAAATAATAATCAATCATGTTAAATAAAAGAGACATGCAACATATGGCCATAGCTGTGTGGCTCTATGCTGATGCTGAGGAGGTTGAGCTACAGGAGGACACATATGGTGATGGACAGATATTGAGGTAAGGATGTTTAGGATGAGCCAGCAAAATCAATATAAATTATGAAAAGGTTTTACCATAAACAATGTATTTTGTGACACCACAAATTAGCTTAGAGAATAGACTTTTAGAAAAATAAAAATAGGCATTTTATTTTGTCCATACTATGGCTGGTCATCAGTTTGTTGTTGTTCATGTTCCTGTCTGTCTCTCCTCAGAAGTTCTGGACGTTCTTGTGTCTCAGGATCCTATGTTTTTGGAGTTCCCTGTCCTGTTGCAGTTTTAATCTGCACCACCTTCATCTTCAACCTTCAGCCACACATTAAAACTGTATTTTCATCTGCACCTACACTGTAAAACCCAACAGTCAACTTTATCAAATGAAATGAGTGTAGTTAAGTAGTTAATTCTACTCATTTTAAAGAGTTTTGAACACAGTGTTGAAGGAACTGAGTTAATTAAATACCTCATTACTTCAACTTAAATGGAGCAAGTTCACAGTACTCATATAGATTTGTTTTTTAACTCAAATGATTTGATGCAATTGGTTTCCTCAAACAGTTTGAATTGCCTTATCTTATTGGGTTTTACAGTACTCAGTTGGTTTGAGTTCTCTTCATTTATTGGGTTTTACTGCGCTCAAATGGCTTTGTTTACTCAAATGGATTAAGTTCACAGTACTCAATAGGATTAGTTTTTGAACTTGAATGGTTTGTTGCAATCGGTTTCCCCAAATGGTTTGAGTTACCTTAACTTTTTGGATTTTAAAGTGTACTTCATCTACTGATGCTGTTGTGATTAATAAACAGATTTGCACTTGCCTTTTTTATTGACATGACATCAATAAACATCCAGAGTGACATCTGGACACAAAACATATATATTGTTTGAGACAGATCAGTCAAGTCAAGTTGAGCTTTATTGTCATTCTGCTACTCACTGTAAAAAATGCAGAGTTCCACATAATTCATTCATGTTGACCTAACACAAATTGATTAAGTTAACACTTTTAAAAAATGTATGTGAATTGAACATAAAAAAAAATTAAGTTCTCTCAATGAAATCTCAAAAATTGTGTTGTTTCAGCTCATTTTAATTAAGTAGTTTGAACAAGCAAAAAATATATATTTTTTGAGTGCATGTGTGGACAAAGTGGAATGAAATGTTGTGTCTAACAGTACCACAGTGCTCCAAAAATGAACATAATCATAAATATGAACACAAAATTGGATGTAAGAGCTATTTTAAAGCGCTGAAGCACAAAACTATCAAAAGTGACTGAATGCTGCCATCTTATTTGCACATATGTGTTGAAACTGGGCCATGTATGCAGATTCAACTGAACATAGCAATGATTACATACACTCAGAGGTGGCTGGTATCATTGGTGGATATCATGCCATCACATTATAGTGAAAGATGGCTTTATAGTCTGTTAATAATCTGAATCTAGTTAAACAAATTAAATATAAATATATAAACATATCTGCAAGCCGACGCAATGGCGCAGTAGGTACTGCTGTCACCTCACAGTAAGAAGGTCACTGGTTCGAGCCTCGGCTGGGTCAGTTGCCATTTCTGTGTGGAGTTTGCATGTTCTCCCTGCGTTCGCGTGGGTTTCCTCGGGGTGCTCCGGTTTCCCACACAGTCCAAAGACATGCGGTACAGGTGAATTGGGTAGGCTAAATTGTCCATAGTGTATGAGTGTGAATGACTGTGTATGGATGTTTCCCAGAGATGGGTTGCAGCTGGAAGGGCATCCGCTGCATAAAAACATGCTGGATAAGTTGGCGGTTCATTCCGCTGTGGTGACCCCGGATTAATAAAGGGACTAAGCCGAAAAGAAAATGAATGAATGAAAAATATCTGGTGGCTAAGTGAATACCACTGTCGCCTCACAGCAAGAAGGTCGCTGGAACGAGTCCTGGTTGAGCCA
This sequence comes from Danio kyathit, assembly GCA_903798195.1. Classification (NCBI taxonomy): domain Eukaryota; kingdom Metazoa; phylum Chordata; class Actinopteri; order Cypriniformes; family Danionidae; genus Danio; species Danio kyathit. Next base: position 17,606,612 of record LR812531.1, on the reverse strand, counting down.
ATTGGTGTTTCTGTGTGGAGTTTGCATGTTTTTTTCTGTGTTCACTCACGTGGGTTTCCTTTGGGTGCTCTGTTTTGCCCCACAGTACAAAGACATGCAGTATAAGTGAAGTGGGTAAACAAAATTGACCACAGTGTATGAGTGCAAGTGTATTGGTGTTTCCCAATAGTGGGTTGCAATTGGAAGGATTGCCGCTGTGTAAAACATATGATGGAATAATTCGCGGTTTATTCTCCTGTGTTGACCCCTGATAAATAATGGACTAAGCTGAAGGAAAATGAATGAATGAGTGTAAACATATCCTCCTGGAGTTTGTATTTAAATGAATCTGTAGATTGAAGAGAGTGAAGTTAATTGTCTGTGCATTCAAACAATTATTTTGGTGCTTATACAAAGTACTTATTTAAAATGAGTTGAAATAACACAATTCTTGAGATTTTTGGGGGACAACTTAATTGTTTTATGTTCAAACCACTTACATTTGTTATGTTAACTCAATCGATCTGTGTTGGGACAACATGAATGAATTGTATGGAACCCTGCATTATTTACAGTGTGTAACTGGAGTTTTGGAGTTTCTGTCTTTGACAATGATCAATATTTGAGCAATTGCTCATTTTGCAATTCTCTTTAAGTATACATTAAACACCTTAAAATGAAAATATTCTTTGAGTACAGGTTGTGGATTTTAATTTTTTGAATTGTGTGATTGTTCTGATTTAACTCTACAGAACTTTTTGTTCAGCAGTGAAAACACAAAACTGACATGACATGAATAGATTGCATAACATTCATCTGGCTTGCCATTTTTGACAGCTGCGTAAATCACCTCAGGGTGAAGTATTACAAAAAATAAAGCATCTTAAATGCTAGAAAGCATTAACTGCTTTCTAATTCAGTTGTTTAGTAATCACAAAGTCTAATGAAGTCAAAGCTTTTAAGATTAAATAGTGTTCACATGTCATTCAAAGAGAAAAGCTGTGACGAGTATAACGTGAATGAGTTCAAAAGCCCCTTTTGAGAGATAAACTTTCACCTTAACCTTTTGTATACCCAAAAATCCAAACCAGTGTGAAAGGAATATCTTGCAAGTGGTGTGACCAAAAAAGACAATGAGATTTTCTAAGATAATTGTTACAGAACAGTTGTGGGCATGTGTAGGAATTTCCCAATATTTTTTAGGAGTTTAAAAGCTTCATGAACAGCAGAAATCGCATCAATCAGAACAATTTACAACTTGTTCACAACAACTCGAAAAGTGGAGCAATGAATACTAAGATATGCTTTGTTTTGTTGCTGGCCATTGGTGTTTCTACTCAGATCTCAGAGTTTGAGATAGACTTCGATAATACCGTAAATTCAGTAAAACTGAAGGACGGCAGAACACTGTTGGTAAGTACAACGTTTCATTTGCGAAATGAGTCTTTGAAGACGTTTAAAAATTACACTTATGAACGATTATCTGACATTCTCTCTCTCAAATTTACAGGACTGTCTGGAGGACTGCACTAAAGTAGAGGTCAGTACTTACGAATCGTTTTTGATTTCGTATTTGATTCGGTGAATGCTATATCGGCTCCAATGTGTACAACCTGAAACATGTAGACTGGCTAATACACTGGGTCTCATACATTCTTACAAGCTGTTGAACCACAGACTAGTGCTTATCTAAATAACATGAGATAGTATCATATTTCAGCATTGCACTGACTTCCTTTCGCTTGCACGAGAGTTCCATCAGTACACATTTGAATCCTTTTGTCATCAATAGAAATCTGGTTTTGAGTTGACTCAGCAGTTTGTTTTTTTCTCATCCTGCAGCTAGACTCAAAAGGGTTTTGCCTTTGACTGACAATAGTTTAGACAAGAAGTCACTTTTAATAATGTAATAACAGAAGGCTCTTTTTCTCTTCAGGAAACTATCCCTCAATGCAAATGTGTCCAGTTTGAAGAATGTAAGGTAAGAGATGCTTATTTACAGGCCTTATTTTGGATATTGAGATGCTTATTTGTATATGTGGATGCTTATTTAACAGTCAAAATAGCTTGTTTACTTTAAAATATATATACAGTTGAAGTCAAAATTAATACAATTTAAATTCCAGAGTTCTGTTTAACAGAGAGAAGATAAATAGTTTTAATAACTAATTAATAAATAAATTTATAACAATTTTATAATAACTAATTTATTTTCCATGATGACAGAACATATGCTTAGTTATTTTGCAAGATACTATAGTATTGAGCTTAAAGTGCAATTTAAAGGCTTAACTTGGTTAATTAGGTTAAGTTAGGTTAATTGGCCAAAGTCATTGGACAACTGGGGTTTGTTCTGTAGACCAGGGGTTCTCAAACTTTTCAGCCCACGACCCCTAAAACAACAACTCCAGAGACTCGTGACCCCCATTATTATGCTCGGAAGTGGTTATAAAAATACAAATAGTCTACAAAATGGTGCACACAAACACCAGTAGGAACTATATAAACACGAGCATATTGACAACACAAAAAAAGTGCAGCAGTCTAACAACCATATTATTTTTTTAATTATTATTATTCATTTGTTTCATTTAATATTAACCTCACTTAAGAATGGTGGGAACAATGTTTACAGCACAAGACTATTCTTGGTATAATTTTGAAAACATGTTCAGTCGTGCGCTTTATTTTTAATGCATGTGAGTGCCGTAAAGGTGTCAAAGTTGCGCTGTAACATCAATCTGCTGCAACTAACGCTATTGCTGTGATGTTAATCTTGCATAATAACCCCAAGGGTCGCAATCCAATGATAAAAAAAAAATTTAAAGGCTCATGGCTCTTTATTTGGATCCTGTTTTTTATGTAACTATGAAATATTACGTATACATCAAATATATTATAGGTTAAAAACTTTTCCCAGTGATGTGCATCCGCTGTGTAAAAAAGGGCTGGATGAGTTGGCGGTTCATTCTGTGGCGACCCCGTATTAATAAAGGGACTATGAATGAATGAATAAAATGAATGAAATGAATGAATGAATAAGTTAATAAATAAGTCTTTATCTTCTGTAGGTTATGGATAAAATATTGTAATTCTAATAGTTTAATAACATATATGAGATTTTTGAAAAATACCAATCACCAAGTGGGGGTCCCTCATTGTCTCACAACCCCCATTTTGAGAATCACTGCTGTAGACAATCGAAAATATATATCTATATTTTTAAGGGGGATAATAATATTGACCTTAATACTTTTTCTATTATTATTTAAAAACTGCTTTTATTCTAGCCAAACTTAAACAAATAAACTTTATCCAGATGAAAAAAAAAGATTAGGAAACACTGTGAAAATGTACTTCCTCCATAAACAGCACTTGAGAAATATAAAAAAAGAATAAAAATAATCATTTTGCCATTAATTGTATATGCATTTTGCTTTATTTAATGCAGCAAAATCCTCAGTTTTGTATGTTTACATTTTACAGAACAACACTGCTTTGGCCTGCATTGAAAAGGGCCTCAATTCTCTCTTCACTGATCCAGATGTTATTGAACCCATAATCGAAAGGCTGAAGTACTATTTGAAGGTATGTAACACTGGAAATTATTCGTAATTAAAGAAAAGCCATAATATTTATCATACAATTTATAGATTGTATGAGTTTTTTTTATCATCTTTCACTCATGAAAATAAAGGTAAAAAGCTGTCACTGTGCACTCTAAAAAATGCTGAATTGTTGTAACACAACATTGGGTCAAATTTAGACAAATTCAGCCATCGAGTAAAAAAAGTGTTATTTAAGTTTAATTGAAAAAAATAACACAAAATCAGGTTTGTCCATGTTTGACACATATACAACAACCCAGAATTGGCAAATATTTGTACCTTTCAGATACCACATACGTTTGATAAGATATACTTTTAATATTCTTTTTAGGTACTTTTAGTGAAGATATTTTTTTTTAGGTACTAATATGCAAGGGGTAGACCTTAAAAACATGCTGGGTTGTGTTTGCAGCGGTTGCCCATATTTGACCTGAATTTGCAATCTAACAAATGCTGGATTATTTTAAACCAAATATGGACAAATTCAAATGTTAGGTTAAATTTGAGCCTATAAATTTAATTGTAAAAATTTAGAGAGTGGTTTGTTTCGTTCATATTTTACCAGTCACATGTTTGCAAGAATGCAAGTATAATCTTGAAAAGGGCTTATCAAACCTAAAAAGTTAACCCTGCATCATTCTTGCATGGACTACACTGTAAAAAAAAGCCTTTAATCAACAGTTTCTGTAATTTCCTGATTCACAAGGCTTTTTAATTTATTTATGAATAATGAATGCATTATGGGACCTTCATCTCTGCTCTGTCAATATTTGGTGTTGATAATTCAACTCTGCAGTTTGACAGAGAGATTTTTATCGATATTAGTAGTTTGAAACAATATATTGTATAAGAAAAAAATTATTTATAGACTTAAGTCTGTAACATAAAAAAAATTTAATATTGGCAGTTTATGAGGCTGTGTTGTTATTACCAGGTTTTATTGCCATAATTTACAACACTAACCCAGACAATATATCATTTAAAACTATTAAAAACGTTAATAAAAACTAACTTTTCAAACATCAAACATTGTTGGAGGATATATCAAAGTCCCATAATGCAATTCAAAAGCATAAATAAATGAAGGAAAAATATCACAAAATACAGAAAACTGTTAATTTATCAATATTCCTCAATGTATAATGGTTTCTGTCATTTTTATACACTTTTTTTGTTCTAAAATGCTGAAACAACGTTTATAAAATGTGCAGGGTTCCAGTAACATCGAAATCACGTAAATATAAAGCAAATGATTGGCTGCTGGCAGATAGCAATCTAGTCCAAACATTTTACCAATGCATCTTTTCACAGTGTAAAAGTGTAAAACTATCCATGAATCGATCCATTGTATAAAGCTGGCTAATACGATATTAGTGTAAAACGCCCTATAGTCTAAAGCGGAGGTGTCAAACTCCTAAGAGTTTAGTTCCAAAAGAGTTTAGCTCCAAACCTGCTTCAATACACCTGTATGTTTCAAACAAGCCTGGACTTAATTAGTTTGATCAGGTGTGTGTTAGTTAAGGTTAAAGCTTAACTGTGCAGAGCTGTGCCTCTTCAGGAACTGAGTTTGACTTCCCTGGTCTAATACTTTACCCATTTTGAAGGCCTCAGTTGCATCTTTTTCTTCTTACAGAATCATCCAAGTGAAGACACAAGTCAACTGCACAAACCAATGTCTCCTAAACACTTCCTCAACTTCATCCAGAACCTCTATCAAAAATTAGAAACATTAGGTTGGTTTTTGTTTGATTATAACATCTGGCTTTCACTTTACTCATTTGAAAGCATCAGCTGTATCTTACTGTCCTTTTTTTAATTTCTTACAGAGGTATTCAGACTTCGGCTTACCACACCAAGACTGAGACCAGCGGCACTCGCCAGATTCTCCTAAACACTTTTTTAATCCACACGGAAATATACGGATATATGGCAATATATGCAATTTAAATGTATGAGATGCAGGTTCATATTTGATTTTGGATATTTGACTTGTGAAATCCAAATATGAACTTGTATCTCATGATGTATTTTGCATATATTTCCATGTATCCTTTTTTTCTAAATTGAAACTACATACGGGATAGCGACCAAAAATGAACATTTTTTAATGACAATATCTGTTTAACTTTTAATGTATTTATAATTTATTTATATATTTATTTGTTATTTATTCTTGTCAGTACACCCTACAAATGCAGGGTTGTCAAAATATGAAGTTCACACAATAAAATCTAATTTACAACAAATCCAGTGAATGTGTTCATCTTCAGCAATCAAAAGGTGTTTTATTACAAAATGATAAATAATAATAAAATAAAACTTGTAATAATAATAAATCTAATAATAATATAATATAATAATAATAACAACAATAGTAATAATAATAAATCTAATAATAATAATAATAATAATATAATTGAATTAAACTTGTAATAATAATACATCTAATAATAATAATAACAATAGTAATAACAATAAATATAATAACAATAATATAATAATAATAAAATAAAACTTGTAATAATAGCAAATCGAATCAAAATATAATAAAAAATAATAATATAATAATAAAATAAAACTTGTAATAATAACATATATAATAATAATAATAATAACAATAATAAAATAAAATAAAACTTATAATAATAATAAATATAATAATAATAATCATCATCATCATAATAAAATAAGACTTGTAATAATAATAAATATAATAATGATCTTATAATATTAATAATCATAATCATAATCAAAATAAAATAAAACTTGTAATAATAATAAATATAATAGTATAATGATAATCATAATCTTAATAAAATTAGACTTGTGATAATATTAAATATAATAATAATAATATAATAATAATAATAAAATAAAACTTGTAATAATAATAATAATAATAATAATTTAATAATAATTTAATTAAATAAAACTTTAATAATAATAATATAATAATAATAAAATAAAACTTGTAATAATAATAAACATAATAATAATAATATTAATAATAATAATAATAATAATAATAAGAAAACGTGCATTATATAACTAAAAAGGTTTAAATGCTCTTAATTTGGCAATGTGCACTATCAGACTGACCTACAAGTGAGTATTTTAACGGCAGCAAGTATAAAATGACATTGCATTTCCCTTCTGATGCTACACGAAGAAATACGTTTAAAATAAATATAATCCTTGAATGTAAAATGACTATTGCAACACTTTGAGGTTATATAATGAAGCAAGCAGGTTAGGTTACTAAATGACACACTTCTAATTAACCACTTTTCTCCTAAATAAAGGCAAATAAATAATGGCTACGTCCTATTGATGTCCATAATATGCCTCTACAAAACAGTTTAATCCAAATAGACTTATGTCACCACTAGAGGACAGCAGCGGACAGCAAGAGAGACATTTCTGCATGATAAATGTCAACTGTGGGTTTTTTTTTATGAAAAAGTGAAACTGCATTCTGAAGCTCGTTTGCTTTAAGCTGTCATTACAGTCATTTTAGTCTGTTAAAACAGAAAGGTGTCCAAACAGAATGACAGACGAGACATGACAGCTTGCTATACAAATGTAATGTATGATGAATCTAATAGTATTGCCATTGTAACAGAATGGACATTCATATTTATAAATATTGTTTATGTATTAACCCTTTAAATGCCCCACCAAGAATTTTTTATTTTTTTTTTTTGGATTGGATATCTTAACTCCTAATGTCGCTGATTAACACACTCAATGCATTTTTTTTCAACACATCCCATGATTTCTAATATATCAGCCTCTACCAAATGGTAGATAGGTCAGTTTTTGGTAAAAGTATCGGAATTAATACATATACTATAAAAATCAAAAAGAATTATAAAGTGTAATTTGTTTTTTATTTAAAAATACATTTATTTTATTCAATTTTTTTTTATTATTTAAATAAAACAATTTTGAACACTAAATCACCTTTATTTTTTCGAAGTATGCCATAACATCATTTACATTCTCATTTAACATGTTTCCAAAATCAAGTGTAGAAGCGCAACAGGATTATGTTTGTTTGATTTTTTTGTAAACCAGCAATGCTGTGTGTGTATACCATTATTAAAAACAGTCATTCATTAAATGACTTTAACAGTCATTATTTAAAACAGTCAAAATATGGTCAACCATTCGGTAGAGCAGGCAGTTAAAGGGTTAAAGTATATTAAAAGAGCATACATAAATCCGAAATATGTACATTAAAACAACATGCATATTTTATTGTAATAGGCTATAAAATTTATTCGAAAACAATACTATAATAAATATTTTTGTATAATGATATATTATTTATATTAATAAAACTATAAAACTATATATAGTTTATACACAAACACACACACATTAGATTAGTCAGTTCTGAGGCAAATCTGAAGCCAGTCTAACAAAATACTTTATGATAATGGTCCAAAAATAAGTACACCCAAATAAATGTTAGAGAAAAACATTTAATAAAATTTTAAAAACAGTGAAAATCAAGAGAAACTAAAATATATATCAAATATTGTAGATATTTTGTAGCTTGTAATTTAAATGTATTATCTTTCTATTTCTAAAGATGTTTGGTGACTAAAATATTATTTTAGTAAATATATCTATTTATTAAATCTGTTTTGTTTAAGTGCACAAAAAATATATTACCTATATTCAATGAAAAAAAATTAATAAAATATTCATTTTCACAATGGGGTGTACTCAATTATGCTGAGCACTGTAATTGTTTTATGTATGTAGTCAGCCCATGCTTTGAATGAGTTGCATATCAAAAATCTAATTGCACCTTAATTCCATAAAGGTTAAGCTTTTATGTTCTATGGTTAAAGGGTTAAGTGAATTGGTTCTTGGACAAGTCTTGTTTTATCTGAAAATAGTTAACAAATCAAGAAAAAGCTCAATTTGTGCATTATGCATCCTTAAATCCATTTCTTTTAGTAAAAGGTTTAAATCTGCCTCCCATCCTCGAATTTCTCTCTCCCTCTCTCTCTCTGTCTCAGCATGGTAGTTTTTAATTCTGTGTTTGTGCAGATGGCTGGTTGCCCCATTAGCATTCATTACAGATTCCTTGAGCACTTAATTATGGAACAAGAGAGAAGAGTGGCAGACGGAAACATTGAGAGTCTCTCTCTCCTTCTCTCTCTCTCACTTCTGAACCTTTAGGTGCATGTATATAGCACAGTGAAGATCCATGAAAATGTTTTCAGAATGCCTGCATGAACATACATATCATATTCTTGATGTGCATGGGCAATTGTGAATTGAAATAGTTTCAAATAATGCAAATAATGATTCACTGCTCTTTTTGTGCAATACAATGAACCTGTTACAGTGGTCCAGCAAAGTCTAAAAAATCTGATAATGTGTACTGCCAGCTTAAATTCAGATGTTCAATAATCACGTTTTTTGACAAATGACAAAAGGTTTACAACTTTAAGGTTTACAATTTAACTAAGCATAATTTGGTGCTAATGTAATGGCTAAAACAGATAACAGTCTGTCTTGACTATTGTTTAAAAACAATAACATTGATTTTAATGATAATAATGGACAATAGGCCTATTTACGAAAGCTTAAACTGAACATTAGTTTGAGGTTCAAAAGCTAATTGAAAAGCTAAAATCTAATTGCTTTATTGGCAATATTATGCATGAACATTACGCAGAGTTGCAAAACATTTTTTATAACGTTGTAACGTCGTAAATGCTACGAAAAAAAATCACTTAATCTATTAATTTGGCTCAACTACTAATAGCCTTCGAATAAAAAAGCGAGGCGCTGTCTATTCTATTCCTTGGTGTAAAAGGGTCCATCTTTAAGCATGACTGTGCGAAATTCACGGGTTTTTGCTTTCTAAATAGGCGCTCAACATGTTGTTCTGCCAACTGTAATGATTTTCTAATGCGCACTGGAGTTAACGAGCCTGTCAAACATTTAGCCTAATCATTACCTCTAAAAACACAAGATGAAACGGTCGCTGAACAGCCCCTCTAGATAAATATCGGCCTGTAAATTAATAGCGAGGCTGAGGTTTGTAAGGCATTTAGCTTAAAGCCTTCCCCACAAATGCCAGCATGAAACTTATATCAAACCCTTGAGACGAAATATTTTCAATAATTTACCCGCTGTGTCGTGTAAACCTCGTAATGTCGTCTCGTAGAGCCGAGCACTGACCGGGTGAGTGGTTGGAAACAGGTGCAGGAGGCCCATTCAGATCTTATCGAAGTGCAGCTCTGGAAACCATGCAGTTACCAAGTTAATAGGTTACTGCGTAAACGGGTCAGCGAGTCCTCGTTATAATCGGCAGGCACTGGTTAAAGACTAAACGACGACTGTAATACGTTGGTACAGACAAAAAAAAAAAAAAGTGGCATCGCTTTGGACGAATTGGGTCATTTAAGATTGGTTGTGTTTAAGATTCGTTCCATTATGCACGACTCCTTTCCCTGGAATGAATTCGCTTTATATAGGCATAGCTTAAATCAACAATAAATAACAATAATCTAGAAATAATAATATTGGCCATTATGATTATTATTAGGAAAATATACTATTACTCATTATTAAAATAAATTATTATTATTGTTCCTTAAATTACGTGTTTATTATTAGTAGGTTAATAACATAATAATAATAATAATAATAATAATAATAATAATAATAATAATGGTAAAACTGTTTTATGTTGAATTATCTTAATTCATCAAGTTACTAAATGTGACTGGAAAGCGAAAATAAATACCCACATCATTGCAGGCATAATAAAGTAATTAAGGACAACACCGCAACTGTAGACGCCAAGAATAACCTATTCATATTTCACATTTAATGCAGCTTTAATGTGGTTCTAGATTCAGCCTATTTTTTATTTTGTTTCTTATAATGTTGTGTCCTCGATAGGCTATTCTTGTTAGGGTTTTGACTCTCTCTTTCCCACACACTCACACACAAACAGGCACAAAGATAAACACACAGCAAAGCAAAATATGCTATTCTGCTTTTTTTAGGTTCAGCACCTAAACAGCACCACGGTCATCGTAATAATATAATTATGTTATGATAATGATAATATTTAAAATAAGTTTTCTTTGATTTTTTTCTTTCTTTCTTTCTTTCTTTCTTTCTTTCTTTCTTTCTTTTCTGTTGAAAAAACACTCACTGTTTAGCTATTTGGGTTATTTTAGGTTACGGCACCATCATCACTTTATTCATGAATAGCTGAAAAAGCATCAGTTAGCCTAACTGAATAAAAGTTTAAAAAGGCAAACCTTTTGCTATAATCTAAACGTTTGACTGGAATGACTGCATGGCCACAGATTGAAGTCCACACCCTGAAGGCTCGCGCAGTGTTGGAAGTGTGACAAGGAAAATAGTTTTTTATTATTATTATTATCTACTGCGTAGGAACTGACCTGTTGGAGGCAGCCCTATTGAAGTGAATGATCAAACTAATAGTGTTCATTATCTGACCCAAATGAACGAAGGACCCGCCCACCCGCCGGAGCTCCGTGCGCCAAGGGCTTTCATCCAATGAGTGCAAATCTGAGACGACACTGTGTGGCGTCCCTCAAATCCAAATCGATGGGTCTCCAGCTTATATTCTCACTTTTCCTTTCGTGATTTATGGACACCAGTGGATCGATGGATGGAGTATTTGGCAGAAATAGGGATTATTAAAGTGTTTCATATTTAGATTATATCTGACTTCACTACAATGTCCTTCTAATAAACAACTTCTGACATAGGTCACTCCAGGAGATCTGAAAGGACGTGAAGGTGAGCCTCTCTCAACAGCTGGACTCTACTGGTCATACCGTCACAGACAATGTTCTCGGCAACGGGAAAGCGCTGTTTTACCATTGAGTCTCTGGTGGCGAAGGAAAGCCCCATAACACCTGAAGATCCTATTCGCCCAACCGCCCTAAGCTACTCGGCGCCCGCTGACAGTTTTCTTAACGGGTACCAAAGCCCCGCAGGCCGCGCGCTCTATCCAAACCCCGAGCTGGTGTTTTCGGAGACTGTGAACCATGCACCTCTCGGCATGCACCCACACCAGCTCGGCAGCACACACCTCCAGCACCCGCACTTCTTTGGCACGCAACATCGTGAACCACTGAATTTCTACCCTTGGGTCCTAAGGAACAGGTTTTTTGGACATCGATTTCAAGGTAAGTGGTATTTTTTGTCAACGGATTATCCTATTATAAAACACTGAACAACTTTTTTTTTACCCAGTGACAAAATAAAATAATAAAACTGCATATTTGCATGTAAATGCAGATTATATCTTAGTGTTCAATGAAAATAAAATTGTGCATTACAAAGCACTGTGTGTCAAGCTTAAGGGTCTTTTTTTTTAAGCTTAGCTTGTCACAAACCTATTTGAGTTTATTTTTTTCTGTTGAACGCAAAATAAGTTTTTTTAAATGCTAGAAACCTGCAACCAATGACTTTCAGTAGGCTACTGTTTTTGCTATTATGGAAGTCAATTGTTATAGATTTTTAACATTTTTCAAAATAACTTATTTTGTGTTCAACAGAAAAAGGAAACACATAAAGGTATGGAACAAATCTAGGGGGAGTAAATGGTGAGTATTTTTTTTGTGTGATCCCTTTAATCCGAAATACATAAATGCTCGCTCGCGGCTGTACTACTGTGGAGCGGGATAACATTGATAGTTGGAGTTGTATTGGAAAACGCCGGATAAGCTGCAAGTGAAAATCACAAATGTTATGCGTACAGCTTTGGCCGTGGCCTGAGGCGATACTTAATAGCGGGACACAGATTTAGACACAAAAGCACAATGTCAAACCTCATAAAATGAATGCATTATGTTTCTATAGGCTTATAATAGAAGAAGAACAGTTCTGATAACAGTATTTGCTTGATCGGGAATTCAGGATTTTCCAAAAGATCGTGTTGTCTCCCGCTTACGGCAAAGAGAGAAAGAGTATTCAGCCCTTACTTTGGTTAAATATTTTTCAGATTGTACAGGATTATAGGCTACTGTTTATTACTACATTGTTTTTTTTACTTTATTATACTCAATTAGCTGGCCGTAATGTCTTCATTCATTATGCCTACATGTTATTTGAAATATTATTATTGCCACATCGCCTAAAACCAATGACAGATGAACTTCATACATCGGACATGTGGTGTTCAAGCTGTTGTTTGCACTGAAAAATATGAAAGTAGCAATGCATGAACTGAAAAATGCAAAATCTTAATATAAGGGCCAAATGTCGGCTAAAAGTGCTAATGATTTAGCTAACAGTGATGACATATAAAAAAATAATAATTCATGGGAGTAAATAAGAAAAAAATGAATTAATTTGAATAAACAATTCGGTTAATTGTTATATGTGAAATCATTGGCATATTTAAAATCGACAAACAAGCACATTTTATATAATTAATTAATTAATTAATTAATTAACGCATCCAATCCATCATCAGGTTAAAGGTTGCACTACTTGTTATTAATGTTAAACTACGCACATTACTCGGCCAATTAGTAACATTAAAGGCCTTCGTGGATCATGCCTATTAATTTTTTTAACACTTAAATTATTTGGACTTATGTTAAATGCTTAGACATACAAATGAGCAAATATATCATTATGTCCAATTGACGTCTATTCAACAAATAGGCTATGTGGAACGGTTTAATTAAGTTATAAATAATATGTGTCTATCGTTTTGTTTACCATTATTTTTTCATTCAGTTCAGTTTCATTCAGATAAATCACTAAAATATAAGTCAGTGTTACAGAATTAGCCTACGTGCAAAATCAAGCAAGCGATAATTAACCAACTCTCAAAATACCGAAACAAGTTATCCTAAAGGTAAAAGTTTTTATTGTAAATTATTTAAAAATTACAACGCATAAATAGTTCATACTATTTCAATTATCAATAAAAATAAAAATAATAAAATAATAAGTAATTGTGTTCTGTACGATAGGCCAATATTTAAACATTTTTTTATTCATGAGTTTCATCAACTTAACTCCAAGTTCTCATTTCAATTAAACTTGACTTTTATTGATTATTGTTGTATATCTTAGGGAACGATGTCTCACAGGACACGTTGCTACTACACGGACCGTTCGCGAGGAAGCCTAAAAGGATCCGCACCGCGTTCTCGCCGTCTCAGCTGCTGCGCCTGGAGCGCGCCTTCGAGAAGAACCATTATGTTGTCGGAGCAGAACGAAAACAGCTCGCAAACAGCCTCAGTCTATCCGAGACTCAGGTAAACATTGGAAATAGGCAACAAACACACCAAACACACTTTCTGGCTGTATTTTTAAACCACAAGTAAAATAGCTTCATGGCACCCCACAGACACAAATGTGTTAAAATAACCTTTAGTTATTTTTAAGAACAAAAAATAACATTCAAGAAATATAGGCTATATATTTTTGCAACCACAATTTCTACAAAATGTCAGCTGAGCTATAACTAGTGAATACACTTTGGATAAGACGATTGATTGATTTTCAGTGATAAATGTTGTACTGACAAGCTGTTGCTGTTGGCCTACAAGAAAATGTAAACAACACTTGGACTGCTTGCTGAATTCAGAAACGGGCCAATAGCAGAATATCCGAGTCTGAGAGGACTCTGGCTGGCCATGTGTCAGATATTTGATGCGCTCTGTGATATAATTCAGGACTATTTCAGGCCAGGACTTCAAAAGGATGATTAGTTGATTTGCTCAGCCAGTAGCATAAACCTATAAACCTCAGTTTTAAAATGTTATATTTAATTTTTTTCTTAAATCTAATTTTTATCTCTTAAAAAAGAGAGAAAATAGGTTATTTAGTTGTTGTGTGTTAAATTTAATCTAAAACCCGGCCAAGTGATTTTCTTTAATGTCCCTCATAGGTCAAAAGGCCATGTGAACTCGCTAATCAAATTAATTTAAAAGCAATCATTGCGACACTACCAAAAGGTTCTTTACATAGGCTACACTTAAATTTAGGCTAAAGCTTTTTGTGGATTCTATGGCTTCACTTCACATTGTATGTTCTGGTGGAAAACAATAGATTTTCGATGTTTTTCAGAAAACATGTAGTGAAAAAGTTTTCTTTTAGTTTACTGAATGGTTTCTTAGTGAACCAAAAATTCATTTATGACATGATTGTGAAAAAGAACATGAATTGGAATATTTTTATTTCATTTTTTATAGTGTAGCCTATATGCGAATGAAATAAGTTATGTCGATCAGTAGGCGACATAATAATTATAATAGTACATCATAGTAGACTTGTTCTGATTTCTGTCTTGTGTTTGATTTTTTATCGAAAGAAATAATTTAAAAAATCTCATATAACAGAAACTTGCATAATTCGAGTTTTAATTTACTTAAAACAGTTTTAAACCAGATTGGCATAAACCCAGAATATAAATTAGGTAGGCTACAATTATGGCTGATATTTATCCACCCCATGTGACTTTGAAATTAATTAATTAAAACCTCGGTTTCGTGACTTAGTATTAGGTCAGCATCTTGTGATTTTTTTTTTATTTTTTAGCGCGGATTAAATTAATAAATTTAATAAATAAAATAAAAATGGTGGCACCCTTTCTATCTTTTCTCACTAAGAGTTGAGTGGTTATTTTTTGTCTATCCTTTGATTGCCTAACGGTAGGCAGGGTATAGGCACAGATGTCTTGAAATGTGTGGATTATGTTGTTGAATAAGTTTCTAATTTATTTATTACAGGGCCAGATACATTAATTGCCTTTCATCGCTGGAAAAAAAAACTATTGTCTCAGGCATACGTTTAAAATGACATATTTCAAAAAGAAATTGTTCTTTTTGTTTGGAGTTCTTTGTATTCCGAAACAAAAGTAAACCTGGACAGAGAAAAAAAGCATACATCATGTCTCATGAACATGATCATTAGAACACAAATGCGTTTGAACTGTGTTTAGGCATCAATCACAATCTGTCTCGGTTTACCACTGGCGGGTTAAACTGCCCGTGTCAATCTGTATAGCCTTACTATATGTGCATACCCTACTCACCAAAACCCATTTGTGACGCTTTGTCCCGGTCTTCAGGTGAAAGTTTGGTTCCAGAACCGCAGGACCAAGTATAAGCGGCAGAAGCTGGAGGAAGAAGGTCCGGAGTGCACACAGAAGAAGAAAGGAAACCACCACATTAACCGCTGGAGGATTGCCACCAAACAGACCGGATCTGAGGATATAGATGTCATGTCTGATGCTTAAGACCAACCTAAACACTGCCCAAATGAACACACAAGACCAAGAAAAGCACTATTTATTTAATGTTATTAGTCACGATATTTCAGATTCTAAACATTTAACGTTCAAATAACCGCAGAGGACCTGACCATGTATGTGTGATAATTACTGTATGAGTTGAGGATGAATTTAAACAGGCCAGCAAGTAACCCAGGACCCAACACTATAGATGATTAACATACCTCTTTTGAAGTTATCCAATGTTTGAGACATGCGACACCTGTAGGAAGAGAATCCTCTTATAGCCTATATATGTTTTTGCCACTTTTGATTTTGGAAAATACATATTTAAATGTAAAAAAGTTAATTCTTACAACATATTATTTGAAATTGAGCTCTTTTTGTGTTGTTTATTTGGGTTCCACATTATATTAGGTGTCTTTAACTATTGCTCCAATACAATATTAATTTGGTTATGTATCCTTTGCACCACTGACCTACAAGTATAAAAATATAGTTTTACAAACCGTTTTGAGTATTAAATCATAGCATATTTTACATTATAATGATAATTAACAATGAAACAAAACAGCTGGAATCATTTTAAAAGCGTTTTCCCGCCGATGAACAACAAAATCATTGTCAGCCAATCCGAATCCATCTTATTTTAAGAAACCCAAGCATTTAAAGCGTCAGACATATTTATAACAAATACAATATTTATAACTTATAACAAACATCATCCTCTGTTGTGGATAGATTATTCCAAAAAGTTCTTGGTCAGATTGGCTAAGAAATGCTTTTATGGCGTCCAAAAATGTGTGAAATATAGGCTACAAATAACCCAACCATTATAGACCAATTTGAAGGATGAAACAATAACAATGGTCTTATTCTATTTCCTGTTTTAGATTTTTAATTTCCATAACTTCTGAGAATCAAAAAAAAAAAAAAAAGCCACATATTGATAAATAATGTGATAGCTGTTATTATGTTAACATATGATTAGATTGCCTCTTGTTATGGTTATGAAATAGTTTGACAACAAGCAGGAAGTGTTCATGGGCCAATGACATCATCACATTAAATTAGTCTATAATAAAATTAAAATAGGAAATATGTTAAACAAATAGCTTAAATAAATGAATAACCCAAGCGGTTCTCCATGTTTGAAGTAAATTTGGTGCGAAACAACCCTGCATTTTTTTATTGTACAATAACTGAAGCTTAAAGTACAGCTAGGGTTATAATTAGGGTTTAGTATAGGGAATAGTAGATGTAACCCTTAACAAAGACATAGTGTTTCCATTAATTACTATCAATACATCAATAATTTGAAAAACAATAGCCTAGCTGGTATCAAGGTGGAAGACGGTTAAGGTTAAAGACAGGTTTAGTGTTATGGCTATAGGTTAAAAGTGGGTAAAGTGTCAAGGTCAATGTCACTTTAGGTATATTAATAACAATACACAGGTATTTTAAAGTACAATAAATGCACTGTATCAATCAATTAATTTAAATGGTAACACAAAGTTGATGACACATAATATACAGTGGATCCAAACTTTGCTTCAATGGACATTTTATTAATTTCAAAACTGCTGGCTAAAATGAAGTTCCAGATGCTTTAAGATACGCTGATGTGATTGGTCCAGTTTTGTTGTTATTGTAATAATTATCTGAAATGACAGTAGCAACTAGATTGAAATAATTTAAGTGGTGAGGAATCAGCTTACCAGCTAGTTTTAACATGAGCCATCCTGAACCCACAGCATAGCAGCAAGGGTGTATGTGTCAGTGTAAATAAAGGTTTCTGTATCTAAAGGAGTGTATAGGCTTGAGTGTCTGTGTGAGAGAGAGAGAGGGAGAGAGTGATTTGTGTGCTGTCATTCAGTAGACCTAACTGGTAAATACAGGCTGATGCAGGTTTCTCTGTAAGAGCTCCTTGATAATAAACAAAAGCTGAATGTTTGCCAATTTACATGTTAGCTCATTTATAGTGTTCGTTCACCTAATTTTCAAGAAAAAAAACTTGATCAAAATGTCCATAATTAATAAAGATGTTTCAGAGACAAACCTCATTACTTGCTCACACCTTGTCATATAAACATTATTTTATACTTTAGTGATTATAAATGACTATTTTCCTTTTTAAAATGTTCGCACATACTAATACACACTTGGCTACTTTCCTCTCACCTCACTGCATCAACTTCCTGTCAAAAGAAACAGAGGACGATCCTGTTAAACGCACCCGCAGGAGACCTTAGACCTCAACATCTGACCCTGAGTCTGCAGTGTGAGCAAGTGTTGTGAGAGTGAAACGCACATACTGATGACACCCGAGTATCACTGTCAAGTACGACAGGAGCATAGAGACAAGGTGAAAAACATTGTTTTGGTGGGTTTTGTTTTGAGGCCATCAGATATTCAATCCGCTGTGCAGGTGCACACATCACATCCTCCCCAGCTTTACATCACACATTCCAGACATTCCCCATCAGAGCACTCTTTCAGAGACAGCGGAAAATACGGTATGGGAGTTTGAGAGTTTGTAAAAGTAAAGGCCACGTTTGAAGCTCTAATAGTCCAGTTTGAACCACATTTATCAAAATTATTATCATAAAAACACAATTAATAACAATTCTGTAAAAAATGCTGGGTTCCACATAATTCCTTCATGTTGTCCCATCTCAATTGGTTAATTCAATTGGTAACTCCATTAAGTTAACTTATTGTTTTTACAAATTTAAGTATATTAAACATAAAACAATTAAGTTGTTCCAAAAAAAAACATAAAGAAATGTTGATTCAGCTCGTTTTAAATAAGTAGTTTGAACAAGGAGCAAAAAAATAACTTATTTGAGTGAATAACATCATAAAGCAATGATATAAACTGAAATAATGTTTAAGTCATGCAAAGATAGAATAACTATGCTGATGTTGTATTGAAACTATGCAACACAACTATAAAAACTAATGGTGCAAAGAAATTATTTCAAAAAGATTTTTATCAGCTGATAAACAATTAAATTGACAGCCAACGAGAATGGTTAATGAGATAATAATAATAATAATAATAATAATAATAATAATAATAATAATAATAATAATAATAATAATAAAGCAGCAGACAATAAAAATATGTTTTTGTGCATTGGTACAGGCAATAATAGTTATTGCTATAGAAATCTGTATTTTAAGGTATTTGTACTTAAACTGCTTTGAAAATTCTGGGTTGTTTCAACCCAACTTTTGTCAAATATGGATAATTCAGTTAAATAATAATTAGTAACACTTTAAGTTGTCCTTGTTTCATGTACTTACTATAGTGATAATTGCATGCAACTAACCCTCATCATATAAGCCTATATAGCCAAGAAAGTAGATACTTAATATTACTTGGTAGTTAAACGAGTTAGTAGTTATACAGTAACAAAGACACTTTAAAATAAAGTGTAACCTATTCAGTAAAAAAAAAAAAAAAATTAACCCAACTGTTTGGTTTGTCGATATTTGACCCAACATTTGGTTGAAACAACCCAGTATTTTTGTACCTACACTGTAAACAATGTTGGGTTCCACACAATTTCCTTCATGTGGTCACAACACAAATTGATTAAGTTAATTTATTTTTTTTTTTTACAAATTTAAGTGCACTGTAAAACCCAAAAAGTTAAGGTAACTCAAACCATTTGTTTGGGTTCAAAATTTAAGTTCAAAAACTAATCCAAATGAGTACTGTGAACTTACACCATTTAAGTAAAAGAAGCAATCTGAGCACAATAAAACAAAGAAAACTCAAACCAACTGAGTACTGTAAAACCTAATAGGTTAAGGCAACTCAAACCATTTGAGGAAACTGATTGCTGCAAACCATTTGAGTTAAAAAAAAATAATAATTTATATGAGTACTGTGAACTTACCCCATTTAAGATGAAGTAATCTATTTTTTATTTAATTTACCTTCAACACTGAGTTCAAAACTCTTTTCAAATGAGTAGAATTAACTTTCAGTAAATTTTGAGTTAACTACACTCATTTCATTGGATAAAGTTGACTGTTGGGTTTTACAGTGTGGATTGACAATAAAACAATTAAGTTGTCCCTAAAAAATCTTAACAATTGTATTGTTTCAGTTCATTTTAAATAAGTAGTTTGTATAAGCAGCAAATCTTTTATTTTTTTTGAGTGTAATAAAGTTCTGGGCTACAGAAGGCAATTACATGGATTAAAAAGATACATGAATAAAAAATATTCGGACATTGTTTACTCACCCTTTACTTGGTTCAAACCCATAGATATATACACTAGATATCGCATAGGGACCCTGAAGATGCGTCAATAGCGCTGCCACATTGGTACAGTGCTCCTAGGACAAACGTCATTCAACCGCACTAGTCAAGACAGTGTGCCAATGTGAAGATGCTGGACTTTAGCGTTGTGTACGGGTGTAGTAACGAGCAAACAAAGAAAACAAAGCACAAAGTCATCACATTTCATAGGTAAGATTTCGTTTTTTATGTTTTTGTATGTTATGAACTTTTGTGCTTAACAAGTAATGTTATTGATGATAATACAGTCTCTTACTGCATTCACCATAAGGCAAAGTAGCATCAACTCGCGCTAAATTCTAAGCTTATGCTAGTTTTGTTGAATAAAATAAGCAAACAATGTTATGAAATATGACAAGAAGACGCTGCGGTGCCAGAAACTTGTATTATTGTTAGCTAAGTGAACAAGTCGTTCATAACGGAGATTCATTCACAAACGAATCGCTCCCTCCGTCAGAATGAGAAGTGAAAGCAGGTGAGGGGGTGTGTTTCAGGACATGGATTAGATCAAATTAAACAGGGAAGGAGGATAATGCATTTCCATGCACACAAACACTCACTCTTTGTCAGGAATGCCCGTGCGGTCACATCTATTAATGTAGAAAAGTGATGTAAAATTATAATATTTCGTAATTTAAAAAAATATTTGCATACAGACCACCAGGGAAAACTCCCGATCATAGATATATGTGTATATGTGTATTTCTCTGGCTTTGGATGGCCACAGTCCTCCACTTCACCTTGGTCCTGCATTCATTTCAAAGGAGCGCTACCCTGTACTAAAATGGCGGCTCTATTGACGCGTTCCTTCTAATAGACAACAGTAGGGTAGGCGACATCTAGTGTATATATCTATGGTTCAAACCTGTTTGAGTATACAACAAGTTAGGATATTTTATACACAAATGGAAATATTTTGAACAATGTTGGAAACTGGTAGCCATGGAACATCCATTGTTTTTTTTGCTTACACTTTATTTTGTTACAGTGTAACTGTTCAGCTAAGGAACATTAATTAATTATATGTACTTATTATATAGTTATATAGGGTTAGAATGCTGGTTGGGTTTAGTTTCATGTAATTGGAAAGTGTACCAAAGAGACCTTAAAAAAATGTCCACATATTTTTTTTTTCCTACTACGGATGTCAATAATGATTTCCAACATTATTCAAAATATCTTCTTTTGTGTTCAACAGAGAAAAGAAACTAAAACTGATATGGAACTACTTAATTGTAAATAAATGGAGAGTCAATTTTTATTTTTGGGTGAACTAACCAATTAAAACAGTGGCACGCGTTTATGTTGTGTATTGGGCTGGACATTAGTTTAGCTACTAAATCTAAATTATTTATATAAATTTTCATCCTACAGAGGTCTTCATAATTACTACCTTAAGATGTGAATAAAGCTTTAGAATTTGGAATGATTCCAACGTTGATAAAACCCTTTTAAAATACTGAGAACTTAAAGCAACAGGCAATAAAACTGTAAAACTGCAGCTCATGCAGACATTGTGATATTGTGTGTTGGAATGGAGGTTAATATTGTTATCTTTATACAGTAGTTCTCATGTTTGGTGTGAACGGACCTTACAAATGGTGTATTTTGATGTGTGTGATAGCACAAACTGTAGCTGATCAGTCTAGGTGAAAATTATTTGTCAATTTTAGTATTTTAACAGTAAAAGACTGCTCAGAAAAAAAATATAAAAACCTGTTAATTGGTATCTGGTATGTTTTCTTTTCCTGTATATACAGTAGTGGCAATCTGTAGATCTACTAGAGCATTTCATGTAATTTATAGTAAATAAAAACTGTATGTAGAGTTTTTAGAAGTGAAAAAGCGCGAGCCATTTTATAAGAAAACATGTTTACATTTAGAGAAATCTTTGCGATGATTTTTCACTGAAATAACACTTTCTTAGATATTTCTTATCAGTTGTGTTACGTACAGGTTATTATTTGATATTTTAAGTTGGTAAACATATATTGTGTTGCGATACTGTATGATACCCTACAGCTATTAATATTTAAATATGCATATCTTTATAACAGTATTTATATTAGCTACTTGTAATGTACTTCAATTCAGCACATTGGTTTCTCCTAACGCTCTGTGATCTTAAGGTGATTTTCTGTATATAGTTGAAGTCAGAATTATTAGCCCCCCTGTTTATTTTTGCCCCAATTTCTAACGCAGAGAAGATTTTTTCAGCCCATTTCTAAACATAATAGTTTTAATAATTTATATCTAATAACTGATTACTTTTAAATTTGCTGTGCTCACAGTATAATATTTTACTGGATATTTTTCAAGACACTTCTATACAGCTTAAAGTGACATTTAAAGGCTAATTAGGTAAGTTATTGTATAACGATGGTTTGTTCTGTAGACAATCAAAAAAATATATAGGTTAAAAGGGCTAATAATTTGGACCTTAAAATGGTTTTTAAAAAAATAAAAACTGCTTTTATTCTAGCCAAAATAAAACAAATAAGACTTTCTTCAGAAAGTAAAAATATTATCAGACATACTATGACAATTTCTGTGCTCTGTTAAACATCATTTGAGAAATATTTAAAAAAAGAAACAGAAATTCAAAGGGGGGCTAATAATTGTGACTTCAATTGTATATGGTAAAACATTTTTTTAAACAGTACTTGTAAAACAATACCATTTCAGTTAAGGAATTATACATTTTTACTGTCAATTTAGGTTTACATGTTGTCCCAACACAAATCAATTAAGTTAACTTAATCATTATTTTACAAATGTAAGTGGATAAAACAATTAAGATGTCCTAAAAAAAACTTAAGAATTGTGTTGCAACTCATTTTAAATAGTTCGATAAGTAGTTAAAGTAGTTTGAACAAGCAGCAAAAGTCAGTGTTGAGTGTAATTAGTTACTAGTAATTTTATTAAATTACTTTCCACTGAAAAAGTAAAGGATTACTTTTTATTTTTAGGCAAGGCAAGGCAAAAAAAATTAAGTTGTCCCAATGAAATCTTAAAAATTGTCTTGTTTCAGCTCATTTTAATTAAGTAGTTTGAACAAGTGTAGTAAGTACATGTAATTAATTACTTAATATTACTTTGTAGTTAAATTGGTAACACTTTAATTTAGGGAAACACATAGTTACATTCCATGCACTTACTATAGTAATTACAATGAATTATGCATAACTACATGTAACTAACCCTAAACCTAACCTATGTCAACCCCATAGTTGTATAAGTAAGCAAACCTTAAAATAAAATGCAACCATTAAATTAACAGTTACACTTATAAGACATCTTAAAATAAAGCTTTAACTGATAACGTCCGCATTTTTTGAAAGCATAAAAATCTTTTTTTTTTCAGCGTGACATGCTTTAAGCGCAGCGGTGTAATGGAGAGGCATAGGCATGAGAGGTAAACAAAAGCTTGTTGATGTGGAGCGGCGCTCTACTGGAACAGACTTGGCTGCTTGCTATGACATCTTAATACCTTCTGGGTTTACAAACTATTATTTTAAATCATAAGAACTATTGGTGACATTTTTACAATAATATTGTTTTAGTTAATGTTAGTTAATATATTTACTAACATAAACAATCACTCCAAAAATCATTTTTGCTGCTTCTTCAAACTACTTATTTAAAATTAGCTGAAACAACATAATTCTTTATTCATTTATTTTTGGGGGGGACTGTAGAACAGCTTAATGTTTTCATGGTTAATCCACTTAAATTTGTAAAATTGAATAAGGTAACTTAATTTCTTCATGTTGTACATATTAAAACCGCAAAAAACTATGACATACCGTTCCTAAGGTATATATAAAGTTTTTTGAAGTGTTTTTTTTCCATGTATTGTAAAGAAATCTGTTTTTGAAACTAATGAAGACAGCAGAAATCAATGTTTGATTTGAAATATTCAGCCTGACATGTTTACTGTTTCAAAATATTATAAATGTTTCATAAAATGAAATATATTGTGTACACTGTAAAAAAATGCTGGATTCCACGCTATTCCTTCATGTTCTCCCAGCACAAATCGATTAAGTTAACTTAATTGTTTTTACAAATTTAAGTGAATTATCATAAAACAGTTAAGTTGTCCCCAAAAAAAAAAACCTTAAGAATTGTGTTGTTTAGCTCATTTTCAATAAGTAGTTTGAACAAGCAGAAAAAAAATTATTCTTTGAGTGTACAGTATCATCTTTGTTGACGTTAGTGCATTAACTAATGTTAACAAGCAGGAATTTGGATTTTAATTACACATTAGTAAATGTTAAGCTATGATTATTAAATTCTGTACAAGCATTGTTCAGTTCATATGCATATCATTAACTAATGAAACATGAAACCTTACTGTAAAGTGCAGCTACAATATTTTACTGCAAACTGAATATTACTGAAAACATTGAATATTATAAATGACTGAATTATATATATATATATATATATATATATATATATATATATATATATATATATATATATATATATATATATATACACACACACACACACACACACACACACACACACACACACAGTGTTGAAGTCAGAATTATTAGCCCTCCTTTGAATTTTTTTTTCTTTTTTTAATATTTCCCAAATGATGTTTAACAGAGCAAGAACATTTTCAAAGTATGTCTGATAATATTTTTTTTTCTGGAGAAATTCTTATTTGTTTTATTTCAGATAGAATAAAAACAGTTTTGAATTTTTTAAAAACCATTTTAGGGTCAAAATTATTAGCCCCTTTAAGCTATATTTATTTTATCTACAGAACAAACCATCATTATACAATATCTTGCCTAATTACCCTATCCTGCCTAGTTAACCTACCTAACCTAGTTAAGCTTTTAAATGTCACTTTAAGCTGTATAGAAGTGTCTTGAAAAATATCTAGTAAAATATTATTTACTGTCATCATGGCAAAGATAAAATAAATCAGTTATTAGAGATGAGTTACTAAAACTTGAAAAGTGTTTAATAAAATAATCTCCATTAAACAGAAATTGGGGAAAAAAATAAACAGGGAGGGGCTAATAATTCTGACTTCAACTGTATGTATGTATGTATGTATATATATATATATATATATATATATATATATATATATATATATATATATATATATATATATATATATATATATATATATATATGTATGTATGTATGTATGTATGTATGTATGTATGTATGTATGTATGTATGTATATATATATATATATATATATATATATATATATATATATATATATATATATATATATATATATATATATATATTTTTTTTTTTTTTTTTTTTACTGCTTTTTCAAACTACTAATTTAAATAATTCTATAGTCTTTTGAAGGGGACAATTTTATTGTGTGAAACCAAACATTTTTTACAGTGTGTTATTTGAATATAACAAATTAAAACAAGATTTTAAAGGAACCAGTGCTAAAGTAAATATACCAACACTGGAGCAAACAAACTGAATTTAAAGAATTTTCACAAAACCTTTATCAATTTTTACATTAGATTTTCAATAAATATGATATTTTCATGATTTTGGGCATAACTTGTTTTGTGGTCCTCACATGAAACTCCCTTTCTGACTTTCATATGAAATCAAGACTAAACTACTGTATGTTGATCTTGATTTTTGAACTTGATACAAAAAGGCTGACAGGAAAGACAAGAAAGAAGGAGCACTAATGTTACCCTCATTAATCCAGTCATGTGAGTGTTGTGCAAATGTTTCTTGCACGGTTAATGATTCTGCATGCGGCTTCATGTCAAGTCTCTCCTCACGACTGCTCGCTGTGATCTGTTCCTGTGACGAGCAGGTAAAAAACACACAGGTCCACTCCCACCATCTGATAAAAACACAAGTTCACAGGAATCATTTTACAGCCCCGCCAACAGAACTCAAACACATCTAAAGGAAAAGGCAGAGATACAATCACAGAAAAATATTCAAACAAATATTAAGAAAGAAAGAAGAAAGCACAATGTGTACAGTGTCCATTTATTAACTACGATCATGATCTTTTAAAGCATTTCTCTGTATTTTTGTGAACAAAGCAAAATGGAAAACATTTCATTTTATTGTACCCTAGAGTGTGTGTACTTACTGCATGGGTTGTGTGCAAACAACGTGATAACCAACATCAAAAAACGAAGAAAAAAAATAAATAAATAAATAGTCTGATAAACTTCTTATTTAAAAAAATCTGCATTTCTTTTCTTCTAAAGCTTTTTTCCTAATCTAAGTGTTTGATTAAATAGTGATTTAATTACATCTAAATAAACCTGGTATTGTGTATAACAACTATATTCTTACTGTTTTAATGGATCATTTTTTTCTTATTTAGTACATCACTTTGGATGAAGTCCTCTGCTAAATACATAAATGTAAATGTGATATACTGTATACAGTGCTCAGCATAATTGAGAACACCCCATTTTAAAAATGAATATTTGTATCTATTTCTCAGTGAATGAAGCCAATGTATTTTGATGCATTTAAAGAAAACTGAATTATTAAACAGATATATTTATTTAAAAAAAAAATTTTTATCACCAAACATATTTAGAAATTGAAAGATAATACAATTAAATTCAAGCAAAATATTGCAAAAAAAAAAAAAAAAACAATATTGTACAACCTACAAACTTTTAATTATTTTTTTCAATTTTTTGCTTCTCTTGATGTTTCCTCTTTTTAAAATTTGTATTTAATATTTTTCTGTAACATAAATTTGTGTGTACTAGATTTTGGACCGTTATCGTAAGTTATTTTGTTAGCTAAGCTCCAGATTTGGCTTCAGTACTGACTAATCTAAACTGATCTAATGAATTTAAAAGATAGATTTGTGAAGAGTGTACTTATATATGCTGAGCACTGTATGTATGTGTGCATTTATGTGTGTATTAGATTTCAAGTAAATTTCACGTGTAATTTACCACAAAAAAAAATCTAAATATTTAATTGTTTCAAACAATGTTGTTTTACATTTCTGTTCATTTTTATTTTCATTTATTTACTTATATTTCATATGTCAGTACTAGCGTTCTAAGATGTAACATTTATCATATCTATTTAATATGAATTAATTACATTCATTTAAAAAAATGTAATAACAAAATATTCACTGTTTGGTATATCATATTTATCATTAAATATATATTTATTTTTTTAAACAGTCAATCGTTTTAAACAATGTTGTTTTACATTTGTTTTCATTTTTACTTTTATTTATTTACTTATACTTTCATATAATACTCCCGGTCAAAAGTTGGGGTCAGTTTTATTTTTTTTCCATGTTTTTTTTTAAGAAAATTATTCTGTTCATTACGGTGGCATTTATTAAATGTAAAAAAAAAAAATAGTTAAATTGTTAAATATTTATATTAATATTAGAGTGATTTCTGAAGGATCATGTGACTCTGAAGACTGGAGTAATGAAGCTGAAAATTCATCTTTAAAATCACTGGAATAAATGATTAAATTAAATTATAAACTACTTTTGAACAGTTATTTTATATTAACTTTACAATTTGTACTCTATTTTTTATTAAATAAATGCAGCCTTGGTGAGCAGGATAAGCTTGTTTTAAATAATTAAAAAATCCCACTAATGCCAAACTTGTGACCAGTAGTGCAAGTTGTAAAATGTAACATTTATCATATCTATTTAATATAAAACTAATAAAATGAATTTAAAAAAATGAATATAACAAAATATTGTTTCACAATTTTGTTTTTTATTTTCATGTTCATATTTTTCTTAATTTATTTCTTAATTTATTCATACTCTCATATAAATCAGTACTAGTATTCTAAAATTTTACATTTACCACATCCATTTTATATGAAATGATTAATATGAATTATTAACGCACCAAAATCTACTAATGCAGGAGCGCAGTGCATACACTTCACTACACTGTAAAACCCAAAAAGTTAAGAAATTCAAACCATTTGAGGAAACCGATTGCAACAAACCATTTAAGTTCAAAAACTAATCCTAATGAGTACTGTGAACTTAATCCATTTGAGTCAATGAAGCAATTTGAGCACAGTAAAACCCAATAAATGAAGAGCACTCAAACCAACTAAGTACTGTAAAACCCAATAAGTTAAGGCAACTCAAACCATCTGAGGAAACTGATTGCTACAAACCATTTGAGTTAAAAAAAACTTATCTATATGAGTACTGTAAACATGCTCCATTAAAGTTGAAGTAATGAGGTATTTACCTAACTCATTACCTTCAACACTGAGTTGAATTAACTTTGAGTAAATTTTGAGTTAATGACACTCATTTCATTTGATAAAGTTAACTGTTGTGTTTTACAGTGTACTAAAACAAAATAAAACAATTTTTTTATCTTAATTTGGTGTTTGTGAAGGCACTTTAAGAAAATAACACAAAGGTAGATAAATTCTGTATAAAATACTAATTAAATGTGTTTAAAATATCCAAACATTCTAACACAATTAGTTTGTAAACACAATTTTCAGCCATTTACTGGCTGCTATTACTGAACAGTTGGAAAAAGAAGGCTTTTAATAGTAAATAAATTAGCAAATATAAAAAAAATGATGGGGAAATAAAATAAAAAAAAAACTTTTTTGCTGTAAATATACTGAAAGCCTCTATTTGCCAAGTACATGGAAATCCTATGATTAGCAGTGGTGTGGGTCTGTCTCTGTGTGAGGCTGAGAGAGGATTCACACACAGCAGGAACAATCCAGCGAGACGCAATCAAACACTGTAATAACACTTTGAATTTTACCATCATGACAAATACATTAGTTGGTAGGTGTCAAGCATTTTGACTGGTTAAAGACCCTTGTTGTAGGTCAGGATCTGGCAGTGTGTAGCAGCAGAGATCTCTGGCTCCAGCTCCGACACGTGGATCTGTCAGACAAAGAGAAGGTGAGGTCAGAATACACAAGTGAAGAAACATTTCATGGGCTTCTCAGGTGTGCATTTCCCAATCATTTACCATCACTAACCAACTGTGGTTGTAAGTTTCACTTTTACCAATATTTTGGTGTTTCCCAGGGGCAGACTGGCCATAGGGAGCACTGGGACATTTCCCGGTTGCCTGACGGTCAATCTGGCCGTACCACCACTGCACCCCAGCCCCCCCCCAACCCCCCCCCCCCGCAACCCCCCTTTACCATCCCCCCTTAACCCAACCAGTTGAAAATGCTTTCCCAGTCCGCCCCTGGTGTTTCCTGTATACAGTACATCATTCGCATGTCAGCTGAGTCAAAAACGTGTATGGTTGGAGTTACAGCTCTCGACATACAGTATGGAGTTAATAGATCATGAACATGACTGTATAAGCAGGCTAAATTCAAAATCTACAGTTGAGTTGTTGTTTAAAGCTCTTGGTTTTGTTGTTACCTTAAATATCTCCTTATCCCATGGCAAACTTTAAGATCTTTTATTCGTCCCTCAGTCCTGTTTAAAAACTAAGGGTGACAGAGATTTGTCAGTCACTGGCCCTCATCTATGGAACCAGAGGCCCTAGATTACACCTTCCATAACTAGTTTAAATCAAGGTTGAAAACATATTCTGTATCTTTAGCATTTTAATAGTATTCTCTTGTCCATCTTGTTTAATTTTTTTACCAAACACTTTGGCAAGCTATTTTAATGTGCTATATAAATACATTTCACTTACTTACACCTTAGTTGAGGTTGTTTATTAGTTTAGCTTATTACAATTATAAGAATAAGAATCAGAAAGAGATTTTTTTCAACACATTTTTTAACATACTAGTTTTAATATTGACAATAAAAAAATTCTAATAACTCATTTTTTTTCTTTGCCATGATGACAAGTCGTCACCTTGGAAAAATAAGGTTCTATCTGCGTTTTGAATGATTTTGAGATATTAAGCTTCAATGTTTTGGCATTCCATAGCAAACAGTATGTGTGTAACATTTGTTTTGTTAAAATAAAAAGTCTTAAAATGTAAACAACTTCCTATAAAAAGCATCCCATAATGTAAATAAGTTGTCATTTAATAAAAATGTCAATAGCTCAATTTTGACAAAAATGTCAGATAGAACCTTATAATTCTAAGGTGACGAAGTATGTAATATTTCTTAATTTTTTAAAATTAATTCATAAAGTCATTGGACAACTGGGGTTTGTTCTGTAGTTAATCTGAAAAAATATATAAATTAATTAAAATGTAAATGTGTTTATTCCATTCAAAATAAAACCGCAGAAGAAAAAACACAGCAAACAAAAATTCTCCTTGCCCTGTTAAACATTACTTGATAAATATATGAAAAACAATATATATATTTTTTACTAATATTTTTGCCTTTAACTGTATATTCTTCATTCTATACATGCACAAATTTCCTTATGCATTTTTTAGTTTGTTGGGATTTAATGCAGTGATTCTGAAGAGTGTGTATGTATATACTGTATGTACTCTAGAACCATGGCAAAATCCACATAATAACGCAAAATAAACAAAATAGCGATGTTGGTTGGGGATGCCGTGTTTGGTATTTACGGCAATAATCTGATATTATTTTGAGCTTGAACATTATTATTAATGGTGGTGTGACATTTCTAATTACAGTTCTAATCAAGGGGATTCAAACAACATCTGCAATAGTTGCAACAGGAAACAATTGTGACCAGTTAGTTTCTCCAACAATGCATTGTGCTCTAATAGTTAGTAGCTGACAACAGAGAGTTACTGTACGTCGATGTTTGGGAAATGCACCCCTTGTCAGTATTTACTAAGGAGTTAAATCTGTCATAAAATACTCACTCCGACTATATTCCAAACATTAAGTTTAATCAATTAAACCGATATGTATTTTAACAGTTTAATCCCAGTCTTCTAAATGAACAGATTTAAATTAGGCTTTTATTAACATTTAAATATTGATCACAAACAATGTTTACAGCATTCTGATTTGACCAAGGAGACTCAAGAGAGCTTGCTTGCTGAATGCCAACAAGGTTTGTTCTCATGCGTCAGGCTGGTATAGTATTGCATCCATGCATTTCTTTCCTAAAATGCATGTGTGTGAAATAATTGTGTGAAATAATAGATGCCTGATGAATGAAACAGCTCTGATTATTTCTGTATAAAGTTACGATCAGCTGTTCTTCCATCTTAGCTCAGCTTTCAGTGTTTCAGTTAGGTTATGGAAAGAGTGAAGCTGATTGGATGGTTCCTGTCACATGACCTGCAGTGCGCAGGGGTTGCCACAGCGGAATGAATCGCCAACTTATCCAGCATATGTTTTATGCAGCAGATGCCCTTCCAGCTGCAACCTAGTACTGGGAAACATCCATACACACTCATTCACACACATACACTACAGCCAATTTAGTTTATTCAATTCACCTATATCGCATGCCTTTGGGCTCTGGGGGAAACCGGAGCACCCGGAGGAAATCCACACCAACACAGAGAGAACATGCAAATTCCTCACAGAAATGCCAACTGACCCAGCCAGGACTCGAACCAGCGACCTTCTTGCTGTAAGGTGACAGTGCTAACCACTGAGCCACCGTGTCGCCCTTATTAAGGTATGTATACAATTTATTGGATGTAGACTCTGTGGCATAGCCTGGACACAATGTGCCACAATGGCATTGCAATCATCAGTGCACTTGTCATCCACACAGTTCCTTGAACCAATTGATTGATATAAATTTAGTTATCTCCTTACGAACATTTTAATAAGAGTTTCAGATAAACTTGGGTGAACTTTTGACACTTTCACATGTAAGTTTTTTAAATGCTCTCACTTACCTCCTTACGTGAGATTTTTATGTGACTTTTATTTAAATGCATCGCTTTACATTTTCCTTGGCTATATGTCAAATGACACTACAGCCCCAATGGTTTATGCATCTTTTTCATTCTGATTTTCTGCAAATATTGACAGTCATAATTATATTGTGAAATAGCTCATATTCTAATTCTCAAATATGTGTAAGAAAATCGATTGATCTATGACTGATTATGGGCAGTGGAGAGATGAGAGCTGCTGGATTTACAACTCATAAATTCATCAACCTTTCCCAAAATATATAGTGGCTGTTTGCAAAAAAAAAAATGCAAGGTAGCCTATACAGCGTTAATCGACAGTATTGACTATACCAAGTTTTTATCTTTATTCTGACATTGCAATTCAGCTTTTTTATTACACCATTACCAAGACAATCATTTGAGGCAACTAAGTGATTAAGATGTAAAAAATTTAAATTTAAGATGAAAATGTAAAAGTGTGCAACATCTGTCCTGCCTACAGCACTATTTCACTGTTGAACAACAGGAAATTATTAAGCAATCATAAGACATTTCTTTCAAATTGAGCTCAGTCAGATCAATCAAGGTGTTTACTTGAAGACTTTTCAGGAACTGCACTGTCAATAAGATCAATAATGAATTATTAGATTATTATCTAAGAGTATTATTGCACATAAATGCAGCCACTGCTGTGCAGACACCCTCTTTGAAAAAACAAGCACACGACAGCATTCCTATTGTGAGCACAAGGCATGTAAACAGGTAAAACAGGTTGATTTATTTGAATTTATGTTTTGATATCTTTATAATTTAAAAGTGAGTTTAGGAAATCTTTCATATTTGATTATACAGTGCATCCGGAAAGTATTCATATCGCTTCACTTTTTCCACATTGTTTTTGTTACAGCCTTATTCCTCAACGGATTAAATTCATTTATTTCCTCAAAATTTTACACACAATACCCTATAATGACAATGTGAAAAAACATTTTTTGAAATTGGTGTAAATTTATTAAAAATAAAAAACCTGAAAAATCACATGTACACAAGTATCCACAGCCTTTGTTGTGAAGCTCTAAATTGAGCTCAGGTACATTCTGTTTCCACTGATCATTCTTGAGATGTTTTAGCAGCTTAATTGGAGTTCACCTGTGGTAAATTCAGTTGATTGGACATGATTTGAAAATGTATACACCTGTCTATATAAGGTCCCATGCTTGACAGTGCATGTCAAAGCACACACAAAGCATGAAGACTAAGAATTGTCTGTAGACATCCGAGGCAGGATTGTCTCGAGGCATAAGGCTGGGGAAGGTTACAGAAAATTTCTGCTGCTCTGAAAGTTCCAATGAGCACAGTGACCTCCATCATCCGTAGGTGGAAGATGTTTGTAACCACCAGGACTCTTCCCAGAGCTGGCCGGCCATATAAGCTGAGTCATCGGGGGAGAAGGGCCTTAGTCAGGGAGGTGATCAATAACCCGATGGTCACTCTTTCTGAGCTCCAGCGTTCTTTTGTGGAGAGAGGAGAACTTTACAGTAGGACAATCATCTGTGCAGCAATCCACCAATTAGGTCTGTATGGTAGACAGAAGCCACTTCCTGCCTGGAATTTGCTAAAAGGCATCTGAAGGACTCTCAGACCATAAGAAACAAAATTCTTTGGTCTGATGAGACTAAAATTGAACTCTTTGGAGTACATGTCAGGTGTTACATTTGGAGAAAACCAGGCATCCCTCATCACCAGGCTAATACCATCCCTACAGTGAAGCATGGGGAAATGTTTTTCAGCAGCAGGAACTGGAAGACTAGTCAGGAAAGAGGCAAAGATGAATGCAGCAATGTACAGAGACTTCCTGAATGAAAACTTGCTTCAGAGTGGTCTTGACCTCAGACTGGGGTGACGGTTCATCAGCAGGATAATGACCCAAAGCAAACCGCCAAAATATCAATGGAGTGGCTTCACAACAACTTGGTAAATGTCCTTGAGTGGCCCAGCCAGAGCCCAGGCATAAATCCTATTGAACATCTTCCCATCCAACCTGATAGAGCTTGAGAGGTACTGCAAAGAGGAATGGGCAAAATATCCCAAAGACAGGTATGCCAAGCTTGTGGCATCATATTCAAAAAGATTTGAGGCTGTGATTGCTGTCAAAGGTGCATCAACAAAGTATTGAGCAAAGGCTGTGAATACTTATATACATGTGATTTTTCAGGATTTTTATTTTTAGTAAATTTTCATAAATTTCAAAAAATCTTTTCACATTGCCATTAAGGGGTATTGTGTGTAGAATTTTAAAGAAACAGATGAATTTAATCTATTTTGGAATAAGGCTGTAACATAAAAAAATGTGGAGCGCTATGAATACTTTCCGGATGCACGGTATAATATCTTCAACTGTGTCCCAAAGATGAATAAACTTCCAGTGGGATTGACATATGACAGATATATAGTCTTTGGGTGTTAAATACAACTAATTGCCTATAGCAGGATAAACAACCCAAAAATCGCATCGTATACAACATTTTGATTACGCTGTGTTTTTATTTTTATACCGACATTAAGATTCAGCTCCTTTTTTTTTTGGGCCACACCGAGCTAACCATTCACAGCCATCATTAAGTCATTAAAGACGTTTAAAATGTTTCATCAGATGAGAATCAAAAGCGTGCCACGTCTCTCTCCTGCCTCCAGCACTTTTTCACAGTCAAAATTGACACTTCAGCCATCATAAGAAGCTAAAACGAAGCAGCGAGCACTGGTAAATATCCAAACCGGGGCCAAAACTCGCAATATTTTGCTCAGAAACAGATGGCAACGAGTGTGTGAGTGTGTGAGGCAGAATCTGAAACAGACATCCTGTGGGGTGTGAAAAGGGATGGGGAGGGGGTGGAGGAGGGACAGGAGTGGAGTTTTTTGGGAGCGTTCGTCTGGAACCCTCGGAAAAGTGTAAAGAGGGAGCGAGAGAGTGAGAGGAGAGGAGGAGGGGAGGGCTGGGAGAACCAAGAGAAGTAGTTGGCAGCACATATGTCTGCGGTTCAGTAACCATATGGATGAACAGCTTAATAAACACCATTTTAAACCATAACCGGCTCTGTGGCAGACAAAGAGAGAGGGGACGAAGGGAAAAGTGTGAGCGTGTGCTAGTGCTCACCTGACTGTTTTGGGGGAACAGGCTGATGGCAACAGGCAGCGCCAGGCCGAACGCGCAGAGACACACCATGCTGTGAACCGGCAGTGTAAGACGAGGACGCTTCTGCAGGAGAGGAAGCCTGATGCACACAAAACACACACACACACACACACACACACACACACACACACACACACACACACACACACACATGCACGCGCACACACACACACACACACACACACACAAACAAACAAACACACACAACGCATAGGTAATTGGAAGATGAAAAAAACATGCAGTTTTGGTAGATGAACTGTTTGAATGTGGAGGTAGTGGTGTGTGTGGTTGACCCTCCCCCTATCTGCGTGCATGTGTGTGTTTGGGGGGGGTTGTGGGATATCATGCACTGCAGGAGTCCTCAAGAGTCGTCCTGCTTTAATGATGCCGGCGACTGCTTAATGATGACTTCATCAACACATACGCATGATGAGCTTTAATTGGCCAGCAAAAACTCTCTCTCTCTGATGCTTGTGTGTATGTTTGGGGGAGAGAAAAGAAACAGAGAGAAGGGATCAAAGTATGTTAAAGAGCTTTTATGGTGTCCATCAACTGTTCAGCGTACTCATCTTTCACTTCTCATGAGGAGAGGTTAAAGATAAACTCAAGTGATACACCCTAGACAATAGTACAGGAAATAATGCACTTCTTTGACATCCAATCTGCAATGATGAATTCTTTTTTTTTTTCCTCAAAATTTTAAGTGGCACAAATACAGAGGATGCTTTACGAGTTCTTCTGCTTTAATATTTCACCTTATTTCAAAGTGTTACTTTTCTTTGCAAGCGATTGTGACATTTATTTGCAGTTTCTGAGTGAAAATTGTTTCTACACCATTTTTCTTTTACTTAGGGCTGATGTAATGTCATACAATTTGCTAATGTTCACATTTAACAGCGGTATTATAGAAGAAGGCACTAGATGGCAAATATATGAAAAAAACAGGTGCGATAACTGATTAAATGCATTTATTTGTAAACAAAGAAATAGTTAAAATCTTGAAATGATATAAATGAGTATATGATTTATTAGCAATTAAGTGTGAGAAATATCTGGATCTGAAGAAAGGAAATTAATTCACTAGTTTAGTTGTTTTTTTCTAATTTGTAAAATTCTACTAATAAAATTAACTGATTTGCAAAATTAACCTCAAATTGGCATTGAATAGCAAACATAATCTAAATGTAAAACAGGCATTTATAATTAAATTAAAAGCTATATACATATACATGTAGCCCCCCCTGTTTATTTTTCCCCCTTTCTGCTTAACAGAGAGATGATTTTTTTTTCAACACATTTCTACACATAATAGTTTTAATAACTCATTTCTAGTAACTGTATTATGTTATTTTGCCATGATGACAGTGCATAATATTTGACTAGATATTTTTCAAGATACTTCTATACAGCTTAAAGTGACATTTAAGGGCTTAATTAGGTTAACTAGGCAGGTTAGGGTAATTAGGCAAGTTATTGTATAACAATGGTTTGTTCTGTAGACTATGGAAAACATATATAGCTTAAAAGGGACTAATAATTTTGACCTTAAAATGGTTTAAATTAAATTAAAAACTGCTTTTATTCTAGCCAAAGTAAAACAAATAAGACTTTCTCCAGAAGAAAAAATATTATCAGACATACTGTGAAAATTTCCTTGCTCTGTTAAACATCCTTTAGAAAATATTCAAAAAAGGGAAGAAAAGAAAATCAAAGAAGGGCTAATAATTAATAAATAAACCGACCGACCGACAAACAGACAGATTACATATGAATTTTATATGGTAACACTTTAGTATAGGAACCATTTCTCACTATTAACTAGTGGCTTATTATCTGCCTATTAATAAGGTATTGGTTGTTTATTAAAGAGCCCCTATTATACATTAAAAAAGGTCATATTTCGGTTTTATGGGTCTCCAACAACAGGCTGATATGTGGCAAGGTCAAAAAACACTTTCATGGTCTTATAATCTGCATTTATTTTTACCTAATTATCCCAGCGACTCCCATATGAATTGTTCAGCGATTCTCAAACCCCTCCTCAGCACCTCTGCGCTCATTGGACCGATGACAGCCTGTTGCGATTGGTCGACAGCATTAGGCATGAGGCAGCAAAATGCCCAGTGCGGTTTATCAAGCCTCCGGGTCGCCAACATTGGTATAGGATCCCATCGCAGCAGACGCCCGAAACATGCTGCACAGTAAACTTACCACAGTAAACAGTACCCGGTTCTCAACAGTGTTATTCAGACACCTCACCCCCTAAAGCAGTGCAGTTAAACACCACAAACGCATTTAAATCCGTAAAAAAAGCAACACGCGTCGTGTTTTCAACGTGGCATTTGACGCAACATGGGAACATAAAAAAGTTAACCTATACAGTACAAGCGGTTACAGGTGATAAAACAATTAAATACATACTATACAAGCTAGAGAAAACAAGGAGGCAGCTATTTACTTACACTTATGAAATGTGTCATGGGCCAGGTCTGATTTCATTAACTATCTTTCATTTTGGAGCTTTTCTCCCTTATCAGCTGTAGATCATTTCTAGTTGCAACCATTGCTGTGGCACCTCTTGCGTGAAGTGTTATATGTTCTCAGGGCTTACCTGTACTCTGCTTTGCCCAACGATCACATCAAACAGCTTAGTGCCCTTGAGTGCCTAATGCGCGCTGTCAATCACGTGACAGTATGTACACTGTTTGCGTGTCTTGAGAGCAAGCTCAAGCCATACAGTGAGAACAGCGCCTAGGGTCACAGAATACGATGGTCACATAATTTGGTGTAACAAAATGGAGAAAGAAACTAATCCATGAGCTGTGTACTGAAAGTTCATTTTAAGCATGTAGATTGCTGAAGCACTTCTTTCCCTCACACTTCCAATAATATCCAGGTAAGCACAGCGTCTTCATGACTCATGACTTTAGGATCTGTTTGTCTCTGCTGCTGTGTTATTGGGCGGGGCCGCAGGTTTAAATTTAGCTGGGTCTGCGCGCGCAACCATTATGTTTTGTATCCACTTAGTGCCGAAATGGCTAAAGACTCGTTATCAAGACGATTCATTCCAACCACTATGAGTCGACTCTTTTTTTTAGATGAATCTATAGTTTTAAAAACTGTCCACTTTCAGATTTAAGCTTTAGCTAGATATTTCACTTCACTTAGAGCTGTGTTACACATTACATGGAAGGTTAATTTCAAAATTCCAAAACAGGGGCTCTTTAACACTTAAAAAGGCATGATCGTATTCTACAAACCTGCCTAATACCTAACCCCAAATACTACCTTGATAACCATAAATAAGCTAAGATATTAATAAGCAAATTAGAAGTTCATCAAGCTAAATTCAAAGTTAATGGTTTGTTAATAGCAAGAGTTGCACATTAAAATAGTGTGACCTATTCAACAGCATATGAATACATGTAGCTTATCTCATTATAATCTGTTTTTCTTCTCATTTTGTAAAATTTCAACCACCAAATAAGCACTGAAGTCATCATAAAAGATAAGGTTTAAGCTAGCAAAGCTCATCCAAATGCAAAAAAAATTTAAATACTATTTTTAGTTAAATCAATTATAGTTTTACAGACAACAAAATTCATTCATTCATTCATTCATTCATTTTGTTTTCAGCTTAGTCCCTTTATTAATCTGAGGTCGCCAAAGCAGAATGAATCGCCGATTTATCTAGCATATGTTTTATGCAGCGGATGCCCTTCCAGCTGCAACCCATCACTGGGAAACATCCATACACACTAATTCACACACACACACTATACGGACAATTTAACCTTCCCAATTCACCTGTACCCCATGTCTTTGGACTTGTCTGGGAAACCCAAGGAAACCCAAGGAAACCCACGCAAACACGGGGAAAGCATGCACACAGAAATGCCAACTGACCAAGCAGAGGCTTGAACCAGCGCCCTTCTTGCTGTGAGGCGATCGTGCTACCCACTGCACCACCATGACGCCCACAACAAAATTCAATACATTTTTAAAATATCTTAAATAAGCTAATTTATATTTTAAAAAAATCTGTATAAAAGGAAATTATGATTTCATAATGTAGTTTTTCTATTATGCAAAAACAATCGAACTTTTCAGCAATTAATTAATTGGTTATGTCTATAGTTGACTTTCATTTGATGCACACTGTACAATGAGAAACTTTGGTATTGAGAAACTGAAATCCTCTGATTTGAAATGTTCTGATTTTAGTGACAAGCGACTGACTGTGGGTTAAAGCAGCTGCTTCTGGTTTTTGGGAAGCAGCGAGAGCGACGGGTGAAAGGTTTGAACAGCACACATCGATCACACACACTCCTCTCAGCGCTGTCATTAATCAAGGATCCCCTTCTCCTCGCAGCACTGACCCTCCTGCAGCCTCTGTTCCTGCTCCATTGAGAGCCAGTGAGGGTGAGCTGACAGGCAGCATAGCAGAGCACCACTCACCATTCACTGCTACACACACACACTGTCTCTCTCACATACATGCTTACACACACACGCTGCTCTCTCTCCCACACACATACACACACTCACATACACTGCCTCTTTCTCATACTTTGTTTCTCTCTCACACACACACACACACACACACACACACACACACACACACACACACACACACACACACACACACTCTCTGTCTCTTTCTCATACATTGTTTCTCTCTCACACACACACACACATAAACACACACACATGCTATCTCTCTCTCTTACACACACACTCACATACACTGTCACTCTCTTCTACACACAATTCTCTATTCTCTAATTACAAAAATGTCTATTATAAGCAAAGTAATCTGAGTGATTTCTGAAAATCATCGTTAGCCAACTAAGGTTGCAAGTTCCATCGTTACAGATATAGTTCGTTGTTTGGCGTTTCCCAAATCCATCGTTCCAACAAACTGCATCGCAAACTTGTACGCTTGTAACTACACCTCTAGAGCTGTAGTTAGAAGCATAGATCCTGGTTGTGTTCTACTCCCACTTATCCCCCCTATACTCTATTCATTTAGAACATTCTAACATTTAAACTTGGAATTATTTAAAAAAAAAAACATTAAGGATATCTCTTACGTGTAATTTGCTTTCAAAGTATTTTTACATTTTAGTTTTAGCGATCTTCATATTGAAAATTGCGTTTCCTTCATAGTGCACTTTAAAAACCCTCATGCCATTTTAAACACAGCCATGGCTCCTGACGAAAGCTAAAGGTGACCTATTATTTAAAAGCGAAATTTACATAACGTCTCCAAAGCTTGTGAATGCAAAAATATAGCATACGTTAATGCTTTTAATTTATAGTAGGCTATTTATTTAGAAATGTAGCCTACTGACATGGGCCTGTGGGTTAGAACATTTCTGCAGTGGTTTAAATGTGTCAAAGTTGTAAAAGTAGTAAAAATACTATTACTACTACTACTACTAATAATAATAATAATAATAATAATTTTTATTAAGTAGAATTTTTTTCACATTTCTTAATAAATAGCCTGTAAAGTACAATCATTAACACTTTATATATGAGATAAGAATATGTGTTAGCTTTTTGTAAGTGGTTTTATGTTTTAGAATAGAAAATAGAATATTCATTATATTTGTATGTATTTCAGTTAATACTGAGAGTGCATGTTTTTACAAAAACTAGCCTAATATTGGATTTAAAAAAATAAATAAATGTGTGTATGTGTAAAACAATATAATTCACACAAAAATTATGTTTTTTTTTTCTCTGAAGAAGTTGTTACTCCACCCAGTTTAGAGCATATTTATGGATGTTTTACGTTATAACTAAAGTGGTTCAGATGATGGATTTGAGACAAAGCCACTAACCCAAACTACTGTATGCATCGTACTATGATAGTTCAGCCACGAGTTATGTCATTGTTTGGGAAACGCACCACAAACCTCACAAGGAAACATAAGTATTTTACGTTTTGTCAGTTTAGTGACTAATTCGTACGAATTCGTAGGAGTTCAGTCATACGAAAATGTATGATTTTAAAAAGGAGGCATGTCACCCAATGCCACCCCTAAACCCAGCCGTCATTGAGGGATGAGCAAATTGTACTAAACTGTACAAATGAAAATTCATTCAGACTAGCCACTAAATCAAAAGGTTAAGAACTAGTGTGAGATTTAAAAACAGGCTATAAATAAAATGTATCTGAATTTTTTTAAACATTATAAATAGTTCAAAAGTATCACTTCTGCTCCTTGCTGAATAAAACATTAATTTATATTGAGAATGTATTATATTGAGCCTAAATATTCAGTATATGTAGAGTTGAGAGGATTTGAAAGTAAAAAAGAAAAAGTAAAGTAAAAAAAGACTGAAATTTACGTTTCGATTAAAAGATCAAATAAACTCAATCATGGCCCATCAATGTGTCACACCTTTTCAGAAATGTGTCAAAATATCATTCTTATAATCAAGCATATTATAACCAATCATGATGTGCCACATTTAAATACAAACATATTAAAATAGCATAAATGAAAAAATGATTTAGCAGCATTCAAAAAATATACGCTTGCTCTCCGTTCAAGGTACTTATTTAAAATGAGCTGAAACAACACAATTCTTTTTGGGGGGACAACTTATTGTTTTATGTTCAATCCACTTAAATTTGTAAAAAACTAATAAGGTAACTTAATTCTTTCATGTTGCGCCAACACAAAACGATTGTGTCAAACCCAGTATTTTATTTACTGTGATATACACTAAAAAATTGTGGATTCCACACAAATGCATCATCTTGTCCCAACATAAATTGTTTAAGTTAATTGTTTTAAAAAATTTAAGTGAACTGAACATAAAACAATTAAGTTGTCCCCCCAAAAAACCTAAGAACGGTGTTGTTCCAACTCATTTAAACTAGATAGTTTGCAGCAAAAGTCATTTTTTAGTGTATGCAGCTTTAGAAAACTTCACAAAAATGGCACTGAAATAAGGTTATGCAAATGATGACGGAATTTTAATTTTTCAGCATTCTATTCCTTTAAACACATGCACAAGCTGTGAAATACAAATATACCCTGACATATGGCACGTATGGGTGTGCGAGTTCTGAGGTAACTGTGTGACTGCGCTGCGAAAAATAACTCAAATCTGAAATGTCAAATTCACAATTCATTGCTCTGACCTCTCCAGCAGTGACATCACTAGTGGTGGCAGCAGGAGAACAGGCATGGGCAGCACCACACGGGTCAGGGACGTCTCCATCAAAGCCTGAACAAAAATATATTTATCAGATCACAATGCACAATAGAATTTCATAATAAAAGCTTACTGATGCAAAGGTATCCATACTCACATGTCGAGCGGCCAGTTTTGAGGTGCCTACCACATTGCCTTTGTCATCCAGTACACTGATGCCCTCTGACAGCTCAGTGTGGCGCATCAGCAGAACATTACACACGTTGGCACTTGCTAAATGAAGGTAAAAATGCAGTTAGAAACAAGGAATATTGCCTGTGAGGTTATTTTTAATTGCATAATAATAAAAATAAATCAAATACAATGGAAATGTGTAAGCTAGGGCTGCACAATATATACTTTCAGCATCAACATCACAATGTGCACATCCACAATATTCACAGTACAAGAGGTGCAATGCAAATCAAGATTAAGGGCCCTATCATGCACCCGGTGCAAAAAGGTGCAAGACGTGTTGGGCGTGATTTGTTGCTATTTTCAGACCAGCGCAAGCCTAGGTTTCCCGTTTTGAGCCATGTTGTTTACATAGCAAATCCATTTGCGCCACTTTGTTGTGGACTCATGGGTGTTCCGGACTAGAAAAGAGTTGTGTTAAGATGCATCATTGGCGTGTTGCTATTTTCATTCATTCAATCATTCATTTTCTTTTCGGCTTACTCCCTTTATTATTCTAGGGTCACCACAGCGGAATGAACTGCCAAATTATCCAGCATATGTTTTTCGCAGCGGATGCCTATCCAGCCACAACCTATCACTGGGAAACACCCACACACTCCCATTCACACACATACACTACGGACAATTTTAACTTACCCAATTCACCTATAGCACATGTCTTTGGACTTGTGGGGGAAACCGGAGCACCTGGCGGAAACCGGAGCACCCGGCGGAAACCCATGCAAATGCAGGGAGAACATGCAAACTCCACACAGAAACGCCAACTGACCCAGCCGAGGCTTGAACCTGCGACCTTCTTGCTGTGAGGCAACAGCACTACCTACTGCACCACCGCGATGCCCTCGCATTGCTATTT
Source organism: Danio kyathit (assembly GCA_903798195.1). Taxonomy (NCBI): domain Eukaryota; kingdom Metazoa; phylum Chordata; class Actinopteri; order Cypriniformes; family Danionidae; genus Danio; species Danio kyathit. Next base: position 17,563,182 of record LR812531.1, on the reverse strand, counting down.
TGAGGAACTAAAATAGACTGTGCAATAGATCAGCTGAAAGCAGGTCTAAATTCCAGCGCGGAGCCCGTCAGTGGTGCGCCTTGCTTACACATTGCTTAATACACACAGGATGTACAGCAATACACAAATATCTTTACATACAAAAAAGAATTAAAGGATTAAAATATTACAAAATTATTATTTTCTACATAAAAATAAAAACCCACTGCCTCCATGCTTTCGGGGGGCTTTTGTCAGTTTATTCTTGACAACTTGCTTTTGTATAATGTTATTGTTATTATTATTATTTATTATATGCATATTTATATTTATTTTAATAAAAACAAGCTTAGATTTGTCCACCTATCAGGTTTTGGACCACATGAGGCATAAGAACAGGATGTGTGTTTGGATATAACTCCGTTTTTTGACCACACTTTTATTTCGTTTATTCGTTTGCTGGAAATTAGAACTGAATTTAGAAATTGTTTTAAAACAAATCTTTGCGCTTAACAAACAAAATAAATTTTGTAGGCTGATGGATGTCTGTGCGTACTAAACCATTTTCCTTATCCACGAAAGAGAGAAAGCGAAAGTAAAGGAAGAGGCTCATTCTTCATCCTTGTGCTGCAGATGAGACTCTGATTGGTTTAACACACCCATGACTCATTAAGAGAATAAGCACAACCCTGTTAGACCATGAGCCGGGGCGCAAACTGTATTCTTCTGTCCTTAAAATAGCAAAAATGGATTCAGACATGCCCTTAAGGGTTTTGGGCCTTGTGATTTAGACTTTGCACCTAGTTCGTTAAAATAGAGCCCTAAAGGTGGTCAGGCACCACTATTTGAAATGGATGTCATTTGTAGCTTAATTGCAAAATTGACCCACAGTGGACGCATTTTTCTGTTGCTAAATAAACATTATTTGAGTTTATATCATTCACGTGCAAGAAAAGACAGCATAAGCTTGTAGCTTTAACAAGGATTCATTTCATTTAATTCACTGTAAAAAATGCTGGGTTCCACACAATATCTTCATGTTGTCCCAACACAAATCGTTTAAGTAAACTTAATTGCTTTTACAAATTTAAGTGAATTGTACATAAAACAATTAAGTTGTCCCAAAAAGCCTCAAGAATTGTATTGATTCAGCTCATTTAAAAAAAGTAGCTTGAAGCAGCAAAAAAATATATTTTTTGAGTGTTTATAGTGAAGAGTGTAAAGTGTTTTTTTTACATTTGATTATTCAATATCTGTATCTGACTACTAAGACTTCCCAATAAAATATGAAGCACTTTTTTCTCTCTTTTGTATAATTTTTGACATATTATGCAGTATAACACAAAAATCACTATATGAAACAAAAGGTTTCATATCGCAATATGCTTCACCGACCGAATGTCAATTTTTCCCAATATCATGCAGCTCTACGATGTATAAAATGACATAATAAAAAGTCATAACAACTTATGTTTTTACATTAATTTCAAAAGTTAATAATGTTTTTTAAGTTGAACAAATTTTAACTTGACGTTTTTAGTCAGCCTAATTGATGCAAGTTAAAAAGACTTATGAAGTTAATTTAAGTGAACAAGATATTTTTTACAGTGTAGTACAAGCCCTATTGTGCAGGGAGAAGCAGAAACCCAAAGGGCATATCTAAAGGATGCCTAAATGATAAAGAAAGCTTAACAAAACACCTACAAATCAGCAAAGCGTTAAATTACAATTACAAACATATAAGCATACAAAGGAATTACAAAGTCGCTAACACATACAAATGGAAAAAAATAAATAAATTATGAACAAACCATAGATATCACATAAAATGTGTGAAAAATACACATTTACAAAATTATAGAACAGCATTACCGTGATTCTTTATGATAATAAAAAACAAAATAACGAATAAAAAAAGAAATTCGCATAAGAAAATGATTCCAAAATTGCATTATAGCTTTTTTATTATGAATGTCTTTTAGGGTTTCGATATAATGTTTGAGATTAGTTTTTTTTATTACTATGGTTATTACATCATTACATTCATTATTATTGACATCACTGTTACCATCATCACAGACTATTACGTTGATCATCACCAACTTTAGCATTTAGTATATAATTTTTATTATGACTATGAATGCTAAATACTATTTAAAAACTACCAATAATATTCTGATTGTCATACAGTTGAAATCAGAATTATTAAACCCCCTTTGGGTTTAATTATTTATTTAATTATTTTTCTTTTTTAAATATTTCCCAAATTATGTTTAACAGAGCAAGGGAATATTCACAGTATGTCTGATAATATTTTTCTTCTGGAGGAAGTCTGATTTGTTTTATTTTGGCTAGAATAAAAGCAATTTGCATTTTTTTAAAAACCATTTTAAGGTCAAAATTATTAGCCCTTTTAAGCTATATTTTTTTTTCGATAGTCTGGCGCGCGTGTGTGTGTGTGGCTATGTTTCCATCCAAAAATGTGAATTAACTTTATGCACAAAACTGGGTTATCGCATAAAAGATCCATCCATCCAGCGAGTCAAAGCGAACAAAATCGTCACTTCCTGATTATCTGGCACCAAATGTCAACAGTAATAATGGAATTTGTTGCGATAAGAGAAGCTGCGTGAATTTTTTCTGACATGCAGTGAATACGCGGTGGCGTTTGAAAGCGTGAGACACGGAGCACAGACGCTCTTGATTCCGGAGGTCATTAGTATTATAATAACAATAATACTGAGATGGTTGAAGCATTTTAGAATGACCAAAACAACATTTCAGATGTTTTACAATGTGCTCAGCCTGCTGGTTTGTCCATTTGCACACATTTTTATCATCACATGATCACTTTTAATAAAATCACATGACTTTTTTTAATGTGCATAGTGGAATTTGTTCAGTAAAAGGGTTTCCATCGTAGTTTATGCGTATCTTTTCTTACCGAATAAAAATTTTATCCTACTCAGTTATGAACATATGGTTTTTATGCACATTTTCCTAATGTATGCGCATCTAGGCATTTCCATCAACAGTTTTTTTATGTGCAAATCAAAACTGCACATAAAAATAGGTGGATGGAAGCGTAGCTTGTGTCCGTGTGTGTCGTCACGTGATGTGTGTTTTCAGCGATATAGTGTGGATGGAGGGCTGTTCAGAAATGCTAGATGAAACACCAGTGTGGGATGTGGATCGTTTTTGTTCTAAAATGCCATTTTAAAACTAAGACGCATTAGTGTAAACGAGGCCTAAGTGTGTATTTTTCGCGAGCAGGTTTGCGACAGGGGCAGGGCGAAGGATTGCGATGCTGGCTCAGCATCGTGATGTCTATTGACCATCGGCGATGGACGATGGCCTCGTCTATCGACCCAACCCTAATCTCAATCTTTCAATGATTAATTGTGCAGCTATACACTGAATGTGTTATGCCATAAAAGAACAATCTATATTTTCTATCTAAAATCTATAATTTGACCCATAAAGTGTATTTTTGTTATTGCTAAAAATAAATCTGTGCAACATAAGACTCATTTTGTGGTCCAAAGTCACATATATGATCATAAAGAGTTGACATTTTCATAAACCAACAACACAAAACTTTAATATTCAGAATAAATGTGTTCGCTAAAACTACTTTCACTAAATGGTTCTGAATAAATTTCACCCAAAACTGATTAAAATTTTATACCTTGATTTTTTAGCATAAAAAAAAAATCTATCATCTCCAAATATGACAGACAGTTCTGCTAGATTGGATCGTACTCCACTCTCCTGTGCCATACAGTATATATCCAGCAAACACTGAACAGAGCACTAATAATCTGTTGGAGAGACGCCGCCAGTGAAAATTGAAATAAAAGCAATCAAAGCCAGAAAACAGTCTTGATCTGGAACGCCTGCGCTAAGAGGGGTTAACTGGATATAAAACAAATAGCTTCATATGGTCATGTCAAAGTGCACACATGAATTACAAGCGGGAAAATGATTAGAATAATGATTTACTTCCTGGCATTATCATCTGTGGCATGTGTTGAGATTGGTGTGGGTGTGTGAGAGAGAAACGGAGAAATAAAGAAAGCCTGAAGCATTTTTAATTTACAGGCCGTGTGTTGTGAGTTATCAGTGTTCAGAGCTGCAGTGTTGTGGGGCTGAGTTAATTGGCTGAGTAAATAGCTATTCACCTCTGAGGGGTTCAGACCCAGGACAATTAACCACACCCACACCCACACACACACACACACACACACACACACACACACACACACACACACACAACAGAAAAAAACAAAAATCGGGAACAAAGAAAAAAACACATGCATGCTAATTCTGACATGAACCGTTCTGCTTTATAATATCTAAAATGTAAGGTTTTTAATTCAAATTCATGTAATTTTTTTATTATGACTATTTTTAATACAATTTGTAACCCATTTTTAACCCAGAGGTTGGTTTAGTTTATAATTTAGCCCAATTTGGTTTGAAATAGTTTGTTTTTACAGCGTAGTCCATCTCTAGATGCAAAACAAATCAATACAAAGTTTTTTTTAAAGATGCACAATGAGGAACGTGATTTAATAAGCATTTGTATGTATTTCATCAAAAGTGTGGTTCCATCAAACATACTCATTACTTATTCATTCATTTTTAAAATGTACAATATTGAAGTATTAACAGCATTTCAAAGTATAATTCTGCCATACTGACAAAACATTAATAATTATATAATTATAAAAATACATAATATATGTATTTGTTAATAAGTGATCTGAATTTGAAATAAATTAGTTCATTAATATTCATATGTAAGATAAATAAAGTGTTGTTCTACCAAACCTGTTTAGACTCGCATTTTCTTTTGACACTGAAATGTATAATGAATTCAAATGAATTCTGATGAAAACTGTAATTGTAGCATTAGCACTTTGATTATATTGTATTCAGTTATCATTACAACGCAAATGTTTTCAATCATATTTATTAAACACAGTTTATTCATTTACTCAAATCATTACGTAAAAACCACTGAAATAAATAATATTTCTGTAATCGTCTTTTATATAACTTAGCATGTAACATTTCTTTTGTTTGCAGTGAGACACAAAATGTGTTTATTTTCAGTCATACTGTGAATAACAATAGGAAGGAAAAAAACAGAACATGAAATTATATATATATATATAGAGATAGATAGATAGATAGATAGATAGATTTTTTTCAAATGTTTATGAGTTTCTTTTTTATGTTGAACATAAAGGGAAGATATTTTATTAACTCAAACATTTGAAACAAGTGAAGGGTGAGTAAATTGTGAGTACATTTCCATTTTTGGGTGAACTATCCGTTTAAGGCCTGTGACTGTGCGAACATTTCAACACTTCAAAGTTTAAAACATCCAGCCACAAAAAAATTATAATGTTTGTAACTTTAATAAAAATTACATTATAAACAATAAAGACTACGCAGTGTTGATTGTTTAATATCTGTATCTGAATACTGTTAGACTCTCCAGAAAACTGTAATTTACTTTTATCTTTGCTATAGTTTATTCATCTTCAGTTGAAATCAGAATTATTAAACCCCGTCTTTTTTAAATACTTCCCAAATTATGTTGAACAGAGCAAGGACATTTTCACAGTATATCTGATAATATTTTTTCTTTTGGTGAAAATCTTATTTGTTTTATTTCGGCTAGAACAAAAGCAGTTTTTTTAATTTTTAAATAACCATTTTAAGGTCAAAATTATTAGCCCCTTTAAGCTATATTTTTATTCGATAGTCTACAGAACAAACCATTGTTATACAATGACTTGCCTAATTACCCTAACCTACCTAGTTAACCTAATTGACCTAGTTAAGCCTTTAAATGTCACCTTAAGCTGTATAGAGGTGTCTTGAACAAATCTAGTAAAATATTATTTACTGTCATCATGGTAAAGATAAAACAAATATTAGTTATATAAACTGTATATTAGAATATAAACAAATATTAGAAATGAGTTATTAAAACTATTATGTTTTGAAATTAAACAGAAAATTAACAGGGCCTAATATATCAGGGGGGCTAATAATTCTGACTTCAACTGCATGCTTGTAAGTTATTTGTTATATATTATTCAAGATCCAATCCCCAACAAAATCATCCCAATCAATCTAAAATGAAGAATTCTTTACAAATAAAGCTGTATTCGCATCACAATATAAAGGGAGTGTAGAATTATTAGGCAAGTGGTATTTTTGAGGATTAATTTTATTATTGAACAACAACCATGTTCTCAATGAACCCAAAACACTCATTAATATCAAAGCTGAATATTTTTGGAAGTAGTTTTTAGTTTGTTTTTAGTTTTAGCTATTTTAGGAGGATATCTGTGTGTGCAGGTGACTATTACTGTGCAGAATTATTAGGCAACTTAACAAAAACAAATATATACCTATTTCAATTATTTATTTTCACCAGTGAAACCAATATAATATCTCAACATTCACAAATATACATTTCTGACATTCAAAAACAAAACAAAAACAAATCAGTGACCAATATAGCCACCTTTCTTTGCAAGGACACTCAAAAGCCTGCCATCCATGGATTCTGTCAGTGTTTTGATCTGTTCACCATCAACATTGCGTGCAGCAGCAACCACAGCCTCCCAGACACTGTTCAGAGAGGTGTACTGTTTTCCCTGCTTGCAAATCTCACATTTGATGATGGGCCACAGGTTCTCTATGGGGTTTAGCTCAGGTGAACAAGGAGGCCATGTCATTAGTTTTTCTTCTTTTAGACTCTTTCTTGCCAGCAACGCTGTGGAGTACTTGGACGCGTGTGATGGAGCATTGTCCTGGATAAAAAATCATGTTTTTCTTGAAGGATGCAGACTTCTTCCTGTACCACTGCTTGAAGAAGGTGTCTTCCAGAAACTGGCAGTACGACTTTGATTATACCAGCCCAAACCAGTACTCCACCTCCACCTTGCTGGCATCTAAGTCGGACTGGAGCTCTCTGCCCTTTACCGATCCAGCCACGGGCCCATCCATCTGGCCCATCAAGACTCACTCTCATTTTATCAGTTCATAAAACCTTAGAAAAATCAGTCTTGAGATATTTCTTGGCCCAGTCTTGACGTTTCAGCTTGTGTGTCTTGTTCAGTGGTGGTCGTTTTTCAGCCTTTCTTACCTTGGCCATGTCTCTGAGTATTTCACACCTTGTGCTTTTGGGCCCTCCACTGATGTTGCAGCTCTGAAATATGGCAAAACTGGTGGCAAGTGGCATCTTGGCAGCTGCACGCTTGACTTTTCTCAGTTCATGGGCAGTTATTTTGCGCCTTGGTTTTTGGTTTGGTTTTTCCACACGCTTGCGACCCTGTTGACTATTTTGAATGAAACGCTTGATTGTTCGATGATCACGCTTCAGAAGCTTGGCAATTTTAAGAGTGCTGCATCCCTCTGCAACATATCTCATTATTTTTGACTTTTCGGAGCCTGTCAAGTCCTTCTTTTGACCCATTTTGCCAAAGGAAAGGAAGTTGCCTAATAATTATGCACACCTGATATAGGGTGTTGTTGTCATTAGACCACACCCCTTCTCATTACAGAGATGCACATCACCTAATATGCTTAATTGGTAGTAGGCTTTCGAGCCTAAACAGCTTGGAGTAAGACAACATGCATAAAGAGGATGATGTGGTCAAAATACGCATTTGCCTAATAATTCTGCACTCCCTTGTATAGCAGAAATACAAAATACCGCAATGTAAGATTTTCCCAATATGCTGGGATATATATATATATTCTAATCATAATAGTTTTAATAACTCATCTTTAATAACTGATTTATTTTATCTTTGCCATGATGACAGAAAATAATACTTTACTAGATATTTTTCAAAACACTTCTATACAGCTTAAAGTGGCATTTAAAGGTTTAACTAGGTTAATTAGGTTAACTAGGCAGGTTAGGGTAATTAGGCAAGTTATTGTATAACAATGGTTTGTTCTGTAGACTATTGAAAAAAAAATGTTTAAAGGGGCTTATAATTTTGTCCTTAAAATGGTGATTAAAAAATTAATAACTGCTTTTATTCTAGCCGAAATAAAACAAATAAGACTTTCTCCAGAAGAAAAAATATTATCAGACATACTGTAAAAATTTCCTTGCTCTGTTAAATATAATTTGGGAAATATTACCATCATACATGCAGAAGTTCACAATAGACAAAAAACTGTCATTTTGAATATTTAAATATGTCCACCAATCATAACAGCGGGCATAAACGTCCAAGTCAACAATCTGCCACATTTATTCAAATAGTGTTTTCCAATGAAGGATCAAAACAGTACAGAAGATAGCCTATTACTTATATAATATTCTTTTATTTGGTGTAAAAAGCCTGAAAACATTATAAGTGTACCTTAGAGAACACTACAAAATTTAAAAAAAAAATGTAGTTTTTGAACCCCTTTTTAATATATTTAGTGATAACTTTCAAAAGTGTAATAACAAAGATAAACAAATTAAGCTTCCCTACATATATAAATAATATACAGTTGAAGTCAGAATTATTAGTCCCCCTGAAATATTCACCTGCCTGTTTATTTTTTTCTCCAATTTCTTTTTAATGGAGAGAAAAATAAATTCAACACAATTCTATACATAATAGTTTTAATAACTAATTTCTAATAACTGACTTATTTTCTCTTTGCCAGGATGACAGTAAATAATATTTTACTAGATATTTTTCAAGACACTTCTATACAGCTTAAAGTGACATTTAAAGGCTTAACTAGGTTAATTAGGTTAACTAGGCAGGTTAGGCAAGTTATTATATAACAATGGTTTGTTCTGTAGACTATCGAAAAAATATATATCTAAAGAGCTAATCATTATGACCTTAAAATGGTTTTTAAAAAATTTAAAACTGCTTTTATTCTAGCAGAATTTAAACAAATAAGACTTTCTCCGAAAGACAAAACATTATAAGACATACTGTGAAAATTTCCTTGCTCTGTTAAATATCATTTGGGAAATATTTAAAAAAGAAAAAAAATTAAATGGGTGGCTAATATTTCTGACTTCAACTGTATCTACAGTTGAAGTCAGAATTATTAGCCCCCCTGAATTATTAACCCCCCTGTTTATTTTTTTCCCAATTTCTGTTTAACAGAGAGAAGATTTTTTTCAACACATTTCTAAACATAATAGTTTTAAAAACTTATTGCTAATCACTGATTTATTTTATCTTTGCCATGATGACAGTACATAATATTTTACTAGATATTTTTCAAGACACTTCTATACAGCTTAAAGTGACATTTAAAAGCTTAACTAGGTTAATTAGATTAACTAGGCAGGTTAGGGTAATTAGGCAAGTTATTTTATAACAGTGTTTTTTTCTGAAGACAGTCGGAAAAAAATTGATTAAAGGGGCTAATAATTTTGACCTTAAAATGGTTCATAAAAAATTAAAAACTTTTATTCTAAAAGCTTTTATTCTAGCCGAAATAAAACAAATAAGACTTTCTTCAGAAGAAAAAATTATCAGACATGCTGTGAAAATTTCCTTGCTCTGTTAAACATAATTTGGGAAATATTTAAAAAAGAAAAAAAAAAAAAAAATCAAAGGGGGGCTAATAATTTTGACTTCTGAATAACATATTCAATTCAATTCAATTCATCTTTATTTGTATAGCGCTTATACAATGTAGATTGTGTCAAAGCAGCTTCACATGGAAGATTATGTTGAATTGAAACAGTGTCAGTTCAGTTTTCAGAGATTAAGTTCAGTTCAGTTTAGCTCAGTTCAGTGTGGGTTAATAATCACTACCGAGAGTCCAAACACTGAATAGCAATCCATCGATGCGCAGCTCTACAGATCCCGAACCATGCAAGCCAGTGGCGACAGCGGCGAGGAAAAAAACTTCACCAATTGGCGAAATCGAATATTTTTAAAAAATCTAAATTCAATTGCAAACCCGTCTCTGCTGTTTTCCATTAACTGCCTTGAATTGCCTAAACTAAATACTGAAAAATAAGGGAAACAACAACAACAACAAAACAGCCCTATTACTTATAAATTATTCTTTTTTTTTGGTGTAAAAACAATGAAAACATTATAAGTGGACCTCCGAGAACAGCAAAAAATGAAGAAAAAAAAAAAGTTAGTTTATGAACCCCTTTTCTATATATTTAGTCAAAACCTTCAAACGTGTAAAAACAATGATAAACAAATGAAGCTTCTGTACATACATATATAAATAATTCATTCATTCATTCATTTTCTTGTCAGCTTTGTCCCTTGCGGGGTCGCCACAGCGGAATGAACCGCCAACTTATCCAGCACGATTTTTTTACGCAGCGGATGCCCTTCCAGCCGCAACCCATCTCTGGGAACTTCCACACACACATTCACACTCATACACTATAGTCAATTTAGCTTACCCAATTCACCTGTACTGCATGTCTTTGGACTGTGGGGGAAACCGGAGCACCCGGAGGAAACCCACGCGAACCCAGGGAGAACATGCAAACTCCACACAGAAACGCCAACTGACCCAGCCCAGCCGAGGTTCGAACCTGCGACCCAGCGACGTTCTTGCTGTGAGGCAACAGCACTACCTACTGCGCCACTGGGTTGCCCTTATATAAATAATATATCTATATAATAATATATCTAAATTCAACTGAAAACCCGTCTCTGCTTGTTCCATTAACTGCCTTTAATTGCCTTTTACAAATAAATACTGAAAAATAAGAGCAACAACAACAAAAAAACAGCCCTATTACTTATAAATTATATATTTTTTTGGTGTAAAAACCCTAAAAACATTATAACTGGACCTTAGAAAACAGCACAAAATGGAAAAAAATGTTTCCCCTTTTTAATACATGTAGTCAAAACCTTTAAAAGTGTAATAATGATAAACAAATAAAGCTTCTGTACATAAATATTATATCTATATAATAATATATATAAATTCGACAGCAAAACTGTCTCCGCTGTGTTCCATTAACCGCGTTTAATTGCCTTTTACAACTAAGTACAGAAAAATAAGAAGAAGAACAACAACAAAATGGCGGCCTGGAGACAGGGAACCCAGCGCTAACACAGCGAGCACTTTAGGCCTAATTAACCAATTAGAGAGCGGCAGCCGAGAGCTAACAAGGTCCCGTTACCCCTGCCCAGAGGTGAGGGCCAACCTGCTGATTTAATTAAAGGGGGAGCAAAACAATTTAATTACAGCCAAGCGTCCCCGAGGCATTGTGGGACAGTCTCCTTCAGCCCCTCTGGACCCGTTTGAGTCTCAGAACACTAATGCAACACTGAGATAACATTTCAGCAGCGTCGCGGATCCGTCAAAACAGCACATGAGCGGAACAACAATAAACAAACGCTCCAGCTTTAACCCTCATTTAGAAACCCTGTGTCATTACAAATGCAACGACGGCAAAAGAGCAGATAGAAAACTGTAAGCGCTAATTAATATCGTGATCATTTTATGCTTTAATAATCAGCAGTTTAGCATGATCACATGACAGGAAGAGGTTGGCTGATTGGTGTCATGAACACATCAGGGCAGATTAAGAGGTGCGTGGCAGCAAATTAAGCTTGTATTTATCACTAACACAAACATAAACATGCATATACATACCGACAGCAGGGAACGGGATGAACCGCTGGACCAGGATCCTTGTAGCCGGACTGAAATGCTCAGCTCTCTTAATAAGGACATTCAGCCCCACCTGTACACACATACACAAACCTTTCATGACTCATTTTTTATTTTATTAATATTCATTTATAGCATAACACACTGTAAAAAAATGCAGGCTTCCACACAATTCATGTTGTCCAAACACAAACTGATTAAGTTAACTTAATTGTTTTTACAAATTTAAGTGGATTGAACATTGAAAATGTGATTTTTTATTTTAAAATAAGTAGTTTGAACAAGAGGCTCTCTACATATTTTGGCTTACTTTGTTTGGAAATGTATCCTTGTCAGTGTTGGGGGTAACGCGCTATAAGTAACGCATGTTATGTAATAATATTATTTTTTCAAAGTAACGAGTAATATAATGCATTACTTTTAAAAATAAACAATATTATTTAAGTTACCTTTTTAAAAAAATGTAACACAAGTTACTTTTTACCTCGCTTAATTGGCTTTTACAAAATATATTGCGGAATAAAAATGACCTTAGTCAGGTTGAATCACACACTCAATGAGAGAGCGTGCTGCGAGGGAACAGTCGGCTCGCACTTATCATCATCATCAGGTCTCCTTTTTCACAGCAAATAAGTCAGTGTACTGTTCTAGTAACTGAATAACTCAGGATATGGTTTATTTCGAGTCAGAGGTAGTATGTTAGTACTTACTGAAGATGCAAACCATTTCACGACAACTCCGTTCAATTTAATGAACTGGTTTAATCAGTTCACTTAAAGATCTGGTTAAAATAAACAATTCATTCGCCCATCATCACTACAGACAGTCAGAAAAAGAAACAATGGCAGGCCGGAGACTTGCATTTTTGCAATTGATTCTTGTTACTTTGAACTCATAGAAGAAAAAAAGTGGATAGTCATTAAGTGTAGATTATGTGTAAGTGTAAAACTTTTGTCAACTGCAAGAAACAAGACATTGAAAAAACAAAACAAAAAAGAAAACTAAATGCTCAGCACTACACCCGCACCCCACCTCCAGCTAAACAACAAACGATTGACATCAGTTCGCATTCTCTAGGTAAAGCGTTTAATTCAACTAAATTCAAAAAGAAGGTTATTGCTTTTATTTTTATTGAGGAGATGCAGCTGCTGTCTACTGTAGAAGCGACTACGTTTTGTAATATTGTAAGATTTTTTCTCTTTTGGAAAACGATTTACACATTTGTTAAGGGCAAGTGAAGCCATTTATTCAATGTATAAATCTCAAAGATTTATTTTGTTTTGGGATTTTTTTTATTGTCTTACTGTTCATTTTGTTATTAAACATTTTAAAGGTTTAAAATCAGTTTTTGCCTTAATATAAATTATTTCATGTTAGTACTCTTAGGCTTTATTGCAGTCATTATCTCAACAGACAGTGAATTTACTTAACTAATAACACAAAACATACAAAAGTAGCAAACACATTACTTGACATGCTTTCATCTGTATATACTGTACAGCATGTATAGCTCTGGGCTCAGAAAGTTCTCAAAATATAATATTATCCTACATTTTTTTAAAGGAAAATGAAGGTGTAGGTTATTTAGGTGATTGTTAAACACAGCGTTTCTCTATAAAAAAGGTGAAAAAACACCTGCAAGTTCTGAAAGAGATCAAACCTCAGCCAGGTAAGTAACAGTAACACAAAAGTAACTCAAAAGTAACGTATACCGCATTACTTTCCATAAAAAGTAACTAAGTAATTACTTTTTGGGGGAGTAATGCATTAATAATAATAATTAATAATAATTCCTTACATTTATATAGCGCTTTTCTAGACACTCAAAGCGCTTTACATATTGGGGGGAATCTCCTCATCCACCACCAGTGTGCAGCATCCACCTGGATGACGCGACGGCAGCCATTTTGCGCCAGACCGCACACCACACACCAGCTGATTGGTGGAGAGGAGACAGAGTGATGAAGCCAATTATGATATGGGGAGGGTTTGAAGGCCATGATGGACAGAGGCCTGTGGGCAGATTTGGCCAGGATGCCGGGGTTAAACCCCTACTCTTTCTCGAAGGACATCCTTGGATTTTTAATGACCACAGAGAGTCAGGACCTCGGTTTAACGTCTCATCCGAAAGACGGCGCTCACTGAGCAGTATAGAGTCCCCGTCACTATACTGGGGCATTAGGACCCACACAGACCGCAGGTTGGGCGCCCCCTGCTGGCCTCACTAACACCACTTCCGGCAGCAACCTAGCTTTCCCATGTGGTCTCCCATCCAGGTACTGACCGGGCGCAGCCCTGCTTAGCTTCAGTGGGCGACCATGTGAGAGTTGCAGAGAGCTAGCTGCCGGCATTACTTTCAAAGTAACTTTCTCCAACACTGATCTTTGTAAAGTGGATTAATGAAGAACCCCTCAATTTAAAACATAACTGCTTGCAGTCTGCAACATAATAACACTTGAGGCTTTCTCCACAGCTATAACAGCCTGATCTCACGAGGAAACGTAAGTATTTTACGTTTTGTCAGTTTAGTGGCTAATTCGTACAAATTCAGTTCAGTCGTACAAAAATGTACGATTTTAAAAAGGAGGCGTGGCACCTAACCCCACCCCTAACCCCAACCGTCATTGGGTGATGAGCAAATCGTACTAATTTGTACGAATTAGATCGTACGAATTCATACGAATTAGCCACTAAATCAAAAAGTTACGAATTGCCGTGAGATTGCGTTGGCTATGAAGAACAAACCTTTCCTATATTTATCAGCCCTGGGATCCTTTCTTTAATTATCTAGAAACCTTTAGGTCTCTAAGACTAAAAGACTGAGCCTGGACAAAAGAAATATAGTCTGCCTTTTTGTAAAATAATTTTGTATTTCATGTCTTTATTGTTTTTTTTTTTGTTTTTTTTTTGCTTAATACACAAATGTACAGCAATACATAAATATCTTTACATATGAAAAAGAATTAAAGGATTAAATTGTTACAAAATTTATTATTTTCTACATAAATATTAAATACCACTACCTCCAAGTGGCCTTTTTCAGTTTATTCATGACAATTTGCAATGTATAATGTTATTATTATTATTATTATTAGCAGTATTATTTATTATATGCATATTTATATTTGTTTTAATAAAAACAAGTTTAGATTTGTCCACCTGTTGGGTTTTGGAGACGTATGCATCACCATATGGGGCATACGAATAGGACGTTGTTTATTTATTCGTTTGCTGGAAATTAGAACTGAATTTAAAAATAGTTTTGAAACAAATCTTTGTGCTTAACAAGCGAAATAATATATGTAGGCTAATGGATGTCTTCAGTGGAGTGCATACAACATAGTTTTTTTTTTATCCATGAAACTAAAAGGAGCAAAGTAAAGAGTAAAACTAAAGTAAAGAAAAAAAAGAGGCCAAATGGAAGAGACTTATTCTTTATCATCATGCTGCAGGTGCTCTGTTTAACTGTTTTCTCGCTAGTAAAGCATTCAGTTTTTCCACTTACAAAGTCCGCCAAATAGCAAATGCGCCATAGCGAGACGCAACTGACTCTTAAAGGGAATGAGAGAGGAGAGACTCTGATTGGTTTAAAGCATGTTATGCTCAAAACACACCCATAACTTATTAAGAGAATAAGCACTGTTAGACCATGCGGCGAACCATATTTTTTGTCCTTAAAATAGCAAAATTGGATTGCCCTTAATGCTTTTGCGCTTTACTCTTTGCGCCCAGATCGTTAAAATAGAGCACTAAAATTGCACAAAATTTCCTAAAACAAAGTTAGGTGTAAGCTTGCTGTAGGGGAAGAAAAAATACAGTTTGTTCAGTATAAAAACCATTACGCCTATGCAATGTCTGCACAATTCACAAAAACAACCTGCATTTTTGTGTGTTTTATAAGACAATTGAAGAGTTCAGATGCAAAATCCCTAAGTACTATCTGAAATATTCTTCTAAAATCAGCCTTTTTCACAGCCGCCTATTATTATGTTCAGTTATTTCACCTTAAAAGCAATAAATATAACATATTCTATGTCTTAAAAGTAAAATTAGTAAACCTACACACAGTATCCTAAGAAAAATGCTATTTTAGAAGAAAATTATAGATGGCACTTAGAGGTTTTTGCATCTAAACTCTTCAATTATACAACAGTTCACCTTTCTTGTATAAAAACAAAGATGTGCACTCGCATTACCCAGTGTGCCACAGCTCTGACTTCATATTACACTTATCTGTTCTTTATTTAGATAGTGACATCTCACACATAATCCTAGCGCAATCGGTCTTCCGATTCAAATTCAGCCTCATGTCTATTGCAACAATATAATCTTACTCTAATACGACAAACATAAAAATCGTGTTATGCTCATCTGTTTTCATAGTGACCTTAAAGGCACGTAACTCCCCGCGGGCTTCGAGACAGGTCGAGGCAGGTTATGTTAAGCTGTTTCTCTGGTCATCCCAGTTAAAGGGACGTCTAACAAACATCTGAGAAGCAAAGCCATTCACATGCTTTCCCTTTCCCAGCAGGGCTCTTCAGAGGGACTGTAGTTTTAATTAGTGCCCCCCTCCCACATTTCTCACAGGCATGAGGCCATTTGTAGTTGTCGTCACCCTGGTTCTGCTTGTCAGGCCCCTGGGCATCAAACTGCCGCCCAGCAGGGCAGCTAATTGGCTCTAGAGGACACAGAGGGCGGGACTACAGCCGTATGCAATTCAGCAAAGTGAAGAGCGGCGTTATAGGGCTATGTGTGCTTAAGTGCCATACTGTAAGCTTCGGTCTGTTTGCTATTTAATTTAAGATCATGATATAACAAATGACAGATATTTTTTACATTTATTTTTTTCTGTTAGTGTGAAATGGCCATTTTAATTTAACTAAAGCAAGTACATCAATCTCAACTGGGTGTTAAGCCAGACAAAAAGCACAAAAATATACAGTTGAAGTCAAAATTATTCACCCTCCTGTGAATTTTTTCTTTTTCAAATATTTGCAAAGTGATGTAACAGAGCAAAGAATTTTTCACAATATTTCCAATAATATATTTTCTTCTAGAGAAAGTCTTTATTCCGGCTATTTCGTTTAAGCGATATATTTTTTTTACGATTGTCTATAGAATAAATCGTTGTTATACAATCACTTGCCTTATTACCCTAACTTGTATAGTTAACCTAATTAGCCTAGTTAAGCCTTTAAATTGCACTTTAAGCTACATACTAGACCACTACTGTGATCATGACAAAAATAAATCAGTTATTAGAAATGACTTATTAATTATGTTTAGATTAAACAGAAATTGGGAGAAAAAAATACACATAAGGGCTAATATTTGTGGAGGGCTAATTATTCGGACTGACAACTGTACACTCACCGGCCACTTTATTAGGTAAACCTGTCCAACTGCTTGTTAATGCAAATTTCTAATCACCCAATCACATGGCAGCAAATCAATGAATTTAAGCATGTATACATGGCCAAGACGATCTGCTGCAGTTCAAACCAAGCATCAGAATGGGAAAGAAAAATGATTTAATTGACTTTGAACGTGGCATGGTTGTTGGTGCCAGACAGGATGGTCTGAGTATTTCAGAAACTGCTGATCTACTGGAATTTTCACACATAACCATCTCTAGGGTTTACAGAGAATGGTCTAAAAAAGAGAAATTATCCAGTGAGCGGCAGTTTTGTGGGCACAAATGCCTTGTTGATGCCAGAGGTCAGAGGAGAATGGCTAGACTGGTTCCAGCTGACAAAACGGCAACAGTAATTCAAATAACCACTCGTTACAACCGAGGTATGCAGAAGAGCATCTCTGATTACACAACACGTCCAACCTTGAGGCGGATGTGCTACAACAGCAGAAGACCACACCACATCGGGTGCCACTCCTGTCAGCAAAGAACAGGAAACTGAGGCTACAATTGGCATAGGCTCACCAAAATTGGACAATAGAAGATTGGAAAAATGTTGCCTGGTCTGATGAGTCTCCATTTCTGCTGCAACATTCGGCTCCTGCCTTGTATCAACGGTTCAGGCTGGTGGTGGTGGCATAATGGTGTGGGGGATATTTTCTTGGCACACTTTGGGTCTATTAGTACGAAATAAGCATTGTGTCAACATCACAGCCTACCTGAGTATTGTTGCTGACCATGTCCATCCCTTTATGACCACAGTGTACCCATCTTCTAATGTCTATTTCCAGCAGGATAACGCACCATGTCATAAAGCGCAAATCATCTCAGCCTGGTTTCTTGAACATGACAATGAGTTCACTGTACTAAAATGGCCTCCACAGTCACTAGATCTCATGATGCTGTTATGTCAATATGGACATAAATCTCTGAGGAATATTTCTAGTACCTTGTTGAATTTATGCCATAAAGGATTAAGGCAGTTTTGAAGACAACAGTGAGTCCAATTCGGTAATACTGTAAGGTGTACCTAATAAAGTGAGTGTATATGAAAAGGCAGTATTTGATACTTTTGGAGCTTTTGGGGTCGCTGCCTTTTCATATATATTTGAAAAAGCGATTTTAAAATGTAAGGATTGAAAGAAAATTCTTTCCATGAATCAAATGACATTAAGCAGTTTTGGTGTGTGCATGTGAACTCACTGCGATAGTAACTGCACTGCTGACTGCACCCAGGTAACCCTGGAAAAACGTTGATGTTGGCGTGGGCTGGAAACAAATTAACAACATGCAATAAGAGAATTTCTGTATATATTGTTGGTCCATGTTAATGAATGTTTTTAAAGGGATAGTTTACCCAAAAATAAAAATTATGCCATCATTTAGACATCATCCACTTGTTACATACCCTTGCATCGTATTTATTTTCTTGTTATGGAAATCCGTAGCTGCTTTTTTTCCACTGATTTCCATAATAGGAAAAAAAATTGTATAGATGTCAATGGATACTTTTTCCAACATTCTTTGAAATATCTTGTTTTGTGTTTAAAAGAAGAAATTCATAAAAGGTGAGAACCCCTTGAGTGCGAGTAAATGATGATAACATTTTTATTTTTGGGTGAACTATCACTTAATTTTAACCTTATTCTATGGTGTTGTAAACTATCTTAAAAGGCATCAACAGAAGTCAAGTACTACAATGAATTTTTTATTTTTGTGTGATTATTAATGAGATGACATTTATAAAGTTATTATAAAGCATTAAGGAATCCAGTTATAATGCATGATCAATTCATTAAAAATCAGATCACTCTACATTTAACATTTCAAACTAGTATATATTTACAGCGTGCTTGCAGTATGACAAGCTGATTTAGCATTTAATCAATAAATTGCACCAGTTATTTTTTAGATACTCTTTTTTTCCCCAATTAAGTGCTTATTCATTAGATACTAGTGCTTATTATTTAGGCAATCATGTCTTTTACTAAACTGCCAGTACTTATTCATTAAATTCTAGCATACATTTATTAGATACTAGTACTTACTTGACATTTTTATTTTACTAGTAAGATCTTTAACTGAACTGAACCATTTGGACCACTTATAAGATGAATAAAAAAGCAGATCTGTCTACTAATAATTACTAGTTGTAATTACAAAGCATTCTAGTGTCTAATACCCGATCAATAACTACTAGTGTCTATTAAATAATCAATAAGTACTAGTATCTAATAATTAAGCACTAGTCTCTAATGAATAAGTAGAATGCATTAAATAAGCACTAGTTTCCAATGGATAAGTACTAGTATCTAATGTAAAAGTATAAGTTTAGAGTTAACACTTACATATCCAGTAATTGTTGGACTAATAATAATAATAATAATAATAATAATAATAATAATACGAACATGCAGTGTATATATATATATATATATATATATATATATATATATATATATATATATATATATATATATATATATATATATATATATATATATATATATATACACACACACACACACATTTTTTATCAAATAACACTGAGATAAGGTCTGTGCTATTCAACAAATAAAAGATTTTTGTTTTGTTTTATTGTCATTGAAGAGTATGGTTACAAGTGGTACTGCAGAGGTTGTTGAGTATATATATATATAAATGTTTTTTTCTCAAAAAAGAAGAGTTATTTATTTAAGAAAAAGACTAAAGATTAACAATGGTTACACTGTATACAACGGTTATTATTAATCTGGGGTCACCACAGCGGAATGAACCGCCAACTTATCCAGCATGTTTTACGCAGTGGATGCCCTTCCAGCTGCAACCCATCACAGGGAAACATCCATACACACTCATTCAAACACAAACACTACGGACAATTTTAGCTTACCCAATTCATCTATCCCACGCTTTTGGACTTGTGGGGGAAACCATAGCACCCAGAGGAAATAAGTTTAGAGTTAACACTTACATATCCAGTAATTGCTGGACTAATAATAATAATAATAATAATAATATGAACATGCAGAGTATATATATATACACACACACACACACACACACACACACACACACACACACATTTTTTATCAAATAACACTGAGATAAGGTCTGTGCTATTCAACAAATAAAAGATTTTTGTTTTGTTTTATTGTCATTGAAGAGTATGGTTACAAGTGGTACTGCAGAGGTTGTTGAGTATATATATAAATGTTTTTTTCTCAAGAAAGAAGAGTTATTTATTTAAGAAAAAGACTAAAGATTAACAATGGTTACACTGAACGCATGTAACCATGGTGTAGGTAGTTTACAGCCTATGCTCTGGTCTTTACAGTTTTGATTTCATAGATGTTTTCTCAAGAAGTTTATCAAGAATTTTGAAAGATCATGATGAATTTTAGTTGGTCACATAGCCAATTTTCTTCAATTATTTAAAAACCTGAGGAATATTAGATGAAACTGATTATTAGTGAAACTGATTAACAATTACTAATAAACCTTTAGATTCAGATCTGTTGTGAGCTTTGAGGTTATTAAATGATTACATATGCTCTTCCAGTATAATATATGCACAGCATATGGCACGTGCAATCACCATATGTTGCGTTATGTGTGTGCACCTCACCTTAGTTGCATTACGGTTGCAGTAGTTGACACAGGCGTTGTGGCTCTGGTTCAGCCACTGTGAAAAAGACACTGAGATTCATTTCCAACACAGGCTCATTCTCATTTCACAGCAACATTTTAGTAAACGAAAACTAAATCTAAGACTAAAACTATTGGCCAAATAACATTTTCTTTAACTTAAAAAAATCCCATTAAATAAAAAAAACTAAAACGGAAAAACTAACTGTAATAAAATAATAATTAGCAAAAATAAATAATAATTTCTGAATTATTTAGCACTCATTTTGTGGTGGAAAATCACAAACTGTAACAACTGTAGATGACACTGATAAATTACAAACAAACACATCAGTCTAGAGCATTGTTTGCATATAAAACCATCTTTTCTATAAACAAAAAAGTAGACATGTTCAACTAATATAGTATGACAAACACTCAATACACAAGTACACGTCATTGAAAATGTATTATACATAGACATCATCTTTTTGGAAGGACACTATATACTGAGTAGCTGCAGGTTAACTATGCTTATATTACTATGCACAACTCCTTAGCTTTTCTGATTTTGACTGTAATATAGAAATCATGTGCACCTTTTGTAAAGCTGCTTAGGAACTATATTTTGTGAAGAGTGTTATACAAATAAATTTGAATTAAATGATTAATATAAAGAAGTGTCTGAATTATTCACATTATTTTACTTTTATTTGTTGCATTTTTATAGATTTGGATTCAGTGTTTGTTCAAACAGTTCTTTTATCTTTATTATTTTTTATTTCTAAGAAGTTTGCACAAAAGTTAATGCAGGTGCAAACACTTTACTTTGGTTGACACTGGACGCGTTTTGTTTAATCTGCTAAACTAAAATTAAATATGCACTCACCGTCCACTTTATTAGGTACAGCTTACTAGCACTGGGTTGGACACACTTTTGCCTAGAAAAAGTACTAGAAAATATTCCTCCGAGATTTTGGTCCATATTGACATGATAGCATCATGCAGTTGCTGCAGATTTGTCGGCTGCACATCCATGATGCGAATCTCCCATTCCACCACATCCTAAAGGTGCACTATTTGATTGAGTTCTGGTGACTGTGGAGGCCATTTTAGTACAGTGAACTCATTGTCATGTTCAAGAAACCAGACTGAGATGATTTGCGCTTAATGACATAGCGCGTTATCCTGCTGGAAGTAGACATCAGAAGATGGGTACGCTGTGGTCATAAAGGAATGGACATGGTCAGCAACAATACAACAAAGGTAGGCTGTGGTGTTGACACGATGCTCAATTGGTACTAATAGGCCCAAAGTGTACCAAGAAAATATCCCCCAAATCATTACACCACCACCAGCCTAAACCGTTGATACAAGGCAGGATGGATCCATGCTTTTATGTTGTTAAGGCCAAATTCTGACCCTACCATCCCAGTTGTGCAGCAGAAATGGAGACTCATCAGACCAAGAAACATTTTTCCAATCTTCTATTGTCCAATTTTGGTGAGCCTGTGCCAATTGTAGCCTCAGTTTCCTCTTCTTAGCTGACAGGAGTGGCACCCGGTGTGGTCTTCTACTGTACTGCTGTAGCCCATCTGCCTCAAGGTTCGATGTGTTGTGTGTTCAAAGATGCTCTTCTGCATACCTCGGTTGTAACAAGTGGTTATTTGAGTTACTGTTGCCTTTCTACCAGCTGGCCATTCTCCTCTAACCTCTGGCATCAACAAGGCATTTGTGCCCACAAAACTGTCACTCACTGGATTTTTTCTCTTTTTTGGACCATTCTCTGTAAACTCTAGAGATGGTTGTGCGGGAAAATCCCAGTAGATCAGCTGTTTCTGAAATACTCAGACCAACCCGTCTGGCACCAACAACCATGCCACCTTAAAAGTCACTTAAATCACCTTTCTTCCCCTTTCTGATGCCCAGTTTAAACTACAGCAGATCGTCTTGACCATGTCTACATGCCTATTAAGTTGCTGCCATGTGATTGGCTGATTAGAAATTTGCGTTAAGGAGCAGTTGGACAGGTGTACCTAATAAAGTGGCCGGTAATAAACCATTTGTGAAACTAACTAAAACTAAACTGAAATGAAATGAACAGCAACTTCTAAAATAGTACCAAAATAAAAACTCACTCAGAAATGCTAAACTATAATACCCTTGGTTTAAAGTAAAGATAAGAAAAAGAAGAAAAAAAAAAACGAAAAACACAGGTATACCATCCATACCTGCCAAAAGGTGGTAGAAGCAAATGTCTGGTTGGGTAACAGAAGGCCTACAACCTATAAATGAAAGAGTAATTCATGGGAAGTGATTTAAAGTTTACATCCAATGACCTATACGAGAAGAAAAGTTGAACATCTTTTAAAATTACTTACCACTGGAGTACCAAAGGGCACAAAACCTGAAATAAAAAAAGAAAAATATGCGCCAATGCAAAGAACAAGGAAGGAGGAATTCTGCTGAAAAATTATACCCCGATCCAATAATGTAATACCTCTAATAATGTCATTTTGACATTTGAATATAGTAGATCAGGACACAGAAGTATATTACATGCCATGTTTGCTTTAATGATCAGGATTATAGACTCTCATATGACTTTATTACTGACCTTTAACACATTAATAAAGCCCTCATTACTCATAAAAGATAGCATGGGTCAGGGGTAACCATCATAATTGTCAGGCAGGTCTCTCTCTCTCTATCGGTTCTCTCTTTAAATAGTGGTGTTAACAGAAGACTAAAATACTCCTATTTCTGAGTGGCCCAACAACACTTCCAGACAGCAGGAGGGAGAGGCTTTAATCAGAGCCCAGCTGAGTGTGACCTTTGCCAGTAGATCGGTCCAGTGAGACCCCCTACCACCCAACTCAAGTCTCTAAACCTGGTAACAAGCAGAAAACTGCCTACCACCCATGATAGAGACACACACACAGACACACACATCGAAAAAAAACACCCTCACACCCTTACCTGACATGCGAAAGGGCATGGGGATCTTCTCTCCTGTGTCTGGATGGATGATGGCCTAAGGATTTAATGAATCCACAGACAGCAGACAAGATGATGAGGAGGAAACCGGTGGGAATAAGAGGTGAGAGGAGACTGATGGGAGATTTACCGTGTTGAGGTTATATGCAATTTTCCACTTATTACACCACTATTCTGGACTACAGCTTGAGAGTGTGTGTTACGCTGCGCAAGTAGATGCTGAGTGATTTAAGCAGGTTCTTTCATCAGGCACCTGTAATAAGTGTTCAACAGTGTTCGCACTCACCTGCTTAATCTTCTGGGCTTCCCAAAGCTATTGCAAAAAACACAGAGAGAAACATTCAAGTTAACAAGAGATTTTTTGACACAACATGCGTGTTAACTGTTAGATTCTGATAGTTTGATTGGATTGGACAGTTTGATGTTCTCTATTAACTATATACACTTTATTGGGATCTATAGTTCTATGAAGAAACCAACTCTGGCTCATTGGAAATACATGCTTCAGACTTCGTTTTTTTAAAAAAGGCATTTTTTTTTTTTTACTTCAGCACGTGTTTGACTCCAGCTTCTTGATAAGATGAATACTACAGGGTAGTACGGTAGACCCCAACTACCATTGTTTCATTTCACACTAATGATATTTACAGGAACATATTATCGACAAATAAAGGATTATTTTGCAGTTCTTTGCACAGCACCAAATAAACACCACAAAACAACTTAACAATGGCCCAGTTTCAGAAAGGAGGTTAAGTGAAAACTCAGAGTATGTTAACCCTTAAATGAGAGAAACTTTGTGTTTTCTGTTTTAAAATGGCAGGTTTTTCAAACTCGAGAACGCAGGGTAAGTCAAGGCTGTTTCTGAAAGAGAGGTAACTTTTACTCAGAGTCAGTTACCATGGTAACTTATTCTGTGAACCAAACCTGGTCAGGAGGAGTTCTCTAAACTCTGAGTTTCTGTCGATCTCTTTCCCTTTTTTAAAGACAAATCTGTATTTCTCACCTTAGCCTTAATCATTCATTGCCTATACATTTCAGTCACACAAAGAAAAAAAGTTACGACAATGGCTTGTCCTTTTAAAATAAATAATTATCTTTAATTCACTGACCTTTGACAGGGACATGTACTGTAACTAGATTAATGGGATTACTACTCATTCTAAAAACTATTTTTAAGTACTGCTTACATTCTAAACGTCATATCAACCTTTACTTCTTGATCAATAAAAAATGGCAGACACACACAAGTGCACTTATAAATATTTTAAAAACTCAATTTTAAAAAAATTTTCTTAAACTGATCAACATGTGTAAAAGTGGAAACCTTAAATTAAACATTTCCACTGAACATTAAGTTAAGGTTTTATGCATTCTTGTTTTGTCAAATTTGTTGTAGAAACTATGAAGTAGACTATTTCCATTCATTCATTCATTTTCTATTCGGCTTAGTCCCTTTATTAATCCAGGGTCGCCACAGCGGAATGAACCACCAACTTATCCAGCACATTTTTTCACAGCGGATGCCCTTCCAACCCATCTCTGGGAAACATCCACACACACTCATTCACACTCATACACTACGGACAATATAGCCTACCCAATTCATCTGTACCGCATGTCTTTGGACTTGTGGAGGAAACCGGAGCACCCAGAGGAAACCCACGTGAATGCAGGGAGAACATGCAAACTCCACACCGAAACACCAACTGACCCAGCCGAGGCTCGAACCAGCGACCTTCTTGCTGTGAGGCGACAGTGTAGCCTATTTTATGTAATTTAATGCAGTTACATCTGAAATAACTTGAGAATTACGGCCAATTCCCCACTTTTTCAAGTGAAATGTCTATAAACGTCACACATTAAATTACTTATTTTTTTCATTCATTCATTCATTTTATTTTCGGCTTAGTCCCTTTATTATTAATCTGGGGTCACAACAACGGAATGAACCGCCAACTTATCCAGCATGTTTTACGCAGTGGATGCCCTTCCAGCTGCAACCCATCACAGGGAAACATCTATACACACTCATTCAAACACAAACACTACGGACAATTTTAGCTTACCC
Organism: Danio kyathit; assembly: GCA_903798195.1. Classification (NCBI taxonomy): domain Eukaryota; kingdom Metazoa; phylum Chordata; class Actinopteri; order Cypriniformes; family Danionidae; genus Danio; species Danio kyathit. The sequence goes on along the minus strand of LR812531.1, from coordinate 17,537,434 downwards.
AATTCATCTATCCCACGTTTTTGGACTTGTGGGGGAAACCATAGCACCCAGAGGAAACCCATGCGAACACAAGGAGAACATGGAAACTCCACACAGAAATGCCAACTGACCCAGCCGGGGCTCGAACCAGCGACCTTCGTGCTGTGAGGCAATTGTGCTAACCACTGAGCCACCATGCTGCCTACTTTATTTATACTTAAATATTTAAATACTTTTAATATTTTAAATGTAAACTTACGCATTAACTTGAGCAGCTATGTTTATCCACGCTAACTGTCTCTGTTTTGCCGATGCAGTGGTGTTGCTTTTTTTGATATATGGTCATATTTGCTATATAACTTTGCACGAGCACATCAAGTTCAGGTGAAGAAAAAAATCCTGATCTGATTGGTAATCAAATATGTTTGCCTCACCTATGGACAGCTTTTCTGGTGTGGTCAGTTTGCTCGGTAGGTCACATTGTACAATGTACTTGTGATGCAAATCTTCACTTCTAGTAGATGTGTACATGAAGTGTGTATTTGATACATACAACAATAAGTATCTTAAAGGGGACCAATTATGTCTCTTTTTACAAGATGCAAAATAAGTCTATGATGTTCCTAGAGTGTGTATGTGAAGTTTCAGCAAAAATTCCCCACAAAAAAATTTGTAAAAACTCTTTGAAGCTGCCCCTTTTAGGTTTTCATCCAAATTCTGCCATTTTGGTGTCTGTCACTTTAAATTAAAATGAGATTATGCTCTCCGCCCTCTTTTCAAAAGAGAGAGGAGTCACAAATACCTATTATTTTACCATAGCAGCAGATTCAAAACTCTAATAGCGGACAGCTGATTCCCACTGAGGGATGTCTATATGCTAATGAGGGAGAAATGGCATGATATTATAAAAATATAATTAATTAACATTTACCAATAGAGTCTGACTATTTACACACTGTTACCACACAACTGTTTAAACCCCTTATAATAAAAGTGATATTTGCATAATGGATTTGTTGTCTAAAACATGCACCGAAACTACTATGGCCAACGTATTTTACTTTTGCCAAAATGTAGGCTGAGGCACGTACTTCCAATGGGCCTTGGCTGGAAAATCCTTAAACATTATTGGAACTTTTCAATTTAACAAAAAGCTCTTTATTTTAAAGAAGATTCTCGAGGGAACATTTATACAACTAAATTTTCAACTAAAAATAGAAAACATTTTATGCATTTTGGTTTTTCATTTGCAGAACAACATCATTTTGGTAGACAGACAATGCAAACTTACTGTTATTGCTGAAATACTAAAATAAAAGGTGATTTTGTAAAAAAAAATGGGATGTCATGTGGATGTGAATGATTTGTTCAGGCTTCACAACCACTGACCTGCCATGCATTATACAGTGTTTTTTGTAATATATGTGGATTAGAGGGATCATTTAGGGAATAATTTTAGAGATTACTTGGACAACAAAATCTTTTCCATTTGTTGTATCATAGACTAAAATACATAGAGTTTTCAAATGTTTGTCACACTAAAATAAATTGGTTGTTTTAAGATTTGTAAGGGAACCTAAAATGGTTCTTTTTTTGTGTAACTGGGAAAACCTCTGGATCCTTTAACATTCACAATGCATTTGATGTAGAGAGTCAGGGATATTCATAATCAACAATGACCACCAGGACACAAATACAGCATATCTCATTTTGTCTCTATTATCTCATAGCTTTTCATAGAAGATGACAATTGATGCAGAATCTGGGATACTTCACAACACTCTGACAGAACTAGTTCCTGTTTTTTCCCTTCAATCTTCTATCAATGACAATAATTGATAACAGCACAGTTTTTCATACACATCTTTCAAACAGGATAAAACAAAAGAGAGCTTATTGTATTTCCTATGATGCTTGATTATGCTATGCTATATTGTTTCTGGATGTCACTTGTTTTGTCTTCTCAATTAAATCACATGCCAATGAGGAATGATTAACAGGAACCAAGATTTTAGTAGGGCTATTCTTAGTACCGAATAGTAGTCTAAATCTGACATAAGAGTGTACCAGTTGGTTTAAACAACAGTTTATTATAATACGCCTTGAACTTACCTGTCCATTAGTCACACCTGGAGGAAGAGTTCCATTTTTGAACTGATCCAGGAGTTTCATACATTCATTTAAACGTTTCTAAATTAAAAACAAAGCAGACAGCATTTACAGTCTAGCTAAACTATCAAAGCATTTATGGATGACTACAACTTACCCCTGATACAAACAGTGTACGAGGGTCAATCACATCCAGGAAGTGTCTCAATCTACCATAAAATGAGCCCTGAAATGACAGCAAAACATTAGTTCTGATTCATTACCCATTTGTATAACCACAGTTTTACTTTACTTTGATTTACTATAGTCAGTGTATAATCATGGTTAATTTGTAGCTATATCTACATAGCCACAATATATAATTTATATTTATACAGCAGTTCTGTCTGGATCTCGAATCTGATTGGCTAAAAGTCGTAAGATATTAAAGTAATATCAGCACTTGAACAGCCTTATCACCCTTGTGTATTACTCCGCCCACACAAGTTTTAAGCAGAGGACTACAGTTTGATAAATATTGCAGTTGTTGGACAACATAATGTAATTTCAAGGCTTTTTCAGGCAAGAATGTAGTTGTTTAGATTGCAACATTGAAGTTTATTTATAAGAATAGTGCCTATTTTAAACAATTAAACATAATTTCAAAGATTCAGCATGCACGTTGGCAGCCAGCCTGCCATACTGAGCAGAGCAAAGATGGTTGACGTTTCGCCACAAGATGGCGACAGAAACCCCATAATAAGTCTTTAGGAGAGAAAAACAGCATTTATAAGCATAAGTTTCAAACTACAGCTGAACAAATCATTACAGAACAGGTAAGTGACATTCTAAGTAGATCTCTCTCTTTTGTATATTGTAGTGCAGTATTTATACCATGGTAATCTGGTAGTGTTTGCTTTGCCTTGGTTTTTCGGGGCTAATTATTGTGATCTCACGATTGCATCAGAGAGATACTTGGAAATCTCTGTAGACTGATGGCATTTCATGCTGCTCAGCCTTATAATCTTAAAGTATTAGCAAAATCACCCGTTTTGTCATCACTTTAGACATTGCGCAAGAGAATCATAAAGTGACGTTGGTGAATTAGCAGCGGTTTCTGCTGTTCTGATGGTCAACTGCAGATGTGTATGATCGGCGGAAGAAAGTAGTTCCTCTTACAAAAGGGTTTTTGAGACTCTCTGAGTTTGAGTTTCTTTTTTATATACATGATTATGTCGTCGAACTGTTGTATAAACGCAATATCACATTTGTAGCAGTGCAATATGGCTGTATATCGACACTGGCGGGACACTAAGGTACTCGAGCCAAAGCTCGCCTCCCACCAGTCCCGATATACAGCCATATCGCACTGCTACTTGTGTGTATATGTATTAAATTGGGGGCGACACAGTGGTTCAGTGGTTAGCACTGCTCACAGCAAGATGGTCGGGGCTTCGAGCCCCGGTTGGGTCAGTTGGCGTTTCTGTGTGGGGTTTGCATATTCTTCCTGTGTTTCCTTCGGGTGCTCTGGTTTCCCCCACAAATCCAAAGACATGGAGTACAGGTGAATTGAATAAACTAAATTGGCCGTAGCCTACTGATTGTGTGTGAATTAGTGTGTATGGATGTTTTCCAGTACTGGGTTGCAGCTGGAAGGGTATCCACTATTTAAACATATGCTGGATAAGTTGGCGGTTCATTTCGCTGTGGCGACCCCTTATGAATAAAGGGACACATGAGGCGCACACGACGCATGTTTAAAAAGGTGGACAATGATAGATTTGTAAACTAATAAAACTGTTAGACTACTATTTGATGGTTAATTCTTCGTGCTTTCTAAACTGTTTGGCAGCGCAAGAATCCATGAATTCTAAAACTGGGCTACTCGCCTGAAGGGCATGGTTTGTGTGAAACAAGAACTGTTCTTCCATGATTAATAATCCTGATTATTAATCATATGTTCACAATTACAGGACAAATTATTTGTGAGGTCTCAGAAATTATTTGTGAGGTCTCAGAAAGTTTCTCCAGACGCGGGAATCAGCTGCTGATGCAGACTTTGACACCAGGGCCAAGCCAGTTGTTTTCGCGCGCCAGGTGTGTCCGCCTCATTATGCGCGCGCACCAACTGTCTGCTGCTTGATCCGCAGACCTAAAAACTTCTTCCAACGCAATTAAAATCGTCAAATGTGCGTGTGAAAGGAGGAATACAAGATTATAACATATTCTCTGTTTATCACGTCTAACAGACGGCCCCTTGCACATATGAAGAACGGTACCGCTGGAGCAATAACAGCAGATGTGAATCATCTGTATTAAATAAATAAATGAATGAATAAATAAATTACCTTACCGTTCCTCTTCCTCTGAGGTTAAAGTTATTGAGTCACTAATACATATAAAATGCCTTAAATTGTTTTGTTTTTTTTTGTCGCAGTGAGTGTTCTAGTTTCCGCATGTTTTTATTAGAAAGTAGTTACTGAAGCAGGGAAATAATGAACTGACTTGGGAGCTGTAGCTTGCCACGGCATCCACAAGTAAAAAATAACATTTAAAGATGTCAAGAAGTTCTCAAAGGAGTTAAAAGCGGCACATTAACTACATTTATATAGGACCTAGATAAGTTCCAACAAAACAGTCAACATGTTTTCATGGTTAAGAAAACACTTTCTGTTATATTATATTGTATTATTTATCTGTTTTTTATTAGGTCTGTGTGAGGTTTTGGGTGCAGATGCAGATTTACGCAGATGCGTAAATGCGCAGATGCGTAAATTTACCTACCAAAAACACTTTTTGACAGTACAATCCATTTCTGTCAATATTCTTTAGGCTTCTACAGTGCCCAACAAATACTAGTACACCACCTCACAAATCTCTCATTTTAATTGCACATTTTCTTTACAATATGCTTTACAATATATTTGTGAATGTATAGGCCTACATTAGATTAGTCAGAACTGAAGCCAAATCTAGAGCTCTAACAAGATAACTATCGATAAGGGTCCGAAAATGTAGGCTTTAAATTAGTGTAAAATATTAAAACAAAACAAATTAAATCCAAAATCAAGAGAAACAAAAACATACATAAAATGTTGCAGACATTTTGTAGTTTGTCATTCATTCATTCATTCATTTTCTTTTTGGCTTAGTCCTTTTATTAATCTGGGGTCGCCACAGCGGAATGATCCGCCAACTTATCCAGCATATGTTTAACGCAGTGGATGCCCTTCCAGCTGCAACCCTGGCAAACATCCATACACACTCATTCACAACAGACAATTTTAGTCAACCCAATTCACCTGTACCGCATGTCTTTGGACTGTGGGGGGAAACCGGAGCACCCGGACGCGAACGCGGGGAAAACATGCAAACTCCACACAGACACGCCAACTGACCCAGCCGAGGCTCGAACCAGCGACCTTCTTGCTGTGAGGCGACAGCACTACTGCGCCACCGCGTCGCCTGTACTTTGTCATTTCCGACAAAATTTTGCATGAATTTAAATGTATTATCTTTCTATTTCTAAAGATGTTTGATGACTAAAATATTATTTTAATAAAAATATCTGTTTAATTATCAGTTTAAACACCAAAATACAATACACATATTCACTTAGAAATGGATAAAAATATAAATAGGCAACAATATCACCATATTTCGAAAGTAGTTTTGTCACCAACAGAGGTCACTGTTAAAGCGACTTGACCACAAAGTGAGCCTATGGCAAGCGGTTTTACCATTTTACTGCTGACCTTATTTATTAGATATATTATAGGCCTACTAGTATTTATATTTAGACACTGGTATTATTAGATACTACTTATTCATTAGACACTAGTCGTTATGCCTATTAAAAAGACTAGAACGTATTTTATTAGTCACTCTATTGTTACTGTTGTAACAAATGTAAAACAATTCCATTGACTTATGAGGATCTTGAAAACTGTTTCGTTTTCAACACTATGATTCAGCCATGACTAGAACATGTTTTAAATGTACTAGTAGTTATTCATTGGATACTACAGCTCAATCATTAGATAGTATTTAGTTAGTCAAAGTTAGCCTAAATGGATACTAGTACTTATTGGTTAGATACTCGCTAACCTAATGCCATATATATGTATATATATATATATACTATATATATTTTTTTTTTTTTTTGTAACTGGTAAAAGTTTTATTAAACTCTTCTGTGGCAATTTACCTTGCCATATCACTCTTTTTTATAACAGATCTGTCAAGAAAGACCAAAAAATTGACTAGTAGTAATAATTACAACATATATCAGTGTCTAATAAAGTACATAAAGTAGCCTACAATCTGCTGTTAAAACTAAGCTCAGAATGTATTACACAGAGAATCACGATGTAACGAATAAACACTAGTAGTTTCTTACTTAAATAGTGCTAGGAAAATATGCTTTAGTGTCTTACAGATAGGTGCTGATAGAATGAATACAGATACTAAATGTTACACAGCTTGCCATAGTGTGTCAGGCGGAAACCAAACACTGTCGTGAACTCTACTCTAGCTGCTTGGTTTTGATTTAGTAAATTAGCGAGTAAAGTACACTGAAGCTCTTTTGAGCAGCAAAATGGAGTTCATCAAGAGTTCACCTGAAATATCTGTAAACAAACCCCGTATGTAGTGTGAAGAAACCAAACAAATGCAAAAAGATAACCTAACATTAATTTGAGCTGGACATGGTTGTTGTTTACCTGATTAAACCGAGACTCGCCGAGTCTAAACGGTGGAAACTCAGTGGATTCATGCATTGCAGGACTGAGAGCTTTCAGTAGGGCTGTTTAACTGAGTTCGGAAAAAAAAAAGCGAAGCTCAGTTTCCTTCAGAGTGCATTTTGGGTAATGTTGTTTTCTGTCAGCAGGTCAAAGGAAAGTTTAATGACTGAATAATGATTTATGAACCTCAGTGAAACATTGAACTGCTTTATTAGTTCATTTAATTCGCCTTAACTATATCATTTGGTTCAGTCATTACCGTGAACTTGTTACTGCACGAGTGTGATTATCCAATGTGATTATCCAAGATTGCATCTCTTAAAATTGCCTGTCTACAAGCTGTGAGGCGTTAATTTAGCTTAAAAATTGTGTTTTTCAATAAATACTCTCTTAAAAAAATTACAGAAAGAGGTCAGGGTGAACACACACACACACACAAAAAATCACAAATGTTCTTGTGGAATCATTTAGCATACTTATTACAAATTGTGAAAATGACTTATTGAGGTAAATGTCATTTGGGACAAATAACTACATTTCAAAAGTTAAACAATAAGAAAAAAGTAGTTAACATTGTGGTAAAGTGCACAGGATATTTATTTGCCTTTTCACAATTTGAAATGCCTTAAATTCATAGCAGTCGTATTAAATCTATTATTAAGGAAAAAAGTAATATTTTTGTTTTCCAAAGCATGTACTCAAATCATACTTTGAGATCAATTTATTTTCATGAAAAATGAATAAATTTTGAAGCACAGATTTGTGGGTTTATGCTTGAAACAAGAACAAATATGTCAATGTGGTATGAAAATTAATTTTCACTTTGAAAAAAATATTTTTTCTTATCCTGAATATATTTTTTGGTAACCCTTAACAATAGGATTCCATTAGTTACACTATTGAAAAGAATGCTGGGTTCCACACAAATCAATTTGTGTTAAGGCAACATGAAGGAATTAAGTTAACTTCTTAGTTTTTTTTACAAATTTAAATGCATTGAACATAAAACAATTAGGTAAACAATTATGAACAATATTTGTAACATTTATTATATTACTTTTTCACAGAAAACAATGCTTAACATTATAAGTATTTGTAAACAACACTTATGTACACTAGGCATGGGCTGGTATAAGATTCTGACGTTATGATAACCTTGGATAAAAATATCACGGTTTCACTGTGTTGTGATTACTGCTTTAAAATATATTTTTTTTTGTCAGTAAAAAAACAACTTTTTTCCCTTTTGAACACAAAATATTTTATTTTCAGAAACATTTAAAATATTTTGGAGCAGTAGCTAAACATGTCCGGCTAAATAATTCAAATGAATCATTGACTTCTGCTGTCTTCATTTGTTTCTGAAACACAGATTTCTTTACATTTTAAAATGGCATCTTTGGATGCGTTTTCTGCTGGAGATACCATTGTCCTAAAAACAAAACAAAACAAAAAAACATAAATAAAAAAAATTTACATACCTTAGGAAAGGCAAAACATTTTAGCGGTTTTAAAATCTTGACCAAACCGAGGAATACCTTGAAAGCAGTTATTGCCCCATGCCTAATGTACACTGCTATAAGATGTTTCCAATAAAGTTCAACCCAAATATCAATTTAGCAAATAATAATAATAATTTACTTATCTTAAAAATGCCTTTAAAACTCCTAAATTTACCATCATAAATCCTACGATGTTAAAATAGTTTAATTTCCATTACTTTCCTAAAGATCAACAAGAGCTCATATTCTGATCAAATAAGGACACGCAGAAATGCATCCCAAAGTGAAAAGTTTATTTCATCAACAGAGACCTTTTCATAGCAGAGATGCTAAAGAGCACACCAAAACTCAATAGAACATCTCTCAGATGAGGCATTTATTAAAAAGTAACATCACAACCTCCAGTGGACACTCATGTAACTACACCCTGAACGCCCAATCAAACAGAACCTCAGGGAAGCACTTCAAATATTTAGCATCTGAAACAAATGGCTCCATTGAACATAACCATTATGTTTGGTGCTTAGATGCTACTTGATGTGTGAGGTTAAATTTAACCCATTTTTTATTTTGATTGTGACAGGAATCCACTGTAATTTACAACACAGAAGGAAGAACTGAGCCATACTCTTCGGAATGAGGATTCAGGCATCAAACTGCTTACCAATGCATTCCTTCAACTTTAAAATAAACCCTCTGCGATTCTTTAAAAAATTATCTAGGTTTCAAATTACCTTAAAAAAAAAAAAGACATTCCACACACCTCTAAAAATAAAATGAAATGTAGTATAGTAAACACAAGTTGTTTTTTATTCAGAGTTTGTACTACATAAAATGTAGCTTTGATTATCAACTTCACCATTAAAAGCATACAAATCTTCTTCTACACACATATATCTCATGATAACATTCAGCCAAGGGCACTTGAACACACTTTCTGACTAGGCTGCAGGCTGCGTGTGTGTTTGTGAATATTTATAGAAACTGGTTTTCAACACAGTGGCAACCAAAGCAAATGTTTCATATTACATTCCACCTATTTAGATCTACAAAAGTATGAATCAGTTAAATTCGACAAAAGCCTGGCCTTCACATCTATTGCTTTCTGTTAGTACTGACCTTTAGAAATGGAATCCAAGGCTTAATAATCATTGTCATGTACAGAAACAGCATTTAAAGAAAATGAGCAAAAATAAAACAAACCAAAAACCTGATTGAACAGACCTTCTGACCACCTATAAGAAAAGGTGTTATAAGACCTGTCCAAGCAAATTATGATTAAAAACGAACATAAATTAGGTAGTTGCATGATTAAAATGTAACATATTCTGGAAACATTGTAAACTTCTATATTTTAAGCCTTTAAGAGACTTCACCCAAAAATGAAAACTTGCTCTGAATTTACTCACCTTAAGGACATTCAAGATCTAGAAGAGTTCTTTCTTCAGCAGAACATCAAACATGATTAAAGAACTAAAACTGTGGTCCTTGGTGATTCATAAAATGCAAGTCAATGACTACCAGCAATTTGAGAGTAAATCAATAATAAAAAAAAACATACAGGCAACACTAAACTAATACCTTAAAAGAATGGTTTACCCAAAAACTTTACACACAATTTACCCCCCTCAAGTGGTTCCAAACCTTTAAAAGTTTCTTTATTCTAAAGAAGATATTTTAAAGAAAGATGAAACCTGTAACTACTGACTTCCATAATAATTGATTTTTCCTAGGGAAGTTAATTGTTACAGGTTTTCATCTTTCTTTAAAATATCTTCTTTAAATTTAAAGGTTCTTAAACTTCTTAAAAATTAAGGTTTCTTTAAATATCTTTGTTTGTATTCAACATCAGTCAAACAAATTTGGAACAACTGGAAAATTATGTACATGATCTGAACCTTTAAAAAGCTAAATGATTGGTCTGTGCAGGAAACTTATTCATTTTCTTTCAATATTTCAACTTTGTATTGTGAGGAACCAAATTTTATTTAGTCTTAAAATTCAGAAAGTCGTTGATTTATAGCTAATGAATCACCAAGAACCTCTTTGAAGTTCTACTGAGGAAAAAAAAAATCACTTAAACCTCAAATGAACTGACGGATGAGTTAACAAATCTTCATTTAAGAGTAAAATGTCTCTTTAATAAATGAACATTCATAAATCCACTCTTAATAGTCTGACAGACAAACCTTCAGAGCACACGAGTCCTCAACTGCGTCTAATCACAGAAATAAGTCTTTAATAAATCAAAAGCTTCCTAGCAGAAGCTAGCACTGAAACACCACTGACATCCTGCGTTCAGAGGATTATTAGTCTGTGCAGTGAACGTGTGCGTGCACTTCTTCCTAAGCTGTTGAGAAAGAACTGTTGTAAGTGCCTCGTCATGAGGTTTAAAAGTGCTGCGGTCTACGCCTCTATCACCTATCTACATATAGTGCTACAATTGTACATGGACAGTGGCAACACTGATAGTGGCGACATCATAGAAACACCAGAATTACATTACAGTAACATTGACAGAGCCGTTGTGGTATTAATAAAAATACTGTAATGTTCGTTTAGAGCAAATAACTTCTGGCATTTTCAGTTTCATGGCTTTCATTCTCACTTCAGATCTCATACCTAACAGTCTAGGAAAAAAGTTTGACTCGAAACCTTCCTCCGCCATTTGTTTTGTAACATAATGTGCAGTCTAATTGAAAGTGATGCGTATCGCGACAACAAAATGGAGGAAATACTGTATGATAAGGCAGCATTTGGCATTTTGTCAGAGTGGCATATATGCGATGAATACAGTATATATCCCATTCGTTACACCTGAAAGCACTGGCAGCGATGTACGTGCATTGGCTCAAGCGAAGGAAGGAAGAGGACGAACACCAACCTGAAAGGAAGTTAAACGGTCAGTTGGCGAAAGCCTCATCCCTTAAGCTTTTAAGTAAAGTGCGGAAGACATGTAGGGAGGCACAAGCAGATTGGAAATTGACTGATTCTGCTCTCGTTCCTTTGCTTACTACATCTCACGCTCCCTCTCGCGCACTTTTAAGCCACCTCAAACTCTCAAAGTCGCTCTACGTTCAAGCAGCTGAGCATTACATGTCAAAACGTGATAGAAAATAAACAAACGCTAAATCGATGTTCGCGTCGTGCAATAAAAACCATTCACACTAGCGCTAGAAGACTGGCATGTCTCATTCAAGCCCATTCAAGATGGGTGATTTTGGTACTTAGCTGGACTGTCATGTGTCTTCGCGAGTGAATATCAGCTGACACGTTTTAAAATGGATCCTACCAACTTTGAAGTTTAGCAGCAGAATGCAGACCTTTAACCATCAATGCAAACCTGCAGTGCACACGAACCCCCAATAGAGACCCAGGTATTTTTGGACACCAAATCTACACCTTCACCTCCATACCCAATCAGCTAGCGCCAGATAGCTCTCTGTATTTCTATGGTTGCTGTAGCAGTGCATGGTTGTGACGTACAACCGAGGGTTTTGTGGAGTTATAGCGGAGGCGTTTGTTGTATCATTTCATCTTGGGGCGCACCTGAAGCAGCGTGGGGGTCTGTTCCATGATTCGTACCAGCAGTGTGTCAATGTAATCCTCCAGATCTTTTATCAGAAGCTTCATCTTCTTTAACTCAGTCTCGCGCTTCTCCAACAGCATCCCTCGCTTTTCGTACTCCTCGCGCTCCTGCCTGAGCTCCGTGTCCCGCTGGATCAGCAAATTGACCAGCTCGCTGTGGTTGAGGTGATAGTAGGAGCCTCCTCCTTCCACTAGCGGCTAAAACAAGAGACACAAGGAAAGCACCAGACTATTTAAAAGAGTTTTGAAACAGAAATGTTCTTGATAGTTACACAACTGAAAAGTTACTTTGCAATAAAAACATACTACGCTATAAAGGCCCTGGTTATCTTCAAACAAAATCAAAGAACAAACAGTAATTATTACACAATTTCAAATAAAATCCAGCCAAAACCAAGACCATTTTGAGTTTGTTTCGGCAGTTCGAAACAGCTCACCAAAGGGAACTTTTAGGGGAGTTTGTTTTGGCTATTAACCTGTTACCCAGCACCCACTTTTGGGGATTTACACCTACCTAACTTTAAATAGTGACTCCAGTAAGCTACAAACACAAATTAGGTATCATTGAAAAGAAGACACTTTGAGCTTTACTGGGGTAAAAGGGGAAGTTACATGCTCAAAAATATAAAAAGTTATACATTAAAAAATAAAAGAAATCCCCAACTGAATATTCTTTAAAAGATTGCTTGCAAATCTTGCAAGTTTCCAATTTTTAGTTTGAGTTCTTTGATCCTGACCCCAGCATAATATGCAACAAAATTAAAGCTTTATCAAAAATTCTCCCATAACATTATTGTCTTTCCAAAAAAGACAGTAATGGCATAATATTTTGAATAATATTTGAGAATTATGTGTCTTAAAAACAAAAAGTATATACGTGTTTTAACTATTTCAACAAATGACATCAGATTGTTGTCAAGGTATAAATCTTCTGACTTTTAATTGCCCATGTCAGACCAAATCTTGAAGCCTGCATCTATTTTGCATGGGTTTTAAATTTTGCGTTACCTCAACTATGATTAAAAGGATTTAAAAATATATATATATTATCACATCATACCATGCATCAATCATATTTTTAAGTATTAAGGCCCTCATATACTTCGAACAAAGTTCCTTTTAGTTCTTTGTTTGAGGTCAAAAAGAAGTTTGAAAAGGCTGAATGACGGTATTTTGTTCTTCTCGACCATGTCGCATGAAATGCGCCACTGTGACACACTATATCTTTGTTGGTTTTTATTTGCTGGAGACTGACAGAAAATATAAACAATGTTTAGAACATTATAAGATGTGGCGCAACACGGTAGTGCCTCTTATTCAGTGTGTGGCCCCCTCTGAGACTTTAAAATCTCTCCACAAGCAGTCCTATACTGTAGGTGTGCATGCATTTTTACCAGCTCTGCTACTTCACTCTCCAGTGTATTCCTGTGGCTAGCATGGTTGTTTTGGATGTTGTTCTCTTGTCTGACCCCCTTGAATGCGAAATGAATTGAAAAACAAAACAAAGTCACACATCTCAAAGAAGGTTGTTGTTGAGTTTCAGAACACCCACTGATTAAGTGATCGCCACAGAACAATGGTAGCTCAAAAGGTGTTTAAGCTAAATGGCTAATTTCATTAATTGAAAAAAAAAAAAACATGGGCATCAAATACAGGAAAGAAAGTTGAAAGAAATGGTAAATATATGGCAATGGAAAAGATAACATATATAATTCACTTTCCATAAACACTCAATGTTTCCAGGGAAACACTGCAATTCTGAATGTGCTTGACACAGATGAATAGAATGGACAAACCACTCCATGGATCAAGTAATAAGATAACACAACAGTTTACTTGTGAATGTGTTACAAATCATATTGTTATATAAATTCTAATTTTAAATTCTAATTCTAATTCTACCTTAGGTTTTTCTGATTTGATTGTATTGTAATAAAGCATACCTTTTATAAAGCTGCTTTAGAACAAGTGTTATTGTGAAAGTTCTATACATATAAAATCGAATTGAAGTGAATATATTAGAATAAAAATATAGGATTTTCTGATGGAGTTTGAGGAATTGGAAAGGTGTGGATAGATGAATAATAAAAGAGGTGATCATGAATATAATGTAAAATACTGAGAATGATGTTCTACTCTCTCTTTAACATTGAAATGCTCAAGTATTACGGCTGCACGATATTGGAAAAATCTGACATTGCGATATTTAGTTTTGCTGCTATATATATATATTGCAATATGAATATAATTGAATAGCTCTATTTGACAAGATTTGAATAATTTAAACAACTGGGGTGATCAAGTCTTTATTTATAAAGTGCGTCTGCATAAATATAATAAATTACAATATGACAAAGCATGGTTTTCTGTGGGGTCTAGGAGTATTCAAATCCAACAATCAAATGTAAAATAACATGGTCATCACTGTATAAATAATTTGATACAATATTATAAATATAATATCTTTATATTTTAATATTTAATAAATAATCTAATCCTGCGATATGACTATTGTGGATACTTTGTGATATCGATGCTCAAACAATATATTGTTCAGCCCTAGCAAGTATTCAGTTAAAATGCTATAAAAAACAAAGAGATATTACAGTTTCAGAGCTCAAAAGTAACTCTTTGGTTTAAAAAGTAATTGTATTTTCTAATTTAAAGTTTATTTGTAATATTTTTAATTACATCAGATTTCACGATTAACAGTTTTGTGAATTATTCACAATATGCTTTTAAAATATATATTTTATTGAAAGATGAGCCAAGTCTTTTGCCTCCAGATGCACTGTAGGTGGAAAAACATATTTGTAATCTTACATCGTGTTCATGTTAAACATAAAACCAGCATTTCACACTATTAACTAACTTAGCATGTTTGACTGTGGCTAAGAACTGTGTCCCAGAACACTATGATTTGTCACATGCCTATTATATCACACTAACAGGAGAAACAACACATGGGGGTGTAATGATAAAGTGTGTAATTATCTATAAGCTGCATTTTTTTCTCAGGTAAATACTGCCATGTTTTTATGCAAACAATAAAACTTCCATTACAGCTACCCAGACATACTTTCTATATAGCATTAAAACGTGCAACAGACTAACATTAGACAGCTATTTTCAACACTTCAGCTATTTTCAACACTGATTAAGAAATGTGTCAGGTCAGCACATTAGAATGATTTCTGAAAGATCACATGATGAAGACTGAAGTATTGAAAGATGAATACTGAAAAGTCATCTTTGCCAATACAGCAATAAAATGCATTTTAAATGTGATTTTACTGGATTTTTTTTTTTTAGTTTAATGCAGCATTGGTGTGCATAAGACAATGTGGGAAAATTATATCTAATATTTAGATTTATATCTTAAAACTTGATCAAATTTAATCTAACTTTGGAGTAAATACTGCACCAATAAGAACATATAAAAAGATAAAGTGCAATGCATTTCACAACACTCAGAATGTGATAACAGTTGTAGTTGCCAAAAAAAAAAAGAAAAAGAAACAAATGTTATCGGTTTAATTATCATTGACAGTGTCATTTTAAGACTGAATCTAAAGATAGAGGAAAACAAAGCTTTTGTTACATACGCTTTGCAATGATACTTTCCAAACATCCAAAACAATGCTGTGTGTTGAGCTATATGTGCATATGGTATTTTTTTATGATTAGAGAAGAGTTTGTGAAGAGCTTATGAAAGACTGAACACAGCAGCAAAAATTCCTTTATCACACGCGAGTAAAGATCTGCTGCTAAGAGATGCATTTCTCACCACCGTATTGAACTATGATAAGAAAACTAGTTACTATGAAGAGGAAAAACAGATATGCTTGAGCATTGTTTCCTTTTATAGTCACATCTAGTGACATCATGTCCTGTTTTTGATTTGTTTAGACATCTGTTATGTGTTGTATTCATGTGTCAAACTGTTAAGATGCAGACTGAATCTTTTTTAATAGTCTCAGGAGCCATTTAGTTACACCAGTGCATTTGTGTTCAGAAGTACCAAAAACTATATCATGCCACTGTTTTGGGACACTTTCATAAAGGTACTTATTTTAATAAGTATAAATTTGTTACGCTTATGCCTGGCGTCCACACTATTCCAGCATCTACAACCCACGAATACAAAGCATTTTAAATATGCTGAAGATCCCGTTTTAGGGTGCTTTCACACTTTTGGTCCGCACTTGGGTTGGTTTGATGTCAGAGTACTGTACGTTTAGCTACTATGAATGTTGTCTTCTGAACTCGGGTGCGCACCCGTGAACCGTACCCAAGTCAGCCTGAAAGAGGTGGTCTGGGGTATGGTTCATGCAAACTCTGGTACGGTTTACTTCTGATATGAATGCAATTGTACCAAATAATGGAGGTGAACCAGCAACTGTAACGTTGATTCGTGTGTGTATGTCTGTGTATCACCTACCTTGGCAACAAGTGGGACTGACCCAGTGCAATCAGTCATGATGTCTGCTTGTCTACACCAAAAACGACTTCTGCAGACATTGCGTGATGTTCTGAACATTTTTAATGTTTTTTTTGTGGCAGATAGACACAAGTGGCTCTCTGTATTTTGGTTTTTGTAACAAAACCAAAAGTTTTAGTAAAAGCAGTGATATGTGTATGTCTCCATTTTGGCACTTTGCTTTTGTGGCCGTCACCTAGCAACAGCTGTACACAAAACAGCAGCTTTTTGACGCAAGCGTACCGGGGTTCAGAAAGAAAAAAGACAATGTAAACACAAACCATCCGAGGGGGGACTATCGAACTTGGGTTCGGACCAGGCATTCGAACCAAGTGTGAAAGCACCTTTAGTTTGGAAATGCTGGTGTTCTATTTCAGTATAGGCGGACTGAAACACAAACTTTTGAAGTAGTTAGCCACAATAGCTCTCTGATTGGTCTTCTGGATGATTGCAAATCGTTTCCTGATTCTTCAAGCCACTCTCAAATGACTATTACACAACGGCTGCAAGTATTAATGCTGCAAAAATATGTGCATGCCAGGAGCATGAATGGATGCATGCATTTCAGTCTATACTGTGTGGACAGAGAGTGTGATAAAAATGCTGAATGAGAAGTGTTTTTATTGTAAAACACAGTTTTAGAATAAACAAAGGTTTAGAATTAAACTGAAAAAAAAAACAACCTGTCAAGTATGAACACACCTTAAGATAATTAATAATAATAATAATAATAATAATATTTCAAGTACTATCTGCAAAACAGCCTGATTTATGCTTATGCATTACCTTCTTGTCTGCATCACTTCGTCCTGAGTGGATGGTGGATTTAAGCTTCTCTAGTACAGATCGACCCTCTGACCTCTTCTCATCAGGGGGTGTCAATGGCTTCACTGGGTGTGGACTAGAAGAAATATTGACACAAGTTTATTAGTCAGTAAAAAGTGGTAAAAAATGTGACTTTAATATCATGACTAAGTCAGTTTACCAACAAAATTCATTAAAGAGAAAAAAAAAATTCCATACCATTTACTCACACTTAAGTGGTTTTAAACTTCGGTTGAACACAACATTGCCATCCATAGTGGGAACAAAAAAATACTATGGAAGTCAAGGGCTGTTTTTTCCAGCATTCTTCGCAATATCTTGTTTGAGAAAGAAACTCAAACAGGATTTGGAATAAGTGGAGGGTGAGTAAATGGCATCATTTTCATTTCATTCATGTTTTTAAGAGAAGCTTTTAGTTCCAAGATGAGGAGATCTCAAGGGCACAATAAATGTTACAGTACATTACTCACTGTCCAACAACCCCTCTAATCCGCAGCAGTACAGACAATTATTAGAGGAGGCAACCATTCTGAAGAAAACAACAAATCGCCCGAAATCACAGAAACTAAAATTTGCTCCAGGACTGAACCACACACACTCACAGCTCACTTGGTTAACACCTGCTAATTGAAGAGAGGCTCCCCCATCCCCACTGTAGGATCCACAAGAGAGTGTGAGCCTATGTGTGATTGTCCATGGAGAAATCAGGAGACATGCTGCTACCACAAACAAATTAACACAAGAGAAAAGATGTGGATGAAGGGGAAGAGTCACCCTGCAACCCGAGAAAGTGAAGCGCATTGATCTGAGCGTATAATAAGATATCCCAATAGACACCTTGCCCAACCCCATAACATCATTTTCCCAAGAAACATACCTTGCACCAAATATTTGCAAAAACAGGAGATCCGTAGTTGCTCAAAATGGAAATACTGTTTAAATAATGTATGGTTCATGATGATCCATCATCATATGCTGACCTAAATCTGAATACATTCTAATATAGCATAAAGGAGTTAATTTTGCCTGTATTATTTTTCCAAATGTGTTGACAGCTTGTCTTAAAAACAAAACCTTCCCTCAACAGTCTGGATATTTGTTATCGGCATCTTGATGGGAAACTGATTCTAACTTTTCTACTGATTTCTAATCTAACATAGTAAAAGCACTTCATTGTGAGTATTGATTCATTAGTCAATTGAATGTTATGAAGGATTTGAGTGTGAGAATGAGCAGTTGCTGCGTGGAGTTCACTTAAAGACCACTGATGACAAAGTTTCTATGGCTTGTTTCCACTGAGAAGTACGGTTCAATATTAATTTATTTCGGTTTACACTGTCAGAAGTAGCAAATAATGACCTGTATCATACTACTTTTTTGGGACACTTTCGTAAGGGTACTAATAACAACAGTACAAAACCAAAAGGATAGAGCTATACTATTGCAACTATAGACTATACCAGGGATGGGCAAACTCGGTCCTGGAGGGACGGGGTCCTGCATAGTTTAGCTCCAACTCCAATCAAACGCACCTAAACATGCTAATCAGTGTCTCCAAGATCACTAGTTATCTAAAAGCAGGTGTGTTTGATCAAAGTTAAGTTGGAGCTAAACTGTGCAGGACACCGCCCCTCCAGGACCGAGTTTGCCCATCCCTGGACTATACTATAGCAGCACTATTGGTTTACAGGGAATCATCACCACTGCGTACTACAAGCCTGGGGAAAGACAAAACTGAAAGCAATATTTTATATTTTGCATCCAAAATGCAACACCATAATAATACAAATACAGCATGCAGCAATGAGACGTGCTCACACAAAGATTGTTTTATCTTGTGACAAACAGCCACATGCCAAGAAGCAAGAACGAGATCTGCTGTGTCTTTTTCATAGACTGATTTTACACAGCCGTCATTTTAAAAGCAAAATCGAGGCTGCGGTGAAAGAAATCCAGAAGTATCACCTTGAGTCACAAGGGAACGTTGTGTACCTGGCTGTATATCTTATCAGCAAAGAGAAAGTGACACAAATTTATAATTTCACCACCTTCTGAGTGACCCGAAGGTCCGTTCTGAATGGATAGTGTAAATAAAAAGGGATGTCAGACCTCAATTTCTGCTAAGTTAAGGGAAATGGAACTAGCTAGCAAACTCAAGTTAATGAACTGATTCTTTAAATATATTAGACCTGTCACGATACTGAATTTCGGTACTGAAATAAAAAAAATGTAAATTTCCTGCTAACAATTAAGCTCTGTTCGTTCTTAAACAGCGCTGATTTGCCATATTGCTTACCAGTGCACAACAGAAGTGACTGTGATTGGCCATGAAGGTTTACCAAGTACAAGCACAAACGACAATCTGCTGATCTTCGCGGCTTTAAAATGCTCCAGTGTCCCTGTATTTGTTTTTACACTCGGTGAAGAGCGGTGAACTGATGACCTTCATGGCCAATCACTGTCATTTCTGTTGAGCACTGGTGAACACAATGGCAAATCAGCGCTGTTTAAGAACACGCTCAGCTGTGCTTAAATGTTAGCAGAAAATTGACATTTTTAAAATGTCAGTACGGGGACATCACTATTACAGACAACACAAGGGCGTGCTACAGAGGACTGCATTGTTTGATCGCTCACCTCGTTACATAGGCTGAAGCAGGGAAGTGTCCCCACGGTGTTTACCTGGTGCCATGAACTGAAGCCTTGGAGGACACTTAAGCGTATTACTCTTAAAGAGATTGTGATTTTGTTTGATGCCTAATATGCTTTTAATTGCTTAAATTAAACTTAACGAATGGTATTAAAGTGATGTTTACACCATATCTGCACTTTGAAATCGCGGCAACAGCTGGAGGTAGTCCACAGCATTTTGTTGCAATGTTTGCAGTGCTGCTGAGCCTATACTTCCGGGTTTCTTCCCATCGCAGCCTCGCTTTCATTTTTTAAAATGGCAGCCACGTCAAATAAGCGTAATGTTGTCTTACAGGTCCATTAATGTCACATCTAAATGTGTGGAAAACACGAAGGGTGCAGCTTCCTTACTCTATTTGTGCACACTTGCCATACGTCTACATTTTTTTTTTAATTACTTGAGTGTATAAAAGACACATTATGTGAATTGCCTGTATGGCTTTCTTTTTTGAGCAAGAATAACTTTGTTTACAACTTTCTTGTGAACACCACGTCAACCAAGTAAGGACACTATTGTCAGTGATAACCCAAGTCTGATCAAGGTGACCGGTTTTGAACCGTACTGTACTGTATTGTACTATACGGTACCATACTGCTCAGTGGAAACAAGGCATAATTACTATCTATAGTTCCTTTAAACCAATAAATAAACAACCAACTGTCATAGAACCCTACATTATTAACTAATCATAGAACCCTTGATAGAACCCTACATTATTCCTAGTTGGCTGACCTTAAAATAATTTTCAGTTTTTAGCACTGGCCAAAATTTCCACAATGGTGCATAACAAATATGTATAGGAAGGTGGAATACCAGTTTCAGTAATTACTGATTTGACCGTTCAACATCACTGAATATGTCACAAAGCAGAATGAAAGTGACCGTAGAGCTCAAAAGATCTTCAGATGTGCCCATTAGTGCAAGATCAGAAACATGAGTATTTAACCTCAGTGCCCAAAGACAATTACAACAAAGCTATATGATACCTCACCTGCTCTGATGACCGAATATATCTGATTTATCCTGAAGAAAAGGATTGCATGATGTAGAATTTAGAGGCTGCATAGTAGGATGAGAACCAGCAAGTTCTGGATGTTGCAATGACTCAGCTGAGGTTGGAGGATTTATGGGAAAGGGGAATGGTTGGGACAGTGCACCAGTGTCTACTGCTACATGTGGTGTCGAAGAAGCTACAGGCGAAAGGTCAAACAAAGATGATGTAAAGTGAAGGTTAGGATCATGCAATGAGGCCAGAGTTGGCTGGTCAAAGGGTGAAGGTGCTGATGACTGGGGTAAAGTGGGCCAGTTCACTGAAAATAAGTCAGGCGTCACAGATTGTTGCACAACTGGGGTTGTCCACAAATCGGTATTTCTGTCGAGACTTTCTACTGATTTAGGATGTAGTTCTGTCCCACTGTGAGTTTCTGCAGATTTAAAATTTGCAGCAGGACTTTTGCGAGTGCAAAGGTGCATTTCAGTTGCCTGGGGTACAAAGATGTTCTTCAGGTCAGAATCCGTTTTGACAAGGTCCTGTGTAATACTGGAGGTTTGCTCAGATACACAATCTGATATAAATGAATTAGGTTCAGCCAACGGAGGTAAATGCATACTGTCCTTTGATGCAGTCACAACGTTAAAGAATTCATCTTCTTGCACTCTTTGAAAATCACCTAGTTTGGTTGGACAGGTTTTACAGTGGTCAATGAGACATGTGTCTGTATCTAATGGTGCAAGTTGAGCCTCAAGTTCTGCTATTATCTCGGAGGTAACAACAATTGACGTAGTATCTTTAGGAAAATCATATTTCTCTGAAGGGACTGACTGTACCATGGATTCATCAAATTCTGGCTTTATAAACTCTGATGCTGTGTTCTCAGATGAACTATTATGTGAAGGGTCTGACATTGGTGTAATAGTATGCGTTTCAGGCAGGAGATCCAATAAGCAATTATTCTGGGAAACATCCCGAGGACATTCTTGCTTTGGCAAGGCTTCTTGAGAAGGTTTAATTTTTTCTGCTATGACCTGATTTTGCTCAGCAGCTACTTCTGTTATGGCCTTTACAGACGTGTCATGTTTTAATGTGGCAAAAGCATTAGGGATATTGCTTGGCAAGGACTCAATTTTGGAAGTGTTTTCTGCAGGCAAATGATGTTTGGTTTTCACTTCCTGGGTGAGTTCTAAGTTAAAGGAAACTGAATCTTGCTGAGATACACAAGTAAGGTACTGGTCTGAATCTGCACTCTTATACAGGCTATGAAGAGGCACACTACCAGGTGAAAGCACTAAAGAGTTTTTGTCTGCTGTATCTTCATTTCTCCCTGTTTTAATTCCGCTAGTTGTATGGTTATGTTCTACAGGAAGTGTCTGTTCATTAGAATACATTATTTCTGGCTCTTCGCTGATGCTGGTTAGTAGAGTACCTGTTAAATGATTCTTGAATGGACTGATTGGCCGTTCACTCACACTCTCTTTGTTCTCCTGCACGCCATTAGACATGGTTTTTAAGAGTCCTGGAAAGGAAAGGCCACCGAGTAGGTTCTCAGGAACAGAGTCTTTAATTTCAGAGTAGGTATGACTGACACCCTTAAAGAGATCCTCTCTTGATTCATTCTGTAATATGGTGTTCATTACTGCATCTTTGACCTCAGCTTTATCCACAAGCAAAGTAGTTGATACTAGGAAACTCTGTGCTGATTGAACATGGTTTCTAAAAGCCTCAGTGGCTTCAGCTTGGGACTTTCCAACTTTCACAATGTTTTGAATGAGTGAGGCACCTGATCTCCAAAATTCTTCATCGGATTCGATTATATTACCTGTAATTATGTCAGCCTGACAGGGCTCAATAAATGGCTGGTCCGGGACTCCACCTACAGAATCAGATGTCATGGTAGACTGTTCCAGTGTGTCACCTGAGCTGTTGCCCTTAGAGGACAGCACAGGATCCTCCTCATGGATTGTCACAGACTCAACATCCTTCAGAGCTTCAGGTTTCTGTGATGATTCAGGACTCCCAGAATCCCCTTCTGAGAATCCAATGCAAATACTAGGAAGAAGGTCAACAGTGTCTGCTTCTGATAATGATGATTGTGTGACATCTGATGTCGCATTTTGAGAGGTTACGACCATCTTTGAGGGGTTTTCAAAAATTGACACATCAGCATTGTCTTCATTCTTGGAGCAGCCTGACAGTGCAGGAAAAGGGCATGCAAGCGTATTTAGTTCAGAAAACTCTAAACTTGAATTCTCTGGTAAAGAGATTTCAGACACATTTATATATTCTGCAAACCCATATGCCCCGTGATAGGTGAGGTCAGGCTTGTTAGAACTAGAACAAACACTATTAACATTGCTTCCTGAAATTTGAGGTGTGTCTGCAGTTGTTTCATCAACAGTGCTAGCTAAAGCATTTTCCCCTAAATCAGTTAGGTAATTTGTATCCGACCTCATTAGGCAAACCAAAGCACTCGAAGGCTCTTGGTTATTTGTTTTCATTAGAAGAGCTGGGAGCATAACCAAACTATTTGTTTTAGCCATCTCTTCCGAGGGTTTCAATCTGTCCTTAGCGAAATCCTCAAAGTCATCCTTTTCTGTCTGTCCCGCCAAGTGAGAAACTAAAGGATCAACTGAGATGTCCATTTGGGAAGGTCCTTGCTTGTTTCCAACCCTTAGTAAATCTGGGGTGGCATTGCCATCAACCTGTGAGCTAAAAAGAGAGGGTACATCAGGAGTTAAAGGAGCATCAGAATGAAGCTCTTGAAAGAGAGGATTCTGCTGTGCAAGTGGAAGGATGGGATTGGCTTCATAAAGAGGTGAGGGTGAAGTAAAGGTACTGGTGTTTTTGTCAGTCATATTCTGTGAAGGACCATTAAAGGTCAAAGGTACGATGGAAGAGCTTGTATTGGCACTGGAGTCTGACTGAGGAGACACCAGCGGGCTGTGAAAGAAAGGTATATACAGCACATTAGTTACCGCAGCCTCCATTAAACCCAATAATAACAGCGAGCAACGATAATGGCCAAGAGCCATGCGACCAGTGACCTTCACCATCTAAATGTGAAATCCCTGAGAAAGAAGTGACTAATGACCCACAGCAGTGCATATGAGTATTAACTGTGCACCATGCTATTATAAACTCGAAAAAATATACAATAAACAAAAATGGGTTTCGATAGACACTTCAAATTTAGTAGTTGTGCTCGAAATACTGCATCATGTTTCAAAACAGTTTCCAGTGTTCATTCGTTGGATATTTATTTTTTTCAATAGATGTGATCTTAATGACATTCTACAATAAATTTTGTTGTATAAATCTAGTGATTAAAAGGTCTCAGAATGCAATTGCATTCTGGAATTATTATTTTGTACTGTATTAAACATTGTTCAAAGTAGCAAGCATTGTGACACAAGACAGTATTTTGAACACAGTGTCTGTCTACAGCTGCATTACTCTAATAAACATAGGAACCCTGAGTTTGAAAAGGCCATAAGAAATTGCCCAGCCATGTTGGAGAACGAAGAAAAATAAATAAATAAATAAATAAATGCACAAGCAAACAAACACAAGCACAAGGTTTTTACAAACTGATGTTTTGCCCACATAGTTGACTTCAGACAAACTAAAACTAAATCACTTCTTTGCTTGAAGCAAGTAAACATATTGTAAGAGCATGCGATTGGTTGGGATATTTGACATGTTACAGTAGCTGAACTTCAATGCCATTTCTATGAAATCATTTAAATTGGATGTCACAGAGTTAATAAAACCACAATACAAGTAGGTTTCTTAGGAAAAGATTAACCATAGTTGTAAGCTAAACTGCAGTGTAAACGGTGATTTTCAAAAGAAAACTGTTTTATGATAGGTCAAGGCTTAATCTGTATCCATTTAATAGGTCATTAGTCTTAAACGTTTAGTCTGTTATTGGGCATTTCATGGGTGAATAAGAATTTGATCAGCAGATTAAATTCTTTCAGGTCTTTGTGTGTTAATGTGTCAATCTCACTCCAATCAGGGTTTCAAGGACATTTTCACTCAAATAACGGCACTGCTATTGTATTGTTGTTTTGCAATGAAATTTCACTATAAATCTTTAAAATAAAGTCTTTAAAATAAAAATATAGCAAATGAATGTCAATAACAAAAGTCCAATAACCTTTAATTATTTTGTACAATACTGTAAGAATTTCATATTATAATATTCAAAAACTCTACAATAATTGTATACATTTTGGTGATTTATATACTTGCATTATCTTAAATGTTTCCCTTTCTTTCAAATTCAGAGTAATTTGCCATTTATACTAGTGGCACAGCCACTTGTAAATTTTATAACCCTGTTACCTTATTGTATGGGTGTCAAAACCTATTCTGAAGAGCCACTGCCCTTCAGTTTAGCTTCAAGCCTAAACAAACTCATGAACCAGCTAATCAAGGTTTTCAGACACACTGGAGACATGTAGGCCAGTATGTGAGTCAATATATTTGTAGCATAAAACATAGTGTAATTGCTTTAATGCTTTCCAATAAATGGAAGCAACTAAATCCTGCCAAAAGTGTCCTTCCTCCCCCAAGTTCATTTCAATAAACAATTTTTCAGACATTACTATATACACTACCTGACAAAATTCAAGTCGCCTATCCACGTTTTAAAAACAACAAATAATAACTTGACTTGTAGTTGATCATTTGGTATCAGAAGTGGCTTATATGAAAGGCAAAGGCCTCTAGATTATGCTTATTTTTTACCAAATACCAAATAATTACCAAATAATTAATTTGTTAAATAATTTGAATTATTTACTTAGGACACTAAGGTCTGACTTTGCTTATACAAAAGTCTCGTCACTTAACAGAAATAATGTACCCTATAAAATATAAAGTCATGGTGCAGTGGAAAAATAATTAATATTGTGCATGACTCCCATGAGCTTGGACGACTGCATCCATACATCTCTGCAATGACTCAAATAACTTATTAATCAAGTCATCTGGAATGGCAAAGAAAGCATTCTTGCAGGACTCCCAGAGTTCATCAAGATTCTTTGGATTCATCTTCAATGTCTCCTCCTTTATCTTACCCAAGACATGCTCTATAATGTCTATGTCTGGTGACTGGGCTGGCTAATTCTGGAGCACCCTGAACTTCTTTGCTTTCAGGAACTTTGATGTGGAGGCTGAAGTACGAGGAGTGCTATTCTGCTGTGGAATTTGCCTTCTCCTGTGGTTTGTAATGTAATGGGGAGAACAAATGTCTTGATACTTCAGGCTGTTGATGTTGCCATCCACTCTGAAGATCTCTCGCACGCCCTCATACTGAATGTAACCCCAAATCATGATTTTTCCTTAACCAAATTTGACTGATTTTTGTGAGAATCTTGAGTCCATGCGGGTTCCGGTATTTGTGATTATTGGGATGCAGTTCAACAGATGATTAATCGGAAAAATCTAGCTTCTGCCACTTTTCCAACTGATCAACTAGAAGTCAAGTTATTATTTGCTGCTCTTAGAACTGGGATTGAAGACAAGACTTTTGTCAGGTAGTGTATTATACAATATATTGTTGTTCTGTATTGTACTTTGTACACTCTCAGAAATAAAGGCATGCGAGTTGTCACTGGGGTGGTACTTGTTCAAAAGGTAAACATTTGCACCTAAAAGGTCCATATTAATACCTCAGGGATACATATTAGTACCTAAAAAGTACACTTAAATGTTTTAGGTACTAATATATACTTCTGAGGTACCAATATAGACCCTTTAAGTACAAATGTGTACCTTTTGAAAAAGTACCACTCTCGTACAGCTCTCGTACCTTTATTTCTGAGAGTGTACAATGAAAATAAAGTTGAATCTAATTTAATATAACTAAAGCTGTATTTGCCCATTTTATTAACTAGCAGAACTTAAAATAAAGTGTCAGTGACGTTTTCACACATGTATCAAATGTGAAGATAATAATCTGTAGTGCTGCTCTCTTCACGATAATCTCACTTCAAGAGTCCTACAGAGTAAATACGACGTAATGATGCTCACTGTGGAATTTGCTCCAAGACATCAGCAGGAAACTTCAACATGAGATTCATTTGACAAGTCTGAAATTCACAGATATTAATTAGCTAATACTGCTTTCCCCTCCTCAAATTTATGTTTGAAAATGTGACATAACTGCAAGCTCTCACAATTAATGCAGAGATTTGTTGAATTTGCACTAATTTTCGCAACTGCTAAACCCAAAGGGACTGATGTGCGTTTATGAGCATGTGTGCGCACATTTTCGTTGACACAGCATGAAAAGGCATATCCCTGCTTTATAAAAACCCAAACCAAAGCTCAGAAAGAACAGAGTGTGATTTACCGCCACCCGAGAAAAAACATTTGAAAATATTTACCAAACAATGGACAGCATACACACCTACAACAGAAGCAGGAATGCAGTTACACTGGTTTAGGTCAGTGACAGAATTAAACTGATTGACTCCTCCCATTCATAGCCAACACAAACACTCCCACACACTATTTCAGGTCCATCTGTCTGCAATGCAAAAATAGCACTCGTCGATGAAAATTGAGATATGAAAACTTGGTTTTGAGGGAGAACATGTGAGAAGGAGAGATAGAGAGAAAGGTGGAGAGAGAGAAAGAAAGAAAGTACAGTACTCAAGAGTTCTGGTTTCCAGGCAGCACCTCTCTCTGCAATGCAGATGCTGAAACTAAATCTATGACTACATGCACGTTTACACTCACAGGATTACACACACAGGCTGGTTTGTGCGATTTATGAGGACTTTTCATAGGTGAAATTTACTTTGTAATGTAAAAAAAATGCTTTTACCCTAACCCTATCCCCAAACCCAACCCTCAGAGGAACATGTGGTACAATCTGAAGGTTAAAAGATCCCATTTAAGCATCATTTTACAGTTTTAACTAACAAGGACACAAGGAATGTTCTCATCTACCACCTCAACACTGTAATACCTAGGTCAAACACATATCATTATACAAATTTGTATATAAAGCCCATAAACAAGTACACACACACATACACACATGCTTCTACTCATTATTTGTAACATAAAGCAAAAAAAAAGTTTACCTGGGTTTACTGTGCGAGTCCTTGGAGCTGAACCATCCTTTGTGTTTGACTTCCACAAGTGGTTGAGCGTGTTCTGTTTCCTCTTTGTTCGTGATTGGTCCTTTACCAGCCGAATCACCTTTCCCATGTGAAAACAGGCCCCTCCTTTTCTTGCCCTGAGTCTCTGTCTCTCCAGCCCGTATTACGGTTTCATTCACAGGCTCATCTGTAACTCTCCCAGCATGCTCTAGTGCTGCAACAATGGCGGCTTTTTCTTCCTCGCCAGGTTTATCGAAGGACCAGCGCCGTCCATCCACCGGGCCACCGTTCTGTTTTTCTTCCCCACGGCGAGAGAGGTTTTGCAGAGAGAGTGAAAGAGAGCCTTTTTGAAGCACCCCGAGGGCTGGGAGCCGGGGTTCGGGTCTTGGCTTTGACTCTTGGGATTTCTCGCGTTTTGCTGGCAGCTTAGTTGCCTGTGGTTGACCTGACTGAGTTATTGGTTTGGTTGACTCTGGTTGAGGATGCTGTAGTACGAGTGTCGGCGGGTGGTGAGTGAGAGGAGACGTTTCCACCGGGTTCCCGTTCACACACACTGAAGGAAGTAGGATAGGGGTGTCGTTGTCTGACATCACAGAATGAGGCACTGGTAAGCTGATGTCATACATCACATGTCTGACGGGAGAAACCTGTGGCGAAGGAGCGACTGTGTGTTCTGAATGACAGAGAGCAAGATAGAGTTAGTTTAGTTTATTTAAGTTGCAGAAAAAAATAAAGGATGTGGACCTGGTTCAATTTATCAGTGGTGATTGGATTGAGACAAATCTGAATGAGTCAAATCTGCAGTCAACTATGAGCACAGAATGGCTTTTAAGCTGAATAAATGATTGCAGTACGGCATACACCACCAGAATGACGTCTATGACAAATCACTTCCATTACAATAAAAAAATACATTTAGAAAAGAGGAAAATTTCCATTTCATGTCAACTTCTAAGTGATTTTAGGGTCCAGTATAACTAAAGTTTGACAGCACTCATAACCTAAATTTTGCTTCATTGTAACAGATTACTTATAAGAAGAATAAGAAAGGGGTAAGTTTAAATCATTTTTCAACTGCTACTCATAATTGAAGCCAATGAAGCAAATATTTTCTGTGGGTGTAAGATTTTTATAAAGTTATTTTATTATTTTTGTTAAAAGGAACACTTCCTTTATTACCTTTCCTTTATTATGTAATATACAGGCAGTGCAGAATTATTAGGCAAATTAGTATTTTGACCACATCATCCTCTTTATGCATGTTGTCTTACTCCAAGCTGTATAGGCTCGAAAGCCTACTACCAATTAAGCATATTAGGTGATGTGCATCTCTGTAATGAGAAGGGGTGTGGTCTAATGACATCAACACCCTATATCAGGTGTGCATAATTATTAGGCAACTTCCTTTCCTTTGGCAAAATGGGTCAAAAGAAGAACTTGACAGGCTCCGAAAAGTCAAAAATAGTGAGATATCTTGCAGCGGGATGCAGCACTCTTAAAATTGCCAAGCTTCTGAAGCGTGATCATTGAACAATCAAGCGTCTCAAACCAAAACAAAGGCGCAAAATAAACTGAGAACTGAACCATGAACTGAGAAAAGTCAAGCGCGCAGCTGCCAAGATACTACTTGCCACCAGTTTTGCCATATTTCAGAGCTGCAACATCACTGGAGTGCCCAAAAGCACAAGATGTGCAATACTCAGAGACATGGCCAAGGTAAGAAAGACTGAAAAATGACCACCACTGAACAAGACACACAAGCTGAAACATCAAGACTGGGCCAAGAAATATCTCAAGACTAATTTTTCTAAGGTTTTATGGACTGATGAAATGAGAGTGAGTCTTGATGGGCCCGTGGTTGGATCGGTAAAGGGCAGAGAGCTGCAGTCCAACTCAGACGCCAGCAAAGTGGAGGTAGAGTACTGGTTTGGGCTGGTATCATCAAAGATGAGCTTGTGGGGCCTTTTCGGGTTGAGGATGGAGTCAAGCTCAACTCCCAGTCCTACTGCCAGTTTCTGGAAGACACCTTCTTCAAGCAGTGGTACAGGAAGAAGTCTGGATCCTTCAAGAAAAACATGATTTTCATGCAGGACAATGCTCCATCACATTCGTCCAAGTACTCCCCAGAGTGGCTGGCAAGAAAGGGTCTAAAAGAAGAAAAACTAATGACATGGTGTCCTTGTTCAACCGATCTGAACCCCATAGAGAACCTGTGGTCCATCATCAAATGTGAGATTTACAAGGAGGGAAAACAGTACACCTCTCTGAACGGTGTCTGGGAGGCTGTGGTTGCTGCTGCACGCAATGTTGATGGTGAACAGATCAAAACACTGACAGAATCCATGGATGGCAGGCTTTTGAGTGTCCTTGCAAAGAAAGGTGGCTATATTGGTCTCTGATTTGTTTTGGTTTTGTTTTTGAATGTCAGAAATGTATATTTGTGAATGTTGAGATGTTATATTGGTTTCACTGGTGAAAATAAATAATTGAAATGGGTATATATTTGTTTTTTGTTAAGTTGCCTAATAATTATGCACAGTAATAGTCACCTGCACACACAGATATCCTCTTAAAATAGCTAAAACTAAAAACAAACTAAAAACTACTTCCAAAAATATTCAGCTTTGATATTAATGAGATTTTTGGGTTCATTGAGAACATGGTTGTTGTTCAATAATAAAATTAATCCTCCAAAATACAACTTGCCTAATAATTCTGCACTCCCTGTATGTGGATATAATCGATCTGCAAAATGGAGTAAATCTCTCTGACAGACAATTATTTTTTAAAATGCAATGTTTTTTCCAAAAAAATGTAGTATAATTTGAAAGGCTGTTTGTTCAACTGTATTAATAACAAAGAAAGTATAGCCTGAACTTAATCCTTTACAAAAGTTATGTTACACATTTTCATTATGTATGCCTCTTGGCTGCTTTGGGCCTTAAAAAACTGTTGGGTAAATAGTGATTTTGATATGTTAAAGAGACCCATTTTGTTTATTTTCACAAGCTTTCAATAATGACACGCAGAGATAAGATGTACAGTAAGAGCATTACATTTCCAAAATCAGCTCTCAGCAGTTGACCAATCATGACAGACATTTTGGTAAGTTTAGCTTTAAAAAAAATATAAACTTTACCAGAAAGACTTAAAAAAAAGACCCTGCAGCAATATGAAATAATGGAAAATACACCATGTCTTCCAGAGGCAGATAAAAGTGCATCTAATATCCTACACTCCACCTACTGGCCTAACATGTGATTGTTTTGGTACGTGTTATAAGAGAGGGCACCAAAACAAAGCTTTCATATTTTACTGCGTTGTACGCATGAATTATGATCAAAACTGTAGTCGCCTTTTTATTTGTTCACTCAAAAGCCACTTAATATGAGTCTGTTTGTGCAATAATATTCATGTGGCATACAGTGAGAACTCTATATACAGTAGACTGCCTAAAATAAGAGGAAAAGGTCAAAATCCAAACACAAGTGGTCAAAAAAGATCTTTATACCAGGTAGACACCATACTGCATCTCAGCTGACCACTTTTAATCACATCACTGAAAACGGATGTTTAAAAAAAATTGTAAAATAGCTATAACTTAAAAAATTGCACTGTAAAACTTTTGTAAAAAGTTCAATATAATTTAAATTAAAATAGATTTTAAATTCCTGCAGCTTTTTTCATTAATTGCAATGAACTTTGATTATATTTAAGTAAAAGGAACTCATTTCCTTTAATTACATTTTTCATATTGTGTGTAATAAAACTTTCTACAGTAAAATTATTGAAATAATATTACGTATTTTAACATTAGTCAGTATATCCCGATAGCCCAGTGGTTCTAATCCCAGCTAGTAAACCTTTCCTGATCTCATCGCTCTCTCTCTCTACCACTTAATTTTCTGTCATCCTACTGTCAAAAAATAAATCTTAAATAAATAAATAAAAGAGTATTTTAACATTAATGAGGTAAGTTAAAGTAAACTTTATTGTCCCAGGGGAGGGAAATTTGTCTCTGTATCATAACCTCTGCTGCAGTCATCACATTTAACCCATTCACAGCAATATACAAGACAAACATATACAAACAAATGTGTGTTGTGTATATACTGTACAGCTTAATAAAGCAGTTAAATAGTGGTGGCCTATTTTATTTAAACTTAAATGATCTTAATAAATTAAAGCAAAAATAAATTAGGGCAGGTTACCACTCCAAGCCACCACTGTTTAACAGCTTTATTTTCACTGGAATAAAATGAGCTTTTATATCTATCGAATCTGCAAAAGAGACTCCCAATATATGACTTCAATATTGATAAGTAGAACTTAAAGGGATAGTTCACCCAAAATCAAAAATTCTGTCATCATTTACTTACCTTTTACTTTTCAATCCTTTATGATTTCCATTCTTCTGTTGAATACAGTAGAAGATGTTAATGCTGAAAACCTATAACCATTAACTTCTATAGTATTTGTTTTTCCTACCATGGACGTCGATGGTTACTGGTTTTCAGCATTCTTCAAAAAATCATCTTTTGTGTTCAACAGAAGAAAGAAATAAAAGGTTTGAAACCACTTAAGGGAGAGTACATAGTGAATAGATAGTCATTTTTGGGCGCACTATCCATTTCATTTAAATAATTTTACTGTTAAAAGCTATTGATAATTATTTACTAGTTAATTAGTTAAAGTAATGGTAACTAATAACTTTAATTTTTCTGATGTTGATTGTAATGCAATAATGTGCACCTTTAGTAAAGCTGCTTTGAAACAATAATTATTGTGAAAATCACTATACAGATATACTTGTATTGAATTTTTATACTAACTGAGCTCATATAATTCTGAATCTAGAATATCTTTTAAAAAACACACTCAACTGTGCATACCTGGACTGTTGTCTGCAGTCAGGTTGCTGCTGTTACTGGGTGAGTTGGACAGATCTGAGACCACCACACTGATGCCCGCTGTAGGGCTCAGGCTACCGCCCCGCGATGAGGACTCGCTGCTCTCGGAACCCAGTGATGTGCTGGAGCGTGTATCTGAAGACTTCCTCAACCTCCCACGCAGGAAAAAACTTCTCATCTTACTCCTGCGGGCCTCCCCTCCTTCGTCGTCCTCGTAGTCTTCCTCGCCACCCCCATCGCTCGGCAGTCGCCCCCGCATGCGCGCCAGTGCTCCATATCCCCCAGGAACAATAGCAGAAGAGGAGTCTTCTTCAGCAGGGCGCTTCTTAGCTCGCATACGTTCTCGGAGCTTGTCGAAAGCAGAGCGAGGTTTATCCTTCATGGAGAGGTCATACATGCTGGCTGTCAGGTTGTGTCGCGTGAACTGGACAGACAACTGAAGCTCCCCGCGCTCTTTCTCCTTTTTGCCTGTTTTTGAATGGAGCCTGTGCCACCTGTGGACGATAATGAGCAGAGGAACGGTGTTAAAAAGATGCATGGATGCCAGACAGTAACTCTGTATTTACAGTTGAAGTCAGAATTATTAGCCGCCCCTGTATATATTTTCCCCCAATGTCTGTTTAACAGAAAGAAGATCTTTTTCAATACCTTTCTAAATATAATAGTTTTAATAACTCATTTATTTTATCTTTGTCATGATAACAGTACATACTATTTTACTGGATATTTTTAAAGATACTAGTATTCAGCTTAAAGTGGAATTTAAAGGCTTAACTTGGTTAATTGGGTTAATTTGGCAAGTTAGGGTAATTAGGCAAGTCATTGTATAATGATGGTTTGTTTTGTAGACAATCGTAAAAAAAGATATTGCTTTAGGTGGCTAATAATATTGTCCTTAAATTAATAATGACCTGAATTTTAAACTGCTTTTATTCTAGCTGAAATAATACAAATAAGACTTTTTGCAGAAGAAAAAATATTATAGGAAATACTGTGAAAATTCCTTGCACAGGAAATAATTGAAACAGAACAAAAAAATTCACAAGAGGGCTAATAATTTTGACTTTAACTGTATATGGTTGTTGGTATATTGGAAACCTAAGGCTACTTCAAAGCAAGATCAATATAGAAAAAAAAAATTACATTAGCTTTGTAATTCAATAATAAATCTATTAAAAATAACTATAACTTTTACAATAAAAACATTGGTCACACTTTACTAAGGTCTAATTGATTAGTTATTTACTAAATAACTAAAAATGAGCAATACCTGTATAACATTAAAACCCAAATTTGTGCTTTGTTAATCCACAGTGAGCTAACATGAACTATAAACAACTTTATTTCCTTTAACTAATGTCAAAAACATGAATAATATTGTAATAAATGTATTGTTTGTTCATGTTAGTAAATGCATTATTAACAAATACAACCTTATTGTAAAGTGTTACCAAAACTTTAGATATGTTTTTTAGTTCAATATATGGTAAATTAGTAAATGTATAGTAAACAGTGCTTTAAGCAAGAACAATACATTCTAATTAGATTTGCATTATAAACCTTGAATAACAGTTTAAAAGTTATAATTTTATTTCATGCATTAAGTACTTTGTTACTCTACTCTGAAAATTCTTCTGCATGAATCAGAAGATTTTTTTTTTTTTAATTCTGCAAAAATAATTGCAAAAAAATGTCTGTAAACAACCTAATATGAATTTATTCACGCACAAAACTTAAACCGAGCACTTCAGCAATGCTATATAGACTGTGAGAAAAAACAAAAGAGAGAAAAAGATCTCAACAAAAACCAAATAATAGGTGTTTAAATGTTTATTTTTTATGGTTTGGTTTATGTGTTAATGTAATAAATAAAACAGGAAACCAACATTTCACCTGCACTCTTTAATTAGAAATTGTTTATAAAATACAATATGCTTTTAGACATTTAATAAGTTAAATTACGACTGAAAATAACTTGAAATAGCAATTGTTTAAGTCCAAAGTGATCCACAATATGAAACCGTGAAGCTTATACAGATTTCAGTACATCAAGCTTAAAATGTAATACGATTTACGATGTCTTCTTTGACTTTCATTTTACAAACAAAACACAACTAAAATCTTAAATGTTTAAAAAAAAAAAAAAAAAAAGTCAGCCATTCAGGTTTGAAACTACACAAATAGGGCTGTGCAATTAATCAAAATCGAATCGCAATTTGAAAAGTTGCAATTAGCTAATCGCTGCGATATGAAATATATATGTATTATTTAATTTTATTTCCCCTGCCAAGAGCAAATGCATGACTGCCATCTGTGTGACAGCCTTACTACTAGCCAATAAAGTGAGCACACTTTCATTCTGCCCAATCAGAATTGTGCAACTAAACTACGCCCTCAATACAAAAAAAAAAAAACTAACAGAAAAGTGTGGACGAGTGGGATGATGGCATCTGCCGCTTCAGAAGCATTAATAGACAAATTAAAATCAATAAAAAAAACAGCATGTCAGTAATATGGGAATATTTTGGTTTCAAAGTCACAGATACCAAACAAAAACAGGTTATTTGTAGGAGCTGTCACAGAATTGTTGCCAGCATGAGAAAATACAACAACCAGCACCTGAAAAAGCACCACAGACATGAGGAGTGTCTTGCTAAAAAGTCAACTGAAAGTATTGCCAGTGACACTCAATCTAGTAGCAAGCAATAGCAAAGTACAATTTCAGAGTTGTTTGTGGCTGTTACACTGTATAAGAAACATCACAAAGGCACCAGGAGATAACTAACGCCACAACGCACTACTGTTTGCTCTAGAGAAAAATGAGTGAATGAATATTTAAAAACAAATTTGAATAAACAGAGTAAATTAATATCTTTTTAGTTGCTTTTTTAACTGACACTCACTGCATTTTAGCAGTAAGAAGCTATGATACAGAATATTGAGCTGAAGCTGGACTACAAAATTAAAATCGCAAAATCAAATCGCAAAATCAAATTGAAATCGTAATATTAGGGCTGGGCGATATGGCAAAAAAAAAATCTAGATTTTTTCATAAAGTTTGACCGATTTACGATTTCGATATTTTTTTTTCTTTTACTGTGTAACTATAGTCAACTTAAAACATTACAACAACATAACTGAAGTAACAATCTCTTTATAAGTAACTTAAAAAACCATTAGGTTAAGTAACATTTATTTTTAATGGCCATACATGCATAAATTGGTCAACAAGGTGTAGCCTATTACATTCCTATAGACAAATTCCTCCTTGACGTTTTAGAAAATATTTGTGCGTAGCTACACCACCCAGTATATATTAAAGATCACCGTGAACAACAAAAAATCCCACAAAAACCTGTTACATATCTATCTATATTTAAATGTCTATCTTATATTTAACTGAATCGTATAACTGCCTATAGATGAAATGTTGAACGTTGCTCAATTTATTTTTATAAAACATTTGTCAAAACGTATTGATATTTTTGTGGAGTGAAAACAATACCGACATTTAAGAATCCATATTTATTTTATTTATTCATTCATTTTACTTGTGCATATATGGGTTATGATTTAACTCATAGCTACAGTACCTTGGGCAGCTACTGCGCCACTCCGTAAAGCTTTCAAGCAAAAGTCCAAATTAAAGACAGATTTAACTTTCTGCAGTGACAGCCGACATTCACAGGTAACCGTCCTTCAGGTGGTGCGCAGGTATAAAGTACAAAACCAGACGTCTGGGCTTTGAATTAGGTGCAATTATTTCCTCGTTGTTCAAAGAGTCTGCAAGTTCTTGTTCCATGGATACATGTTGTTGTTGATTCGATGCGCAGTAGGAAAAAAAGGCTTTCAGCAGTGCATGTAGTCGCTGGTAATGTTCTCACCCAGATCAGAGCGATCTGTGCTACCGAATACAGCGCAGCATGCAAAAAACTCACGCTCAGTCAGACGAAGTAAAGGTCTCATTGCCTATATGTCAATCAAATGAATTAAGCTCTAGCCACGAATAAAACTTTTAGCCTATTTTATTATTTTGTGTAATGTATATAGTGTAATCAGGGCCGGAGCAAGCTGAACTGGCGATCTAGGCGAACGGCAATCACGGCGCCCTCAACCCGAAAGTGAAATAGAAACTTACCGGTTTGTGGATGAAAGTGAGGACCGGGAGGGGGTGGGTGTCGCGGATGAAAGTGAGGACCGGGGGGTTCTCGCTCACTATTCTGCTGCCCAAGGCGGCCGCCTAGGTCGCCTCTATGGACGCGCCGGCCCTGAGTATAAAGCTGGATTTATACTTTCGCCTGGCGCCACATCGTGCGCCTCCGCTTACTGCGCGACAATGGGCTAGCGCGCTGGCGCTGAGCCAATAGCTCATCAACAGAGCCGCGACGTCAACACACAGAATCTATCAGCACAATTCAGCACGGTTGTCTAACAGTTTAGAACGGTTTGGCACGATAGTGGAAAAGCTGATTTAATATTTTTATTTTAAAAAAAATCATGATACCTCAATATTATAAAAAGTTAAATCGTCTTAAAACGTAAATTCGAATTAATCGAGGAAAAAAAAAAAAAAAAAAAAAAAAAAAAAAAAAAAAAAAAAAAAAAAAAAAAAAAAAAAAAATCGCCCAGCCCTACGTAATATCTGTTAAAAAAAATTGCAATTAGATATTTTAAGATTTATAAAAGTGCTATCATTTTAAATTAATTTTTTTGTACAAAAATGTGAAAAAAGGCATTTTTCTGAATATAACATTAAAAATAATAGATCTTATGATTGTTATATTTTAAATATAAATCAAAAACCTCAGTCCTGTGGTGGCGTGAATATTTCATTGTGGCATTATGAATATTTCCATACCCAGCAGTCGACTGAACACTGAAGGATGGAAATGTATTGATCTTTGCATTGTCCTCTCCTCTACATCCACATATACAGAAAGACTTTCATTTTCTAACAAACACAAATACATAAAGTCAGTGTGAACTGAGATCAGAATGCAAGTGGTCTTTCGACTAAATTAAATAGAAGCTTTCCTGATACTCCTTGTTTTCCTGTTTTTTTTTTTTTTTATGCAAACAGACACACACGCACACACACACACACACAAAGTCACACATGCTGACAAAGGCAGCGCTGGGACAAGAAGGTCAGCTTTATTCAATCAGCAGTATTGCTTTTCTAAACCCTCCACACCACAGTACGCACACACACAAACACATGCAGAGGCACTAATAATGCAATCGTCTTATTGTCAGAGACTTGGCTGTTTAAACGGACCTTTGACAACACATTAAAAGAAAACAATTAACCAATTAACAGATGAACAGATAGGCGGATCTACCCACGCATGAATATCCATTAATTATGCACATTTACTAATAAACACATTTGGCATCCTTCCAGGTGCAGCTATGTTGCTATGGTAGCATCGCATTGAAGTGACACTGGGCTATGTTGTTTTATATTGCAATTAGTAAAGGTGATACATGAATTTTGTTGCAGCATTAAAACTGTTCTACCCGTTCGAGTTTAAAACGTAGACACAACCATATTTGATTTGTGAAACAGGTCATTCAGTTCCATCCATAAGTTTCATCCAAATCTGGCACCTGCTAATAATTTGCTTCATTTTCTGATTGTTTAACTGGCAGCAAAACTTTCCAGTATACTCTGAACTTGCAGTAAGGGAAGTGACTGAAACCATCAGACACCAGGCTGTCCAGATGAAGACCAAAGGGAGACTCTTTTAGACAAGCAAAAAGAGGTTTGTGGTTTCTAGAATATTTAATCTTTACATGGAGTACGTTTACATGGACACAGATACTTTGATTTTAATACGATTAAGACAACACTCTGATTAAGAGTCTTCCATTTTTGATTACCTTAATCCGATTAAAGTCATAATCGAACTAAACAGAAATCAAAAGACATGTGAATTATATTTTAGTTGCATTATTGAAGTGCAGTACAGACATGTAAACACCTTAATCAAACTATTACCACAGGGCTCGACAGTGCGACCATTTCGCTCGCATTTGCGACTAAAAATAGACGTGTGCGAACTGGAAAATTTATTTAGTCGCACATGCGCGATTTTCTTTTTTAATAAGCCCGATTGATAACTTAATTCACTCGGCCATGGTAAAACAACATGCTCTTCACAACTTATGGTGTATTACGTTGGAAATCTATTGTGACTGTAGCACATCTCTACAGGTTTATTTACTTTACGTCAAGCGGTTTTTACATTGTTTTGTATACGTTGCTAAGCAAAGCATGGCACCAAATGGCAGCGTGTTGCACAACGTGCGAGCCTCATAGAAAACGTCTACAATTCGGCCAAGCATGGCATATCGTGGCACTTCTAGTGTGAGACCCAATTCAACATTAGCGCTTCCCACACAGACTTTACCTGGGCGGCCCGGTTCTGTGTTCGCGAGAAACTGAGAACACTGCCACAGACTCACATGCTCTGCATGCAGACCCAAAGAGACGCGCTGAATACAGAACTGCTGTTCTGACTTTGGTAGCAGCTTTAAAAAGAGCGCGAGCACACGCGGAAAAGAAAAGCCTTTTACTAAATAGACTGACCCAGCTCATTATTTGGGGTGACAATACATTCTCTTTTCCCCGGACATGTCCGATATTCTGCTTTCACTTTCGATATTAATTGTATTCGATTTTGCATTACTTTATACGCAAACTTTGGCCGGTGTGTCTCAATCTCTCAGCAGCACCAATACAACAGCAGAGAGAGAGAGAGAGAGAGAGAGAGAGAGAGAGAGTTCAAATTCTGGAAACACATAAAAATGAGTGACCCCAACTCATATAATTTTAAAGCCCTCAAAAACCAAGAAATGGACATTGAAAAAAGCCCCCTGATTAAGATGATCCTGAAGCTGCAAACACAAACCAACACAATGAATATGACTAACAGCAGGCAGCATCAGGACACGGACATGCTCATCCACAGAATTAAGCCCAATCAAATAATAAATGCACGAAGAGTATCTGACTTACTGGAATGAAGCAGCCGGAAAACAAAGTAAACTTCAATGTTATTTAGACCTAAATAGAGATTATACCACAGCAACATATCTGAGCGCAGTAAAGGACAGTAAATTAAGAACAACAATGACCAAATACAGGCTGAGTGCTCACAGTCTGACTGTAGAAACAGGCCGATACAGACATAACTGGCAACCTAGAGAGAGCTGCATCTGCCCACACTGTGCCCAGACAGAGGACACAGTGCCCAGACGGAGAAACACTTCCCCCCCCTGCTGCACAAACTATCAGCACATCCGAGAAACATTCTACCCCAAACTACAGAGCATTTCCCCACAATTCACTGAGTTAGACAATAAAACACAGCTTCAATATTTACTAGGGGAAAAAACTGACTGTGTCCTTCTAGCGGCACAATACATTAATGCCTGTCACAAAAAGAGAGAGCAGACCAATAAAAACATCAGTGATGCGCCTGCAAACACACACACACACACACACACACACACACACACACACACACACACACACACACACACACACACACACACACACACACCTAGATTCTTATAAATTAATCATTGTAAATATACTGATTATTATTGTTTTTATTTCTATTTTATCCTAAAATGTTGGTTGTTAAATGGACAGTTTATTCTGATCTATTATTATTTTGTATTGATTTGTATGAATAATATGATAAGTTGAATTATAATGCGATATATTGAATAATACAATGTATTGTTGATATTTTATTTAATTATTATGTATAAATATCTTTTTTTTTTTTTTTTACTATTTACTGTGTTTACTGTTTTGTTTTTTTATTATTATATAAGCATGTTACTTTTTATGTAAACTTTAGAACTGCTTTGGCAATACAATTGTAACATTTGCCATGCCAATAAAGCAACTATTGAATTGAATTGAATTGAGAGAGAGAGAGAGAGAGAGAGAGAGAGAGAGAGAGAGAGAGAGAGAGAGAGAGAGAGAGAGAGAGAGAGAGAGAGAGCAGATTTGACCTGTCAGTGTTGCACACTGAAAAGAAACACAAACTTATTTTTAAAATTTGTTAAAATAAGAATAAGAAATCAATAAGTAATTATTCTGTTGCTGAAGGTCATTAAAGTTATATAGAAAATAGAAAAGATGGTGTTACTTTGGGGCAGAAGGAAACTTTAATTCATAAAGGGATTCCCATATTCATATCTAAAAAGCCCTGAATAATAAAGTGCTCAGTGCAAAAAGCAGTGTCAGCTCTGCACACGAGTTTGCAGTTGTGTCTTCCTTTACATTGTCTTACTGTTCCCATGTGGGCATTAGGGTGGAATCGGTTGAATATGTTATGCAAATAAATTAATTTTGATAAAATTATTCTTAAAAGTCACTCTTTTTTGTGCTGTAGAGAAAAGGTGTGTTTCAATCTAGCTACTGCAAGTATATTTATATTAAAGATAATGTGTACAATATATATTATTATAAAATTAATAATGTTTTGTTTGGGACCATTGATACAGCCATAATCTTCTTATGATACAAACACAGAATAAATAGCTCTGGTCATGTAAATGTTTACACTACCCATACTGCACATTTTTATTAACTTAACAATAAGTTAATAATAATAACTTGTTATTTCTGCTGCCCAGTGTGAAAGAGATTCACACTGGGCAGTGGAATGAACCGCCAACTTATCCAGCACATGTTTTGCGCAGGGGATGCCCTTCCAGCCACAACCCATCACTGGGAAACATTCATACACACTCATTCACACACACTACGGACAATTTAGCTTACCCAATTCCACTATAGCGCATGTGTTTGGACTGTGGGGGAAACCGGAGCACCCAGAGGAAACCCACGCCAACACGGGGAGAACATGCAAACTCCACACAGAAATGCCAACTTACCCAGCCGAGGCTCGAACCAGCGACCTTCTTGCTGTTCATGCTACCCACTGCGCCACCACCTCGCCACAGCTTAAATTATAAATAATTATTAAATACTATTTAAGCTGTTATACAGTAAAATAAACCTATTGCACTTATTGTATTCAAATGTATTCTTCTCGTGTGTATTTATTAGGCAAAAACACTATTTATTTTATATATTTTCACTTCGCTCCTAAAATTCTTTAATGTGCTCCTCGCATGTGCTACTCCTGAAAAAAGTAAGCGTCAAGCCCTGTACCAATTTGTAGTACTTTTCGCTACATTTTGAGACAGGATATACACACGGCAGTTGTCAGGCGTTTGACAACAAACAAATGAGAATGGCTTAAAGCAAGAGAGCACATTTTTTCTGCGAGAGGGAAACAATGATTATGGTGAGAATTCTGGAAGAAATAGACATTATGAAGTGCCTCAGAGTTTGTCGCGGGGCATGAATGAAAAGTTAGTGAATGAAATGGGGGGAAAAAAATTATCTGCTGTTGTCTGTTTGCACACATACAGTGGGTGACACTTCAAAATGACCATTACACCATGTGTAGTGCTGCCGTAGGACTAATGTTGCGTTACCACCGGACGTGGAAGAAGCGTCAAGCGCGAGTGATTTAAATGTAAGTCAATGCAAGGCGCGAATAGACATCCTGCAGCGTGATACGAGCGAATGGCACAATACGAGTTGATGAACTTACAGAGCTGGTGCACCTCTAAATGGATCTAGTGAACTCAGACATGGCTCCAAATGAATCAACACTGTTCCTCAGCCTTCATAAAAGCACATAAACACAGCTGTTTTCTCTATAAAATCCATGTTAGCAATTTAGCAATGAAGCTAGAGTCACCAGGCAGGCAGACAGAAGTTCTGCCCATGACGCAAATCCGTGTCTACTGTGAAGTGAATTTGATTTTAAGCGGACTTGAATATGGTGTTTTTAGGTGTAACAGCTGTTTGCAACTATGTCGCCAGGGGGCACAAAGGGACGGGATGTGAACTGAGAGAAATATACAGTAGCTGTAAATACCCTGCTACTTGTAAATGAAGATGACAAGCTTTATTATAATTGTAAACGTAAGTGCAATGAGGATTCATTTTGGAAATTCAAACTAAAGAAATAAAAGACAACTAAAATGAAAGTGCAAACATACATACTGTGGCGGGCCGCCCAATGAACATTCAGCGTCATCCTGGGAAAGGAGCACGCAAGCCAGCTTAATCCAATCACGCCGATCACCTGCACCTGGAACTCATTCACCCCTACCAGATAAAAACGCCACAACAGAGACAGTCGAGGAGAAGCCTCTCCGCTAACCAGACCTCTAATGAGTTCTCTTTCTCTCTCACACAGAAAGC
Organism: Danio kyathit; assembly: GCA_903798195.1. NCBI lineage: Eukaryota > Metazoa > Chordata > Actinopteri > Cypriniformes > Danionidae > Danio > Danio kyathit. Next base: position 17,494,207 of record LR812531.1, on the reverse strand, counting down.
ACGGAGTGATCGAATTGGGCGATCTGCGTTTCACAGCAGCACGGAATAACAGGACAAACTTGAAGCACGGACACACTGGGAACCAAGGGAAGCACACCGAAGACACCTGCACATCTCACCCACACCGTCACTGTAAATAAAAAGCCCTTCGGGGGTGTGTTCACTACAACTTGTGTTTGCATTTTCACTCCACCCCTGCTACACTGGTGGAAAGCGCGCACTTTTTAGGAGTGAAATGAAGGATTCCATTAACCGCTTACACTTGTTTTTTGTGTGTGCAGCTTGTCATCATGCTCGCTCTCCCTACAAGGAACAGGATGGAGAAACTACTGCAGCAGCTCACGGAGGTGGCTCCCCGGCAACAACAGCTCTTAGATAAGATCACGGCCAGACTGGAAAGAACTGAGCAGGTGGTCGAAAGCCTGTTGAGCCACCGTGTGCCTCTTCCGGATGCCAGGAGTACTGCACACCACCATCTGATGAAGCTCAGCGACCTGGATGACATCGAAGCATACTTACACACATTTGAGGTGATGGCAACCAGAGAGCTATGGAATAAAAGTGAATGGGCGAGAATCCTGGCTCCATGTTCAACTGGTGAAGCGCAACGTGCTTATTATTCATTAAAATCCCCACAAAATGAAGGTTATGAGATGTTAAAAAGAGAGATATTAGAGAGAATTGGGCTTTCTCCCATCAGGGAAGCCCAGCAGTTCTGGCAATGGTCGTATGATGAACAGGTCTCCGCCCGAGTGCAAGCCACACAGCTCTCCAGACTAGCACAACTCTGGTTGCTATCGGGGAACACCACCGCCTCCCAGGTCGCTGAAAGTGTGGTGGTCGACCGCCTGCTCAGAGCCCTCCCCAGAAAGCTCCGCCGCCCCGTGAGTATGAGAAATCCTACCAGTCTGGCTAGTTTAGTAGAAGCCATCAAGCTGGCAGATGCCTCGTTTGCACAGGATGCGGGAGAGCGTGCAGCTGCAACCCCCCGAAGGGTACCCCGGGATCGACACTCGCCGGAGGGCACCTCACGTGCAATGAGCAGGCCGACGGCCCCCTCTCTCATCGACAAGCCCATGCCAACCAAACCACAGTCTCCAGGGGCCCGCGCATGGATGGCTGGCTGCATTGTGCACCACACAGTGCCAAACGGAGCCCCACAGCGTATGGTGAAAATCGGGGGAAAAGAGCTGATGGCTGTGTTGGACTCAGGATCATCCATCACACTGGTCCAACCACACATCATCCCTCCCCAACCAGACTTTAAAGCAACAATGCCAATCACCTGTGTACATGGGGAAACGCGACATGTACCCACACGCCGAGTAACAGTGGCAGCTGGTCCAGGCACCTGGCCGATGGAAGTAGGAATTGTACGAGACTTACCAGTTCCAATCCTGTTAGGGAGGGATTATCCCAGCTTCCAACAGCTCCTATCCGCCACGATGCAGCCAGCAGGACTGCGACAGAGGGGACAGGCTCGTCCGCGAAGAAAAGGGGGCCGTCCAACCGTCATGCTGGCCACAGACAGCGACCGAGAGGGTGAGTGTGCGCAATCAGGAGGAGAGTTTGGAAAAGAGCAACAGGAAGATGACCAATTAAAACATTGCTGGAAACAAGTCCGAGAAATAGATGGAGAAGTGCGGATTCCAGGGCCTCACCCTCTCCCGTACTTCGTGGTCAGGAAAGGCCTGCTCTATTGTATAGCGCAGCGAAGGGGGGAGGAGAAAAACCTACTGGTGGTCCCGAAAACCAAGACGGAGACGGTAATGGCTGGGCATCTGGGAGGAGAAAACACCATCCATCGAATCCGCGACCGTTTTCACTGGCCTGGCATGGAAGCGGAGGTGAAAAGGTTCTGTCGGGAGTGCACCACTTGTCAAAGGACGTCACCAAAGAAACCTCCCCCCAGCCCACTGATACCCCTTCCCATCATCGAGGTGCCCTTTGAGCGCATTGGGATGGACCTGGTGGGCCCGCTGCTGAAGTCCGCCCGTGGTCATCAACACATCCTGGTCATCGTTGACTATGCCACCAGGTACCCCGAGGCGATTCCCCTCCGAGTGGCCAACGCAAAATCCATCGCAAAGGAGCTCTTCCAGTTCATCAGCAGGGTGGGAATCCCCTCGGAGATGTTGACTGACCAGGGCACCCCCTTCATGTCTCGGCTGATGAACCACCTCTGTCGGCTACTCAGGGTAAAACAGCGACGCACATCTGTTTACCATCCCCAGACAGACGGTCTGGTGGAGCGGTTTAACCAGACCCTTAAACAGATGTTGCGCCGAGTAGTCGCAGAGGATGGGCGTGACTGGGACATCATGCTCCCGTACGTGCTCTTTGGAATGAGAAAGGTACCTCAAGCATCCACCGGCTTTACTCCATTTGAATTATTGTTCGGGCGCCAGCCCCACGGGCTGCTGGACGTAGCCAGAGAGACATGGGAGCAGGAACCGGCTCCGCATCGCACCGTCATAGAGCACATGCGGGACATGTGAGAGGGCATAGACCATGTGATGCCTCTGGTCCGAGAACATCTAGTGGCCTCCCAGCGCGCCCAACAAAGAATATATAACCGGCCCGCACAACCCAGACAGTTCCAGCCTGGCGATAAAGTCTTGATTCTCGTCCCCACTACCACAGCGAAGTTTCTGGCTTCCTGGCAAGGGCTAGGCACAATTGTGGAGAAGGTCGGGCCGGTCAGTTACAAGGTTCGTCAGCCGGGACGCGGTCGTGAGGAGAAGGTCTACCACATCAACCTGCTGAAGAAATGGGTAGTACCCCGAGAAGGTCTGGTAGCCTTCACCCAAAGCTCCCCGCCAATAGTAGGGATGGGAGAGCAATTGTCGGCAGGTCAGAAGATCGAGCTGGAATCCCTGGTCAGTCAATTCCAGGATGTGTTCAGCAATCGACCCGGGTGGACAAACCTAGTGCAGCATACCATCCGGACCCCTCCTGGCCAAATAGTTCGGCAGCAGCCCTATCGGGTACCAGAGGCCCGCCGACAGGCTATCGAGGATGAGATATCCCGGATGAAGGAGTTGGGAGTAATAGAACCATCTCGGAGTCCCTGGTCCAGCCCGATAGTCATGTTACCGAAGCAAGACGGCACTATCCGCTTCTGCAACGACTTCCGCAAGCTAAATGACATCTCCAGCTTCGACGGATACCCAATGCCCAGAGTGGATGAGTTATTAGACCGTCTTGGTGGGGCCAGATTTATCTCGACACTGGACCTAACAAAGGGTTATTGGCAGGTAACTCTAAGAAGAGAAGACAAGGAAAAAACTGCTTTCAGCACACCTTCTGGCCACTGGCATTATCGGGTCCTTCCCGATATGGGGCACCCGCTACGTTCCAGAGGTTAATGGACATTGTGCTCTGGCCCCACCAAGAATACGCCGCCGCCTACCTCGACGACGTAATCATCCACTCTGAGCCTTGGGAGGACCATCTGGACCGGTTGCGGAGAGTGCTGAGGGAGCTCCGTTGGGCTGGACTAACCGCCAACCCCAAAAAGTGTCACCTGGGTCTAGCCGAAGCACGTTACCTGGGTTTTTAAGTAGAACGGAGGTTGATCAAGCCACAGCCCAACAAAGTGGAAGCAGTTCAACGAGCGGAACGGCCAAAGAATAAAACCCAGGTACGTGCATTCTTGGGGTTGGCTGGATATTACCGCTGTTTTATTCCCAACTTCTCCTCGATAGCCTGTCCCCTGTCTGACCTGACGAAGAAGGGGCAGCCTGAAAAAATTCAGTGGTCTGCAGCGGCGGAGGAAGCCTTCCAGATTTTGGCTGCCCCTTCCTACTCCATACGGACGCTTCTGACACAGGGCTGGGTGCGGTCCTGTCACTGGGCAGGAGTGTGGCAGGCCGCCCAATGAACGTTCAGCGTCATCCTGGGAAAGGAGCATGCAAGCCAGCTGGATCCAATCACGCCGATCACCTGCACCTGGAACTCGTTCGCCCCTACCAGATAAAAACGCCACAACAGAGACAGTCGAGGAGAAGCCTCTCCGCTAACCAGACCTCTAATGATTTCTCTCTCTCTCTCATACAGAAAGCACGGAGTGATCGAATCGGGCGATCGGCGTTTCACAGCAACACGGAATAACAGTACAAACTTCTCACTCACAACACACCTACGGACTCACCTGAAGCACGGACACACTGGGAACCAAGGGAAGCACACCGAAGACACCTGCACATCTCACCCACACAGTCACTGTAAATAAAAAGCCCTTCGGGGGTGTGTTCACTACAACTTGTGTTTGCATTTTCACTCCACCCTGCTACAATACATACATACATACATGCATACACAAATAAATAAATAAATAAATAAATAAGCGTGAGAAATTAACTGAAGTTGACCTTGTTGCAGAATTAAAAACAAAATGCTCAAAATGGTGCCATGATGAACACAAACTATTATTGTGTGAAAAGCCTGAGGAAACCAAATGGTGACGTAACTATATCCTATAACATGTAAAATGGGAACATAAAAGGAGCATTCAAAAAGCAACTCATGTAAACACCTTGATCATATTCTTGTCTTTTTCAGATTAAGGCAAATAATTTGATTACTGAGGTCCATGTAAACGTAGTTAATGTCACAAACTGATTCAAGTACCCTAAAAAGGCTGGTCGTCCATGAAAGACAAACACATGGGGTGACCGGATTGTGTGGAGAATCTCAGTAAGCAATTCAACACTGCAGCTTGAATGATGTATATGAACAGCTCAGGCACTTCTGGTGAACTGTTAAACCATTACAAACTTGCCGCATTTAAGAGCTGGTTAGTTAGAAATGAATGATCTTCACTGCCTGACTGAGATATGATATAAAGTGGGTCTAACACCAGACAAGAAGCACTGAATTAAATTCCATGCTGTGAAAATGTATTTTACTACAGTATTTAAAATGAATTTTCTGCTCCCAACAGTGATTTTGTTTAAACAGTCTTTTATCTCATTTTACACTTAAACAATTAAATGAATGTTTGGGTCTATTTCATGGACTATATTTTGATTAAATTACGTACATTATCAAAGCTCTAAAGGGTACCTGGTTTATCGGTGGCTGAAAAACACTTGCCATGCATATACTGTAGCCCATTGCTCTTTATTTCAGTCTTGAATAGGATAAGAATCTTCATCTCAACATGCAATTTCTTGACATTTCAGGACATACTGTGCAAACCAATTGAAATTTGGCGAAGAAGAGCATGCCGAATGTAAGTTTGTCTGGCCATATCACTGTCACGTGTGGCAACATAGTACTGTGACAGCACTGAGAGCAGACGGCAATTCATCCAAATTCACAGCATAACAACAAACATGTATTTTTTTTTTTTTTGCTTTATTCAGTCTCAATAATGCTCATATATAAACTTTCAAAACAAACGATTAACTTTTCTTCTAAAAAGTGTTTGTTAGAGATTACAGGAGGATGGGTGACATGGCTTTAAAACTATATCAAAACAGCTTGTGGTATATATTGTCATATAACAATATTTGTAGGATCATTTATATGTATCCTCTATGAGACAAAAAAATGTCCTGGTTCTTTAGAGAAATGTACTAATCATATTTTTTATTTTGATATTTTACAAAAATAAAATAGAGCAGAGTTCTTCACCCCTTCTCCTGGATGCCTACTGATAAAGCCTTTCAGGATTATACAAAATACACAAGCAGATGTCCCAAAATAGGTTGGAAATAAACTTTGCAAAACAGTGGGTCCCAGGATTGTTGCTTTCCTCAATGAAAAAGACACGAGACATGACAAAAATGCTGGTCATGTGAAGATGACTGTAACTACATTTGTAATGCGATATTGTTGACAAATAAAAACGAGACTAAATGTGGTTTACAACCTAAAAACTATGATAAAACATCTCTTCATTTGTTGATTTAAACGAGACGAAATTTAATGTTATAACGTTATTTTGTTTCGTTTAGTCACTTTATTATTATTTTGCAGTAAGGTCCTCTGACGTGGAGCAGCACCTGGTGCAGTGGGTAGCACAATCTCCTCACAGCAAGAAGGTCACTGGTTGAAGCCCCGGCTGGGTGAGTTGGCATTTCTGTGTGGAGTTTGCATGTTCTCCCCGAGTTCGTGTGGGTTTCCTCCGGGTGCCCCCACAAGTCCAAAAAACATGTAGTATAGGTGAATTAGGTAAGCTAAATTGGGCGTAGTGTATGTGTGTAAATGAGAGTGTATGGGTGTTTCCCAGTGATGGGTTGCAGCTGGAAGGGCATCCGCTGCGTAAAACATACTGTATGCCGAAAAAGTTGGCGGTACATTCCACTTTGGTGACCCCAGATTATTAAAGGGACTAAGCCGGAAAAAAAAAGAATGAATGAACGAAGGTTCTCTAACAACATTCGCGGCATTATTTAGAAGACGACAACAGACACCCGCTGAGAAAGCTAGGTAACGAAAGCTAGGGGACAGAGTTTGTTGGGACAAAAGGAAGTGACATTTGGAAAAACTTTACTAATACATTTATGTACAAAAGAAAACAAAATGTGTTGTGGTAAAAGATGTAGAAAAATGCAGCCACAATTTAATTTTTTTTTTTTAAAGTAAAAAAAAATTGCTGAAAAAAAAACACACACAAACATTAAGACACATCTTAAGGCATTCCATAATGAAATAGAAGTCAAGACATTAACATAATATTACTTTCTATTACTTTCTATTTTAGAAAACTCACAAGGCTGTGGTTAATGAGTTTCATTTTAACATTAGCCATAAATATTAGCCACAGACGGTAAAAAATGATGTCGATGTCAACTAGACTAAAATGTCATCAGTTTTCGTCGACTAAAACTAGACAAAAATAATCATGGATAATTCTGACAAAAATAAGACTTACGTTTTGGTTACATAAAATAACAGAGGTGCCACTTCAAAAATGCACAGATCCATAATGAAAGCATTCGATTGCAGTATTTTCATGCCTAAACAAAATGACAGCACAGAACAGATTCACATTTCAGAGTAAGGGGCGTCCCCTGGTTGGTTCGTTGATATAGATTGCATATCGGGAGGATCAGCTCTTTAATGTTTATGGCCACCCTTCATAGAAAGATTGAAAATACTGGAGAAATACGGGAAAAATGGGAGGGTTGACAGGTATGGATTGGGCATTTTAGAGTTATTTACAATCAATTACAAATTACTATTACAAGTCAATTTTTCTTTTTCATGGGAAGAATATTTACCAGTATATTGCTAACAATAAGAAATTGCCCATCCCTACATTACAAATATTTTACTTCAATCACCTTTTTTGTGAATGCAGCAACCAAACCTCTTATCAGCAGAGAGAATCATAAAGGCTCAACTAAACTTTGCTCAGGATTATGCGGTGTTTATGGTCCAGAGTTCACTTTAGAAATGAATGCAAGCCTCATTTATTTGTGTTCTCTACTTCTGATCACAGTTTTCCAAAAAAAAAAAAAGTTTTTTGTTGTTTCAGTGCCTTGGTTATTTTTGTAAAACAATATTTAACTTTAACAACTAATATTCCTTAAAAGTTTGAACAATGAAGATGACATTACATTATTTTATATAGATTACATCACATTTTCAAAGATGGTTCTTTAATTTTGATCCCCATTGTTTAATTTATAATTTCAATATGTACAGTACAGTACATTACACGGCAGGTTGTCACATGCACATCGTGTCATTGAACTGTAGGTTGAAATGGGGGTAGTTTTAAGTACAGATTCCAAATCAGATTAAAAAGCTATTAGTGCATCTGGGAACCACAAATATTCACACATAAACAAACAGAAAAAAAAGTCTCTCAGCCTTGTAATCCCATGGCAAAGTATCAAAGACCACCAGCATCATAACATTCTCCTTACAAACATTTTCAGTTTTCAAAATCAATTTTTTAATGCCTTAGGATTAGTAAAATAGACTAGATGTACATGTAACTTTGTCAGTACCCTTTTTATTTAGACCAGGTTGTTCTTCTTCAAAATTACAACATGAAAATATAGCTGCAAGCAGCCATTAAGAGGTTAAGCACTTTACAGCCAGAATGAGCAAAGCAGTCCAGAGGCCAAAAATGGTGGAAGAGTTACAAATTTTATGTGTTGTCGTCAGTGTTAGGTGACAATAAAGAACCTAAAGTTGGGTGTCAATATAGCATTGCAGAGAGACAGCCTCAGATGCAGTTTGACATTATACCAGCACATTTGTTGATGCTGTAAACAAAAAAATGTTTTGCCTATTGACATGAATTTCACAACACTTAGTCATCATGGTCTGGTGATGATCTGAGTTAAATTTGGTGATATTTCGATATACGGTCTAGCAGGAGTTTGCAAAAGAGTTTTTTTTAACAAAATCCATATAGCGGACAGGACATTTAGCCAAATATGGCATATTTGGTATCAATGTTCTCGGCATGACCCAAGGAATAAGTTGAGATCATTTCTATGACAATAAACATATGCAGACTAAAGTTATTAGCAAATTTATGAATCCTTATTGATGGTTAGTAAACGATTTATAACTCGTGACCACTAGGTGGCGCCGTCACCAAATTTATGTGTTGGGGTCATTGTGAGTTGCCAATGACAGACCTAAAGATCAGTGTCAATATGTTTCAGTATTGCAGAATTACAGCCTCAGACGATCTTTGATATCGTGCCAGCACATTTGTCTGTGGCAAAAACAAAAACAGTGATGCATATCAACATGAATTTTATAACTTTTTGCCAGCATGGTCTGAAGAACATCGGAGTCAAATTTGGTGAAAAATTGAAAAAACGGTCTAGGAGGAGTTCGAAAAAATTGGTTTTCAACCAAAAACAAAATGGCGGACAGGAAGTTGAGTTCATTTTGGCATATTTGGTATCAATGGTCTCGGCATGATCCAGGGAATATAACAAGACACATGTCATGTCAATAAGGAATGTTTAGAAAAAGTTATTAGCATTTTTCAAAAATTGCTTATAACTTTTAGCCACAAGGTGACGCTGCTCCAGAAATTTTTGAGTACCTTCAGGGCATGGTGTCGAAGATGCATACCATGTTTTGTAATGATACGTGAATAAGTTTGTGAAATATAGCATTTTATGACAAAAATCTAAATGGGCAACGCCCAAAATGGCTGACCTAGGAAAATCAGACATAATTCGACTCGACATGCTCTGTCGGGTGTGAAGAGACCAGTTTTATGAGTTTTGGACAAAGGACTGAGAAGATATAAGCAAAACAGCTATTTTCTGTCTCTCCGGACCACTAGGGGGCAGTGCTCCGAAACGCTGCAGATAACCTCAGACCATGGTTGTAATAAACTTGTTGTGTGTTGTGTGTTAAATCGGATAAACGGCCTGGGACAAGTTCGATCAAACAGGTTTTGACGGAAAATGGTGGCATAGGGTGCGTTTGAATCGGCTTGAGGCAAGAATAATTTTGACTGTAGCCCATTCGGTTCAAAAGTTATAACAATAAACATATGTAAAACTTTGGACAAGTGGTGGCGCTAGAGAGTTTGAGTTAGAGACTTCAGGTTTGCTTTGGTTCATTTTGACACTGCCCTCTATCATTGTGCCAAATTATACAACTTTCCCGCGTACGGTTATATGAGCTGCCATTCAAATCCGGCGGAAGAAGAAGAAGAAGAAGCGGAAGAAGAAGAATAATAATAGGAACGCTAACGGAAGCAATAGGTGCCTTCGCAGCATTGCTGCTTGGCCCCTAATTAAAAGGGCTGCCTTCTTATTCTCTGTAGCATGCAAATATGTATTTAGTTGTGTGTGTGTGTTATCTGTGCAGCTTGTAGGTCTCTGGTTAACCAGCTGAAGTGGCCAAAGCTCTCACCCAGCAGAACAAACCTCCAACTAGCTTAAGTGCACCGCAGTCAAAGTTTGCCATAGTTCAAAATAGTTCAACGGCTGCTGTGCCAATTAGTACTGAATATTTGTCATTGTTATTACTTAGAGCAGGGCTATTCAATTAGTTTGTCATGGGGGCCAGTTCATGAAAAGCATCCCAAACGGAGCTCAATATAAGAGCTCTTATGCTGTATTTTTGCTCCTTAAGACACCCACGTTGACTTTTTCTACATTAAAAGGTTAATATGTAGTTTCAAAATACAACATCACTGCATTGTACAATGTGGCTTCTTTTACAAGCATATCTAAATGTATTTTGAGGCACAAAATCAGTGTATAGCTCAAGTAGGCTTCTTCTACATTCAGACACATTAATATGTTATGTTTTAAACTGCGTAACAATTAGGGATGCAACGATTATAGATTTTGGTTGTACATTTATAGTCTGAAGAATAATCATGGTTTCATGGTTATCATCATTATTATGCATTTATTAAATTTAAAACACTACTAGTTTAGAAAATAACAAGAAAACTGCTAATATATTAAAGTGTTGTTTATTGCTGCTCAAATACAGCACATAATAATAATAAAACACAAACAATAGTCCATTCTCTCTTTGGACTTAAAAATAAATTAAAAAGTTTTTGATTTAAACATGAGTGATAATTTTACAATGAAAGTAAATGATAGAACAATGAATAAATACATAAAAATAAGAATAAATAAAAATAGTATTTGTCTAATGTTAATTTAAGCTATATATTAGCTAAGAATTTGAATGAACTGTTGTTATTATCTGCGTTCATGCATACATAATCATTCTAATAATTTTTAATAATTCATCTAACATATCTTTTGTTTACATTGCACTGAAAGCCACACACAACTCTCATCACTACAACCTGAGATAATTTTTACTGTGTGCCGCACCTGCAGGGCGCGAGTGTGTCGGTCCGCTTGTGAGCCATGCGCGCACCGCTTCCAATATGCGCACGTCTCAATTGGAAATAATGTAGGCTACTTGCGTGCGGAAAAAACGCAATATGTCAACGGCTTGCTGCTCTAGTTAATCCAATGTGCGTGCGTATTGGCATAACTATTTGCAGCAGCTTTTTTCCTTGCAACAGAAATGCGGTGTTGAGAAGCCTTTAATGAATAAAAGCGGGGTTAATAGTGAAATCGGCTAATCATTGCATCCCTATTAACGATATCAGTGCATTGTACAAAAGGCCTTTTCTACAAACATATCCAAAAGTCTTAATGTCAGGTGACTCGCGCTCTGCGCAGCCTTTAACTGCAGCTCGTCAGTATTGAACAGGCGCACGTCACTCCATAACTATAGCGGCTGTTTTTCGACTGGACTAAATTTATTTGGATGTTTTGGTCACACTATTTGGGGGGCCGGAACAAATTGCCTCGGGGGCCGGGTTGAATAGCCCTGACTTAGAGTTATGATGAAGTATACTGTAGTACAAACATCAGTGCTTCATCAGGATCTGCAATATAAAGTTGGGATTAGGTTGGGCGACCAATTTAGCATTTTACAATGTCTAATGTGAAACATTAAATGGATGAATAATTAATTAATTAAATATTTATGAATAATTAAAAATTTACAACAAATTAATTATTTGCAGCCTACCGTTTTAACTACCTGAACCGCATGCTTTTTGATTTACCCATAACCAAATCATAAATTAATAAATAAAGATAAGTTACACACAAATTACCACCTGTCAAATCACTTTTTCCTCTCACTCTGGCATGAATAGGCAGAGTGATTTGTGTCGTTAAAATGGCGTCAACAAACTTGTTTGGTATAAAAGGTGCACAACAAACAGGAACCAACCAACAGTATCTGAGGTTTTCGCTAAAATTACCAAGTACAAGCGTGAAAGCGAAAGATTGAAGCAGTGTACTGACGCTTTAACAGGTTACCTGATAGATTCAAAAGACCAAAAAGTCATCAGATAGTGGCAAGATTAATTAAACGCATTTAACAACTAACGTTATAGTGAGATGAGATCCAGCGGTACATCCTTGATAAACTGTCCGACGTGCAGTACTCTCTGAAGTTTTGTGCTCAAAGCACCTGCGGACTGCCTGGAGCTCAGACGTGCGCATATGCTGCTGCAGCGCATGCCAGAGTGTGTGTGTGTGTTTTTCACGTGATGTGCATTTTCAGCGGTATAGTGTGGAAGGAGGAGTTTTCAGAAATGCTAGGTGAAACGCCAGTGTGGACGTGGATCATTTTCGTTCTAAAATGCCATTTTAAAACTAAAAGGTATTAGTGTAAACAGAGCTGTGTGTGTTTTTCATGATCGGGTTGCTGCTGCGATGGGGGCGGGGTGAAGGATTGCGATGCTGGCTCAGCATTATGATGTCTATCGGCGATGGACGATGGCATTGTCTATCGACCCAACCCTAGTTGGGACTGTGAACCAGGAACCACAGTTACAAAAGACATGATCTGTGGAGTCACTGCAAAGTTTGCCTTTAATCTAATAACTTGAAATATTTTTATTCGGATGTGTTTTTAAGGCCTGTCACTGTAAGATTTTGCACCACTTTAAGTTTAAATCATTTGACCACAAGAAATTATAATGTTTACCACTATACCAAAAAAAAATTTCAATAATTATTTATACAATTAAGACTATAAAGTGTTATTTTAGATTTTCACAATTCAAATTCATCATTAAAAAGTAAGTTCGTTACTTATTTCCCCCACTATTTAAGTCGTGATGGGTGTTTTGTTTCCAACATGCTGCACACAGTAGACCAATAAGAAACAGACTGGGTCATTAGACCAATCACCACAAATTAGCATCACGCAAAGGGGGAATTAATGAAATATAATTTGTTAAGCACAATAAGATAAAAATAAATGCATATTATAAGACAACAAAAGTGTTTTATGACTTTGCATGGATATCAGGCATATATGTTGGGGACTCCCAAAACCAAATTATGACACTTTGCCTTGTTTTACTCTTTCCTAGGAACTACTGTATGTGGGGGGTAAAAACCTTAACATGGTGGTTGAACAGCAAAAGGTAACTTCTGTGTCTTTGAAGATTCAGAAGCGATTACTCAGCAAGTCAACTTAGTTTTGTTTTCTTTGTAGCATCTTTTATGGTAACTACGCTAAACCAATGAGCACAAAACGCCCACTGGTTCCAGTATCAATGTAAATAACCTAGATTCAGCACTCCAATCATTTCACCTCTATCTGAGGTAAGCAGCAGACTCCTGCCCTGTGGTTAGATGTGGCCTATATTACTCAGCATCAAGCACAAAAGGCACTTTCACATTGTGGTGCTGTAAATAGACAGAAGCACACCTTTCTTTAAGCCAATTATAGAGCAGATAAAATATGACTAAATGGTTTAATCATGAAGTGCAAAGTCAAGATTGACATAATCGTTGTGTCTTCAAGTGGTACTTTGACAACCCACACACTAACTACATGATTCATCTGTCTACACGACTCCTCCACCTACACAAACAAGGGGAGATACCAACACACAATCTGGAAATCACCAGGTACCAGGAAGTGAGCCACATATTCTGCAATATTAAACTCCCAGGGTCTTAAGTGAACCAAGTTATCTAAGAGAAGCGGTCTTCATACCCTATTCAAAACTGACAGGACCAAAGTTGAGTTTTTGTGCCAGACTCACTTATTATTTGATTTTTTTTTTACTTTGGAGTCCTGTCAAATGAGGGCTGAGATGTAAAAGTACATAGTAACTGAATTCATGTTTAAAACTTAAACAAACATAAAGGATGGCTCATTCAAATATTACAATTATTTCATCATTTATCCTCCACTAGGGCTGGGCGATTCATTGAATTGAAATTGCAAACGTGATTAAGCAAAGCTTCGATTTTCAAGCATGTCTTTGAAGCACAGTGCGATTTGTAAAAAATGTCCTCCAAAGGCCAGGAGGGTGCTCTCTCGAAGAATGAAGAAACCCAGGAAATCCCCTGGGGAAAATAGCGGTTGCTAAATAACATAATATTTAACTGCTTTCATTGATTCAGCTTGACTAAACACAGGACTATGGTAATATACTCACAGAAGGGTTTATTTCAAACACTCGACTGTAGTGTTTGATGAGTTTGGAGTAAATACAGATTATATTTTGTAATATTTCATGCAGCATTTATTATAGCCATTGTTCATTATGAAGCTATGCTTGTTTGTTTATTTAACAACAAAAGATAGTGTACTTTAATCAACGTTCCTCAAAAACGTAAATTAGGACTACACGATTAATAAAAAAAAAAAAAAAAAAAAAAAAAGATCACAATCTTGATTCGACCCCCCACATGACCTTAATGCAGCATATCTGTGATTCAGCCAATTACATATTCAAGTTCAGGAGAGAAGCATAAAGCCAGACGCACAAGTCTTCACATGGTTTTATATACGTTTTTCAGCAATGTGGATACCTCCAAATGGTGTTGAAAGAGTCCCATACTGTATTTATATGGTTTAATTTACCCGAAAACATAATTTCTGTCTTAATCACAGCTGTGAATTCACACTTAAGCTGACCGTCAGCTGTGCGTTTACCAAAGTGGACACGTGCACCAGCTAATGTAGTCTACTAGTGAACAGAACCTGCATAGGCTGTGAATAACATGTAATAAAGTTCTAAAATAACATTCAGTTTGGTGCACAAAGAGATCGTTTGGGAGCCGCCCGGGAAGTATGATTTGTGTGTGTTTTTTGACAGCAACCATGACATGAGCCGCACTCTGCAATGAAAGTGAAACCAAAAGTGCGCACATCATTTAAATCAGGGATTCTCAACCGGTGGGCCGCGGCCCATTAGTGGGCCTCAGCGATCCTGCAGGTGGGCCACGAGATAGCTTAAAATTAACTCTTAATATTAAGGGTGTCACGAGATCAAATCGCGACGAGATTTCTCGTCGAGGTAAAAAGTTGTCTCGTGAGTTGAGATGTTAGCATGATGAAGCGTGAGGGTGAAACTAGCATTGAAGATTAGAAGCAGGATTGAATTAGAACCGCAAATCAAGTGCTTTGCACACACCTGGTAAGGCTGGCCTCTGTGTTGTAGAGCTGCACAATTAATCGTAAAAAGATTGCGATCTCGACTCGACCCCCTAGACAATCTTAATCCAGCATTTATACGATTCTGCCATTCATATTTTCAAGTTCAGGAAAAAAAGCAAAAGTGGCCGCACAAGTCTTCACGTTGTTTTACATACAATATTCAGCAACGTGAACACCTCCAAATGGTGTTGAAAGACTCACATACTGTATTTATAAGGTAAAATTCACCCCCAAATGTCATTTCTGTCTTCATGTAATGATGTATTCACGGCCGCGAAAACACACGTGACGTGAGCTGACCGTGTCGTGAGCTGTTACCACAGAGAGGCCGGTCGCGCGCATGTGAATGATGCCCACTTTAGTGAACAGAACTTGCATTGGCTGTGAATAACAGGTAATAAAGTTGTAAATAACATTCAGTTTGTGGCACAGAGCGATTGTTTGGGAGCCGCGCGGGAAGTGTGAACCGCACTTAGCAGCAAAAATGAAACCGAAAGCAGGCACATCATTAAATAATCATATCGCATTTTAGAGTTATGATTATGACAAGCATTTAATATGCGTTTCTTTCATAGCGAACACAGAGTGTTGTGCACGAGAATAAATGTTTAACAGTGTCAGTATAACTACTCTAGCCTATATAATGTTGAATATAATGCAAGAGGAAATCTGATAATGACAAATGTCTGATTTTACCAGTAGAAAAAATGGTATAATAATGTTGTCAATGACAGATTGCAAGCATGTCTCAAACACAATACTTCAACATCAGAAATATGAATAGTTGTATTCTGAAATAACAATAATAATAGCCTACTCATATGAACCTTTGTTTTACATCTACAAAATTGCGAGAAAATCGTGATCTTTATTTTAAGCAAAAAATCGCGATTCTCATTTTACCCAGAATCGTGCAGCTCTACTGTGTTGTACATGTCACTCAGTTGGGGGGGTGGGTGTGACGTAACCACTTTTTTTCTCACCGGAGTTAAATGTGCAGAAAGCAGCATTATTGAAGTGCAGTACAGAATAACAGCGCAATCATACTATTAATATCGTGTAGGACTTTTTAGCCGCATTTTGCGTCAGGACAGTCCACACAGCTGTTTGACACTATATTCTCGGCACCTACACACAACTCTAAGCGCACACACACATACTGAACTGCTGGAGACTCAACACACCCGCCTTCCTCATTACCAAACACGTTTATGCTGTACGGAAAACCGGACGTTGTCTTTTCATGGTTCAAGTGACCAAATTCTCCACAAGGACTAGAAAACGCTTTTATATTGCCATGTAGCACAAGTATTTAAGCATGTTCACGAGAGAGAAAGAGCGCGCAACATCCGCCACGTAACCAATATAAAATAATACTGTTGCATACATCACATGCAAAAATCAAGCCATGGACATTACATTAAGATGCCTACTGGTTTAAAAAGGTCTAGATAAAAAAAGAATATGGCCAAATGGGAGCGTTTTCTATAGGAAAACAACTTATCAAAAAGAAAATAAAAAACAAAACCATGCGAACAGAATAAATACAGGAATGGAGAAAAGAGCACTCTTTTATTATCAGCTGTTAGTCAGCGGCCACTCTTTTTTTCCAGATCATTGCGCCTTTTGCCGTGTGCTGTGTAAATGCTGACAATCGGATACGAGTCAACTTTAAAAGAGGATAAATGTAAGCAGGTATTTTAAAAAAATAAATAAATTAAAAAATCGGATACTGTCACAAAATCCGAATTGACCATCAAGATCTGCAGTGTAAATACTGGGAAATTCTATATGGGAAAAGCCAGTCAGTAGAGTTTGCTATTTTCCATTTATATTTTAACAACTATTTTGCAATGTTTGCATGTTCATTGCACAGAATTCAATATAAACTAATGTAAAACTATTGCATACATAAAATTATGGGAATAATTATGGAAATTGCATACATAAAAAAATGGAAGTTCATTACAAGTAAAAAAAAATATATGATTTTTTTATTTTTTATAAAAATCTATTTTTCATTTTTAAAATATTTGCAATATTTGCAAAATATTTGAAGACTATTCCATTGATATGTTTCATCATTAAGGATTTCCTTAAAATAGTGTAAAAATCTCTTCTCGTTCTCGTGAACCCAATCTCATGTCTCGTCTCATTTTGTGGAGTAGGCGTCTTGTCACACCCCTACTTAATATTACACTATAATTTTTGGATTTCGTTATTAATATGCTATAATAAAATGATCAAAGTAATGCACTTTCTCCTTTTCTGTGATTGATTACTTCAAACTCGGCGCAAAAACAGCCTCATGATCGCGTCTGCAATTACACATTACATTGGGAAATCGGGACTTTTGGATCTCATACAGCTGTCCCCCCACTTTTAAAAATGTCCGCTACGTCGCTGTGTGTGTGTGTGTGTGTATGTATATATATATATATATATATATATATATATATATATATATATTTGTGTGTATATATGTATATATTATATATATGTATATATTATATATATGTATATATTATATATGTATATATTATATAGTTTAAGTTTTAAATATAATTAAAATTATTTTTTTATAAAATAGTGATAATAGAAAATAACAGAAGGCACAACAAAGGTATTATATATGTATATATAGTATTATATACAGGTATTATATATTTGTTAATAAATAAAGGTTTAAATTAACATTTCATACAAACATTTTAGAAAAAATGTCAGACAGGTGGGCCCTCAAAAATTGATCGGAGAAAGAAGTGGGCCCCGAAGTGAAAAAGGTTGAGAACCCCTGATTTAAATCATCATATCACATTTAAGAGTTATGATTACGACAAGCATTTGATATGTTTTTTCTTTCATATAGCGAACCCAGAGTGTTGTGCAATAAACATATAACAGTGTTAGTATAACTACTCTAGCCTATATAATGTTGAATATAGTGCAGCAGGGAATCTAATGGTCAAATTTCTCAATTTATCGGTGAAAAAAAAAAAAATTCGGTCTAACAATGTTGTCAATGACAGATTGCAAGCATATGTCTCAAACATAATAATTCAACTTTAGAATTATGAATAATTATATTCTGATGTAATCACTTAGTGCATTAACGAATTAAAACACATTGAACTGAACTAATCTAAACTGAATTGAAACTCTGAAAACTGAACTACACGGTTTCAATTCACTATAATCTTCTATGTGAAGCTACTTTGACACAATCTACATTGTTAAAGCACTATACAGTACAAATAAAGATGAATTTAATTGAATTTAACGATTGTATTCAAGTCCACCGTTTTAAGTCTATGAAAAATGTATCATTTTAACCAACAGCAGACCTACACATAGACCTAATATTATTATTGTTTACCTTACTATATGTTTGAGAAATAACAACAATAATAGCCTAACCATTAACCTTTATTTTACATCTACACTATCGAGAGAAAGTTGTGATTTTTATTTTGGCAAAAAAAAATGTGATTCTCATTTTAGCTAGAATCATACAGTCCTAATGTAAATGTACCCAAATTAGTCCAAAGACTAGTTTTCATTGGTGGTATGCGATTATCTCAATGTCACTATAAACTGATTAAACCAAATTAAAATTTAAACTTATTTTTTGCATAGCTTATCAGTGCACTATGACTGTAGTGAACTCTGCTCCATGTGCTGGAGAATTACTAGAACCGGCATTACTGACAAAATGTGCATGAAAAAAAAAATATATCATCCAGCCCTACCCTCCACTTGCTCCAAACCTGTTCTTTCCTCTGTTGAACAGAACGGAAGGTATACTAAAGAATGTAGGAATAGACAACTTCAGAATATTTTGTTTTGTGTTAATCAAAAGAAAGAATTTCATAAAAGTTTAGAACCATTTGAGTGTAAGTGGTGAGGAAACGTTCATTTTTGGGTGAACTGTCCCTTTTAAAACCTATACGGATATCTTCAAATGACTTACTGTCACTTCAAGCATAACCATGTTTACATGAATACTCAGCAATTTGGGCATTTAAATACTTTAGTGCAGGGGTGTCAAACTCAGTTCCTGCAGGGCCGCGGCATTGCACAGTTTAGTTGCACATGCCATTAGTGTGCATGTATTCAAGGCCCAATAAGCAACAAAAGTAAAGTAAATTGTGCATTTAATCGCAGTTTTTTTCAGTGCGTCTGTCAGTCTGTTTCACGTTTTACTCCTCAAACATGCCTTGATCTTTCTTTAAATTCATCCATGTTCTTTGAGCTAATGTAAACATGCAGTCCTGTGCTGCACAGAAAAACTGACTGGTAAACTATATAGAAAAACCCAATTAGTCTTTGACTACAGGACTGTATGTGCACAAGTGGGTACAGTTTCTGACATCGCCAACTACTGGCTGGGAATCCATAATACATATTATTTTTGGATGTTTCATGGTTTGGTTGTTTTGAACAAGGTTTATTTTAGCATTGTTGTTTTTATTTATAAATATTAACACTGTTTGTATGAAACAATTTTGAACATAATTTTTTAGCACACTGTAGTGTACATCTAATGCTAATTTAATTTGTTACAGACCTGTCTTAATTGTCATGTAAAGCTAATTCGATCCCATAAAAATAAATATTACCAAATATAAACTTTTGGCTTAAAAAAAAACATACCGTTATCTATTCTCATCTCATTTAGAAAGGTTTGAAAAAATAGACTTCTTCACATCATTTCACACACATTTCACATCTATTCTGGGGATATCTCATGCAGAAGTGAAACCAGAAGAGCTAGAGTGCAGCACTGAAGGACCCGTATTTAATACAAAATAAATTATTTCTGATTTGCTGGCCTGTTACAGGAAGTGGGGCGTATACAGAGAATAAACGTCTCACAGCTGTAGAGTCTAGATATAGTGTAGAGCCTCACTCACACGCAGCCACTCAGGAAAACACATTTCCTCAGAATCCTACAATTAGAAATGGGTAAAGACACTCCACGGCATGCACAACAGGTTAAAAAGCATCTTCTTGAAATGCCACAGAGAAAAACAAAAGAGAATATATTTTTTTTTGCCTCAGGATGAATGAGAAATGTTAAAAAATGTATCAATAAGTGGAGCGTGAAGATGTCATGCTCCACTGGTCGATGAAAACGTACATCTTGAGCTACTTTGAGTTTCTGATGTCTTTTATTGAACACTATACTGCTGTTGATATTAAAACTCTTGGTTACTTCTGGTGGACATTTTTTTAACGTTAATGGCATCAGGAATTCAAACAGGTGGTAATTTATAAATAAAGTGTAAATATTTTTTTTTCCAAAAGTAGGATTTTAAAAAGACATTTTGGGATGACTGTGTAAATGACAAGACATTTTGGCATAAAATCTAATTTACATCACATAATTTGTATGGAAAGCATAAATGTCCACTGTTGTTATTTAAACCACTTTTGTGGAAGAAAAAAAATTATATATATATATATATATATATATAATTTTACTGTATTAAAATATAGGTGTTATTGTCATACAGCGCAAAAGATATATTTACATAACATTGAAACTGCATACTTATTCTAACCTGTAAGTGTTTATAATTAATCACAATAAAAATTATTTACAATAAAAATTTATTGTGACCCTGGACCACAAAACCAGTCTTGTTGCAAGGGGATATTTTAAGGGGATATTTTTGGCTATCTCTGTAAAATGTATGAATGTAAAAGTGATTGAAATTTGACTATTGCCAAACATGTGGGTCAAAATAATTGATTTTTCTTTTATGGCAAAATCATAAAGATATAATGTAAAGATCATGTTCTGTGGATATGTTTTGTAAATTTCCTACAGTAAATATATAAAAACTTCAATTGTTCAGTAATGTGGATAGCATTTCATTCCGACAACTTTTAAGACATTTTTCTCTCAATGGTTTTATGTTTTTGAACCCTCAGGTTCCAGATTTTCAAATACTTGTAGTGTATCTTTCAAATGTTGTTCTATCATAACAAACCAGACATCAATCGAAAGCTTATTTATTTCACAATATTGACCCATATGACTGGTTTTGTACTCCATCTAAACCCTCCATACATGGTCTTTTAATTTGTCATCAAATGTTTACGTAAATTGTTTTGACATTTATTTTTTGTGGTATATAAACTGTTGTTACACAGAAAGACATTTTAGTGAGTGTCTTCTGCAAATAATCGTAAAAATAATTTGTGAAGACATTCTAATGTAAGGGTGAACCATTAAAGATGCACTGTAAAACCCAGAAGTTAACTTTACCAAATGAAATGAGTGTAGTTAACTCAAAATTTACTGAAAGGTAATTAAACTCATTTGAAAAGAGCTTTGAACTCAGGGTTGAAGGTAATGAGTTAATTAAATACCTCGTTACTTCAACTTAAATGGAGTAAGTTCACAGTAGTTTAACTCAAATAGTTTGTAGCAATCGGTTTCCTCAAATGTTTTGAGTTGCCTTAACCTATTGGGTTTTACAGTACTCAGTTGGTTTGAGTTCTATTAATTTATTGGGTTTTACAGTACTCAAATTGCTTTGTTTACTCAAATTGATTTAGTACAGTACTCATTAGGATTCGTTTTTGAATTTAAATGTTTTGCAATTAGTTTTCTCAAATGGTTTGAGTTACCTTAACAATTAGGGATTTACAGTGTGTGTTACACTTTTTCGATGCTAGACATTTTTGTCTTTGACCCACAAATGTTCTTGAAACAGCTGCCATAAAAAAACAACTAACTTTCAAGTCATCAATAATTCATGTAAATGATCGTGCAGTGCAACAAATTATAGATTGATGGACTTATGAAGCCAACTTGAGCATATGAGATGAGATAATAAGATTCTCATGAATTCATTTGTATGAAAGATGTGAACCACATTTTCAGAACAGAAAAGTATACTAAAGGAAGGTCAACCCAGAGCACAAACTGATGGTATGAAAACCAAAAAAAAGTTTAATAAAATAGCCACCAATTAACCAAAATGTTTCAATAATTATAAAACCACAGATTAGATCAACAAATATAACAGATAAAGACCCTCAAAGCACATGACCCAACCCTTCACTTTACAGCTTGTGCTTCAATGATACATAAGCAAGAAAAAAATATCAGCACATCTAGTCTGTATATTATTAGTGACACTCCACACTTTATACACAACTTTACTATTCATCAAACATGTACATGTGCAAAACAACCATCTACCAAAGAGTTTCTCAACACTGATCCTGGAGCCCCCAAAGTACACATTTGTAATCTCTCATATGAGACCCACCCATTCGAGAACCTGGAGATCTAAATGGGGTCTTCCATGAGGATTGGGAAAAGTGTACCACCAAAAGCACCCCAGGACCAAAGAACGGGAAACACCAAAAGAAAATTCCCCCACTTTCCCTTCAGTCAACAACATCCAGGCCCACTTAAGAGGGCGTGACTGCAGAGGAGCAGATTGCAGCACTCTGAGTAAGACACATCCGACTGGGCTGATAATAGCACGTATTAATCTTCATTCCTCCACACAGTAAAAGTCACTGCTGCTCCTTCAGACTGATACAAACACACACAACAAACAAAAACACACAAACTTACTCATTCTTCTTGCTCTTCCGATCCTGGAAGGCTTTATGCAGCGGTATAACAGCCTGGCCCAGGAACACATCCAGTCCTATCAGAGCTCGGTGCATAACGGTGAGGGTCAGGTCGCCACTACCGGGTGGGTACGCGTCTCGCCCTTCCTCCTCCAGTATCCCTGGCTGCAGCTCAAACGAGCATTCCTCGCCCCATTCCGGGTCGGTAGTTTTCTCCATCACGCACGTGGAGTATTTCTCCTTGCCCAGCTGGATGATGGTGTACACGTCGCTGGTGCCGTGTTTGCCCTTCGCGCGCAGCCCACGGGCCCGCAGCACCGTTACCTGCACGTGCGTCGGCACCCATCGCTGCTCCTCGTCGCTCTTCGCCAAGGACATGGTCACCGGTGCACCGCGCACGGGCACATAAGACAGTGGTGCGGCTGATCTCGCACAGTATCCGCGCCAGCCTATCGTTGTTGTGCTCCACAGCGACACATTTTTAAGATGCAGCGCGCGTGGGTCGTCGAGCCGCCCGCGGTGATGATGAAGCGGCTGCCGTGTGTTCGCGCGCCGGCGTGGAGCGTTTGTCCGGGGCGGGCGGACAGGTTTCCCTCTGCGGTGTTACAGCCACCGTGCAGACCGGTCCACCGACGTCACTGCTCTCCGCAGGACAAGGAAGTGACTAGAAGCGGTACCCGGACTACAGCATACCGCATTCATGCTGCTTTAAAACACAGTTCGCGCGGTCTCGTGCATTTTAGAAACCGCAGATTAAATAAACGCTTGTCGTCTGACCGCGTATTTATTAAAGCTAATGCGATACAGTAGCTAGACGAGCGGGGTGAGAAGCCGAATACTGATGACATAACATTGCAGATGCGGGGATGCGCGGACTTTAAACGGGAAAGCTGCTGCTTCAGGGCAGAGTTTTAACCCTCGTGTTGTCCTGAGAAACTTCACCCACATGGGATCTTCCTGCAGTTTTGGCCTTCAGTGAAAGCTATTACACAATCATGAATTTTTGATCAGGGCGCAAAAGGTCAAAAGCCCTTCCTTGTAAATAAAATGAGGTTTACACATGTTAAATTACGTAAATAATAATAATAGTAACAACAACAACAACAACAACAACATGATAAATGTTATTATAGAGACAAAAACTGGAAAGGAAAATAAAATGACACGTTAAAGAACTTTAGGACCCAACTTTTGCACAATTCGTGCTCTTCCTGGTTAGTTACAGTCATATATACTGTTAAATAAGACCTGTATATTTTTACGGTTTACACTTTAGAGATATAATTGGATATTTTAGTTTATTTAGTGCATGCATATTTCTGAAATAAATCTATAATATGCATCCATCTTTTTTGTGATTATAAAAACGAATTATTTACTCTTAAAGGGACAGCAGCCCAATTTTTAAATTATTCTTTTTTATTTACTCAAACATTGGCCACTAAATATGTTGCTGACCTTTAATTCCTTACAGTAAAACCTTAATGAAGATTATTAGCTGTGATAGTTGATAGTACAAAATACATATACAGCCAAAA